>VZSV01000195.1:857788-873864 GCA_013398735.1 Nothocercus julius | reverse complement strand
TATGATTCTATGATTTCTCTTTTGACTATTTAGGTCTTTTTCCTGCAATTAACTCCACATGGAGAGAAATCTATGGTTACATGGAGCAAGGAATATCCATCTGAATGGAACACATTAAAAGGCTAAAATCTTTCATAAAAAGTAATCTAAAAGTTTTCTTAAAGTTTCTGCAGCATTTAAAACTATTCTCCAAATATATTAGTACATATATACATATATGAGTAAAATCTTTAATATTATTCTCTGGGTGAACTTCTCTGGTCTTTCTATTAGAATAATCTGTTCTTATTATTTTGTCTGCAAATGGTACCTCGGGTGACCCTGTTCTCAGTAAAGAGAGAAATAACATAAGAAGGCTACATCAAAGAGAAAGGAGTAATGTAAAAAAGTTCATCTAGCAACAGCAGTTCAAAAGATATTAATTTATTATTAAAAATCATGGAAACAGCCATAAATGTAAATTGTGCTTCAGAAACACAGAACAAGCTCTGTGTTCAGATTTATTGCACCCATGAATATTGCTTTTACAATCCATCATAAACAACAATCTAACAGTATGGTAGGTTTAGAAAAAACACAATTACTGCTGAGGAGTTTCTTGAAGAAGCAGAAGAAAAAAGGTCACCTGGAAAAAAAAAAAAAAGTAGTTAAAAAGAGCAGGCAAAGGATACTTAGAGGAAGAAACAGAATTGTATCATAGAGAGCTTGACACGATTTGGGATTAAGAGGAGGAGGGAATATGTGAAAATATCAAAAAGTTTGAATGGGAGGACATCAAAACTAGTTCTGTTGTGGTACTGAAAGGAATATCATGGTGTAATCAGAATTGCAGGGAGAAAACTGGTTTAGCAAAGGCAATTTATGCATCTAGGAAGTGAATGACTTAAGATCACAGAGGGAACAAGTCCTGAAGCAACCCACAGGAGTTGCGACTCTGTGCCCAGCTTTCTCAGCGCTGATGGCAGAATTGACCCTCCTGACACCGTGTGCCCCGTAGCTGAGATAGCCGTGGCTGGCCGGGTGCCCTGTCCAGGCAGAGCCACAGACCTGATCCAAGCCAAAAGACAGAGAGGAAATGCAGGTAATACTGCACTCCAGCAATGAAAAGCAAGTGATGGAGGTCAGCCAAGCTCCCTCCATTCTCCCAAATAAGAGAAATATTTTGTCTTGACAAACACCTAAAGTTTAAGAACTGGCAAAAGGACACAGGTTATGCAGTTATGTACGAAATGCTTTAGAGATATAACAGTGATGATCAGACCCCTTGTTACTCGGCTTGGGCAGCCAATTTTCTTCATCACTTAGAGAAGCTGCTTTGCTCGATGAAGAAAAAAAAAATTAATTTCTCAAGGCAAACTTCTTTCATTTTCTTCAAACTTCTTTCTTTTCAAACATTACATTTTACTTTCCTTGCTAAGGAGTCTTGAGGAAGCCTCAGGAAAAAAAAAAAAAAAAAAAAAAAAGAAAAGAAAGAAAAAGAAAAGAAAACTATTTTATAGACAATGCAATACTAGATGTGAGTGGACATCAAAGGCTACAGAGAAATTAAGTAAGAAAATAAAATGTAAATCTTATTTGATAAGGAAAATGAATTACTTAATTTGAAAGTACTTAAAAGGGATAAGGAGGATAAATAAATTCAGTTTTAGAAACAGGTTTTAGACTTCTGACAGAGACTGGAAAGAAATGCAAATGCAAAAATATGGGAGAGATCAAGGCAAAAAGAAGTAGATTAAAGAATAATCTATATACACGTTCTAGATGAAACCTTCATATTATCTGAAAGAAAGAACAATTAGAAAACTGTGATTGTGAGAGTCAAGGGAAAAACACAATAGATACTACTAAATTAAAAGTGGCTAATTATCAAGATATAAATTAACAGAAGACAAAAAATATGAGAGCCTGGATATATCAGAGCCTATAGGGCCTGGAGAAAATGCCTTTCTTTTGTTTCAGATTGAGCCTGCTATTTCAGTTCAACCAAGAGGTTCAAGGATAGAGAATTCATCACAAGATGACTCCATCAAAAGTATATTCTGATCTGAAGACAGAAGTGAGACACGCAATGTAGGTGTACCAAATAAGAAGCAAATAAAGCCAGGATAAAAGGATGTGCCTTGAAGATACAGCAGATGCTTGAAAAAAATGGGGCTGCCTGTGTAGTTAAGATAGGAGTGGGGGAAGGAATCACTTATGACAGATGCTGCATTAATTAGGGGAAATGGACACGGCAGATCTCTTTGAAACTGTAAGGTGCTGCCTTCCAATTCTGCACTACTACTGAAGTAGCACCGGTAATTGTCAGAAAGAGCCTGAATCGAGGAATCTAACACAGACTACATGAGGACAAGTGGATACATTTTTTTCATAGCCTGGGAGAATGCTTTGCTCTTGATGTCAAATTATAGCTTAATCCTCTTGAAAGGAAGCGATGTGAGTGCTGATAGCAAATTGCGTTCACATTCAATTCCTGTCACATCTAAGTCACCTTTAAGTAAATAAGATAATTAATGAGGTTGGGAAAACACATAACATAAAACATGTCATCAATGTAATAAATTGATGATTTGTGCATGCTAAAAAGAAAATTCACCTCAGTGAATAAGTATAATGATTTGGGGAGCTGTTTCTGCACAGATATTTTTTTGAATCAGTCCATTCGTTTTTGCTGGTTACTGTGCTTTCAGCCCTAACAGTTCTTACTATCTCTCTATATCTCCTGTTGCTTCTTGCTCCCAGGTGGTTATTTTATCACTTTAATTCCAGCTATGGGCAGAGAAGCACCTTTTGGAGTCAGTACTAACAATACCAGTTTATGGGTGTATAAGCAGCATGGCACACAGGGTTGAGGTGTGATGCAGGCGGCATCCGCAGTTACGATCCAGAAACCCCAATGTGCAATAACAGCATCGGTGAGGCTGGAGCCCTTGCACGCTGCAAATATTGCCATCAAGTCTCTGGCCGCTTTAAGGCGTGCAGCAGACTCCATTACCTCGTTTATAGGCTTTAGTTCTAACATTACTCTTTTCTAGGGAGCAATTATTTTCCTTATCACAGTCTGCGATTGCTATGAGAACTTCTTTCTGAAATTGGCTTCTGTACTGCGAAGTAAGCGAAATAGCAAACCGATCAATTATTTTGAATAACCATGAACTTTTTTTTTTTTTTAAAAGAAACCTGGCTGTTTTTTGGACAAAGAATCAGTTCTGTAAGTTTTACCAAATTATCCAAATGAATTTGGAGTATAGCAATTTCAGTTAGTCATGTGATTTTTCTGTGCAGTCTGAAAAGTTGTTCTTAGTATTTTTTCCCTTCTGAGCTGTGAATTGTAATGCCATTTGTTTCATCCACTGCACTGCAGTGAGTTACTAGAAACTTAGTCAAGAAGTCTGTCAAGTGCTTTTTCAAAACGGCCGCTTTTCCATGAAAAAACAGATTGTATTCTGTGAAACAGATGTTATTGATATAGAATCAGAGTTTTAGCAGAGTCTTTAAGTCACTAGAGTTTTAGATTCTAGTTAAAAAAAGGCAAATCCACAAATATCTGTAGCCTGCTTGTCCATTCTCCTTCAATAACAAAATTTAGACTTTTCAAATTTAAAACAGTTGCTAGAACCAAAGTAAGTTAATTGTTCATTCAAGCAAGTGAAAAAACTACTTCTGAGGTCCTATGTAGTAATGCTTACTCTTCCAAACATGCATTTTCTTCAAGTATGTCTTCTGAAAATTTGTTTCTCTAGCAGTTTACATTACTCCAGTTATATGTACATACACACAATGTACAATAACATGGATATATATAACTCTTGGAAAATCTGTTTCTGCAAAAGACATCAAGATTAAGATTCTACAATAAAGGTCCAAATCTAATCTGTCTGCCAAAAGATTCTGTGTAAAGAATGAACAAAGATACTGGAAAATGTTTGAAATATGAATTATTTGCTCCTTTTCTAACTAATAAGCAACAGGATTTGAAGTTTGATACTTGGACACTTTTCAATCATAACTTTCATGAATATAATATATATTTTTTCAAATATAACTCTATCTGAAAATCTATCCTTTCTGATATCAATGTACAGTCAATGGAAAAGGTGATTGAAACAGTTGTTTGTATTTTGTAGGCAGCCTGCTAGATATTAACATGAGGGAGTTTCACACTTGTGCAGCTAAACTCTATTATGAGAGTTATGAGATTTTACAATTTTAATTATATCCTTTTGGACATATATAGTCCATTATATATATATACATACACATATATATATAGTTACAGTCCATTTCATGTGTTTCATCAAAATATTACTGCAATATATGCATCATCTTCTTTTCCAAGATCAGATGAAATCTCGTAAGATTAGTCTCCTCTTGTTGACCCCTTTCATTATACGCATATAGTTTAACCGAACATAAACTTCTGAACAGGCATTTCAAGTCTTAGGTAGTGTCCAGCCTGCTTCTTTAGGTATGATGTGCATACTCATCATATTCTCAGTTTGTAAGATTATTAAACAGAATCCTGACTTCTACTTACAGCTCTTAGAATTTCCTGTAAAGGAGAAAAACTTCCAGTGATGCCTGCCTTTGTAATTTCAAGGACAATTTACTCAAAATATGACTATATATATATATTTCATGGTTTGCTTTTGCACTGTGCAGGCATTCCTGCTAAAAACGAGATGGCATTTTAGTATGACGATATACTGTAACTCGTCTTCCATAGAGTTGTCTGTCTTAGGAAGAGCTGTTGGTGTTGGCCACTGCAAATCTGGTGGCCCTGATAAGGTTTTCCTCAGCTGCCTCTTGCAGCACAGCTCTGCTGTGCCTTGGGCACCAAGTTCAGGAATCAGGATGGCCTCAACTCCATCATATTTCTAATGGGGTATATCTGGCTGCTTGTGTCCTATGATCCTAAGAGTGATTAGATAGACTCATAATATTGCAAAGAACACAGAAAATAATTCCTTTTTCTCTCCGAGCATATGCCCTGTTTGGCCTTGTATCACTCACACCCAGATTGTCTTCTGAGACATCGCATCTTAAGCCTGAATTAATATTGTTTATTCTTTCTCCCTCACACCGAGAATATTCTGGCCTTGTACGGCAATTAAATATTGTCTCACTATTCAGCAGTGGGTGGCATTGATATGTGTTAATTGCTGTAAAAACTAACTCTTATTTCCTGGCTTTCTTCCCAATAGCCCGCATGATCCCCATTGTAATTATGACAATTGAGGGATTGGCAGCCTTCTTTCCTAGGACTTGTAGACTGAGCTGAGATGATTATCACAAATGTGTTGCAAATACCTTCCTCTTCCCTGGAAATCTTTACATCCTCAATCCCTGCATGCACTGAGTATCTTTTACTTTCCTTCTATTGAAGTTTCAGCATACGGAAATGAACACTCCCATTTCTTACAGCTTCACCTACATTGCACTTAGACCATTTTTTTCTAGCTTTTCATGATTTTTATCACACTGTGGGGACATACTGCCTGCGTTATTTGGCCTATCTTTCTCCAGTGGTCTGGATTATTTCAGTTCAGCCTACTAACTTGTGCTAAATTATTGATCGTCACTGCTTTAATTTTCCTGGACTGTTCAACTGCTCTCCTTAATTTGGAGGCATGATATCCAGATTAAATATTTATTTTTCAGAAATGTCTC
Organism: Nothocercus julius; assembly: GCA_013398735.1. NCBI lineage: Eukaryota > Metazoa > Chordata > Aves > Tinamiformes > Tinamidae > Nothocercus > Nothocercus julius. The sequence goes on along the minus strand of VZSV01000195.1, from coordinate 868,194 downwards.
TTTGAGCTAGTGTCATGCAGCTCACAAATGAGTCTATCTTTAATTTCAGAGTTTTAGTAATATCCACAAAGCTGCAGAGCTCCCATCTCTGTATCAAAAACATTTTCCTGCTTTTCATTTTCAAAGTGTCTTCCTCTTGTCCCATTTTTTCTATGGATAAAGTATTCTGTGTATACTTTTATTGTCTGTGCCCCTGTTTCAGAAATGATTGCTGGCAGCAGTCTCACAGACATATGAGAGAAAGAATTTTTTTTTCTAGAAAATGAAAAGTAGAAGAATGTTTTTCATACAGAGATAGGGAGAGATGGAAACTCTGTAACTTTGTGAATATTACCAAAAAATCTATAATTAAAGATTGCCTCATCTGTGAGCTGGGTAATCTGTCTTTTTTTCTTTTCTTCTTTTTTTTTTTTTTTTTTCCTTTCTATCTAGAATAATAATGTTCTCTCTGGTCTCTATCCTTTTCTGGTACATTTTCACTTGAATTGTGGCATTGTCTGCTTGTTAATAAATCATCGGGCTGTGGGTGTCCTTAGTCTGATCACTTCCATTGTATTTCGTGTACTCCTTGGTGGAAAAGAAGAAAAGACGACATTCATGAAAAAAGATGTTCATGAAAAAGATGAAAAGAAATGCAAAAGATGAAAAACTAATCTTTTCAGAAAAAGTTGTTCATGAAACCATGAATGATATTTATTATTCGCATGTGCAAACCTTCGTTTTGTCTCTAAAACTGGCTTGTTCTTTACTCTTGCTGCTGCCTTTGCAAATGCTAGACTTTAAAGCAGAGTAAAGTATTATGCAAAGCTGTTTTCTGTAGAAAAATATTTTGAAAAATGTGTAATGGAGCTTTTCATGCAGCAAATGATGACAAAAAAAAACAGAGAGGAAATGTCAGGATTCTAGTTTCTCCTGACTTCTCAATTAGACAGTAACCTTCTTTTTTCCCTTGTAAGTTGTAGTGTGAAGTCTGAATGGAAATCTAACTGTAATTGCTGTTTCTGTGTACTAAATGACATGTGAAAGTTACAACATTTAGCACAAAGAGGAAGATCATTTGTTGGGCAGATTATGTTAGTGGCAATTCAATTGTAACTATATTTTCTTTTATTGTAACTAGTATACCAATAGAGCTGTGTGACCCACTGGTGTATTTCAAATTTTGTTAGGTCGGAAAATAGTACAGACAGTAACTGTGCAGGAGAATCACATTTATTTCTTAGCGAGAAAAGGCACAAACGTCTCCTGTCTTGTTGCCTCTGCTACCACTGCTGTTGCTGTGCTAAAGGGATCTGCTTTCTCCTCAGCCAGGAAGTTTGTTTCCACACCAAATTGGCCTGAATTTCTCCTAGGGCCTGTGTACAAGAACGCCAAGAAGCACTCCCCCAAGCACAGCAGCAGCTATGTCTCAAAGGTGAAAATTAATTAGCTGAAAAAAACTCTTCTGAAAACTGAAAGAATGCAAATCAGCACATCCAGATTCCCTGAACAAGTGAATATTCCTGAAAAATAAATAAAGATAAAAACTGCTATTAAAATTCACAGAAACTGACAAAGCAAAAACCAGCAATGAAACAGAGACACAATAAATTATGAGCAGATTTTGCTTAATACTTACCCTGCTGTAGTATTTGGGAAACACTTTTTCTTTTTCTCCTCATTCCTGTTTTAGAGCATGGACTATTTTAGACTGGATCAGAGTTTTGTTTAGGACACTAGTAGATGTGGAGATGTGGAGAAATGCCTGGAAGCTAATATAAATAACAGAGTTAGGTCCTGACAGTAACATGGGGCATTCTTCCTGCCCCAGCGAGGAGGCAGTCAGGGCAGCTCCAAAACTGCAGGTACACGGTGAAACTTGGGTAAAACCTCCCCTATCTCTCTTTCTTGCCCTCCTCAAAGGCTACTTCATTTTGCACTGAGTTTAGCTTATGACTGCAGCTGGGAATAGTTGAAGCTACATGTGACTTACTTTTCTGTATCTGTATCCTCCATCTGGCTCCTTTTTTTGTTGTTGTTGCTATTAAAGTATAAAGCAGCCATGTGCATTTGCTGTGGGTCTGCAAACATTGCAGAACACAATGGGAGTGAAATGAAACATGGACACAACCAGTGCAGGAACGGGCACAGCAGGTGTCTTCCTCCAGCGCCGATGGCAGTGACTCAAACCTGTCATTCCCAAAGGTAACCAGCACTTCTCTGCTGCCTTTCCGTACATTTGTCATAAAATAGTTGTCAGAGACACTGCTGGGTTATGGGTAAAGCCAAGATCTTTTGCCATTCTGGTGTGCCTTTCTTGACTCAGTATTCTGATATGAGTGGAAAGGGGGGAGATTTTAAATGTTTCCTTCTTTTTTATATGTAGTCCTCTTGGTGGATCATTTGTGACAAAGGAGCTAGGACATTGATGATTCCCTTGATGTCTCTTCTTGTAGCACATCATATTTGGAGCTTTTGGGCTTTAACTACAAATCTGAGGCATGTTCTGAGCTGGTAGGAAGGGCTTTGCTTCAATGGATGTGGTAGGGAATCAAAGTTTTGTGAGATCCTAAGAATCCCTTGTATAGTCACCTGGCATTGTAGAGGAATTCTTTTGTTAAGCCTGTAGCCCCTTTCTATACCTGTTGCTATCATACTAGGAAGTAGCATATTTTATTGTGTTTATCTTCTTTAGAGAGTGAATTCCGTTTCCTCTTTTGTACTGCGGAATGGTTTGTACATGTACTGCGGAATGGTTTGTGTGTGCTGTGAATTCACTACTTGCATTAGGAAAAAAAAAATGTCATAACAAAATGGATTTCTTTCTAAAACTGCTACCAGGGCACTGAGTTCACCTGATAGCATTAATTCAGCTATTTCTGAGTTTGTAACATTAGCTACTTATGAGTTCACAAGATTACCTAGGTTCTGTCCTTCTCATTAGATAAACATATACTTGACTATTCTTTGCCAGATCCAAATAATGACTACTCAAAGCACCACCCATTTTGAATAAAAGACAAATGACTTCCTTTGACATAAATGCAAAGTAGGGTAGATCACAGACAAAAATAAAAATCTTAAATGACTCTCCCCATCGTCAGGATTGTAACTAGAATTTCCCTTCCTGACATGTTTTATTATTTGCTATATGAATCTTGTTCATTAGATTGATGACTTTCTTAGAAAATGGTGTGTTTTCTTCCGTAAATAAATTTTATAGAAAAAAAAAAAAAAAAGAAAAATCCCTATGGATTAAAGGTGTATTATAAATATATATTTTTCACAGGCAGTTGAACATTTAGGTCATTATTTCATATCTGAAGCTGTTTCATTGGGGTGTAAGCTTTCAAAAATGAATGACAATATCGTTCACCTCAGCAGAATTCACAATTTAAGACAGCATACCAGCTTATTCTTTAAAGATCAACTGCATAACTTTTGAAAATTCAAATCCAGTAGTGTTTGGTCATGAAGTAACCAATGTAATAAGAATTACCAGACATTTTTGACGACTTTGATACAGACTTTTGAATATAAATTCAAGTTCCAGCTTTCTAGCAGTCTAGTCAATTATATTCTCTCTCTCTCTATCCACTGACATATTTGTCAAAAACTCTATCTATAGAAACAATGTCCAAAGTTAAGCATAAGCACTTTCTCTGTGTTCTTGTTATAAGCATATTACATTTTAGCATGTATAATATTAATAGAAAAAAATAATGCTTCAAAATATTAATATAATTTTTTTTACGACTGCTAAATAGAGATTCCTAATAGAAGATGAAGTGTTGTTTTCTGGTTTAGTTTAGATGTGATCTCTATGATGAATAAGATCACTAAAATATTTTAAAATGAATATACTTTAAAGCTCTGGCTTGTTTATCTGCTTTTTTTTTCTTTTTAATATGTACATGCAAGCTGAGGTAAGTAATTTTTTTATGTGCCCATCTGGAACCAAAGACCTTAGTGATTCAAGAACAAAGCAGATTTGATGCACTATTGATTTTCTACCTTAGCAGTAGAAAAACAATTGCTCTATGCAAAGATCTGTTTTTCTGGATCTCTGCCACCTGTCTTTTAGCATTTATGTAACACAGATTTCTACAGAAAAAAAAAAAAAAAAAAAAAAGAAGCTCACACAAGGTTAAAAGGGAAATATTTATACTCTTACTTCAGAGACAAGTCTTAATATTGTAAAATAGCTTGTGAAAGGTATTTAATATAATTTCCACTACTAAATGTCCAGACTTCTTTGTCACAAGTTCATGCACTCTGAATTGCCTCTGCTCCTACAGCCCTGCCTTCTGCTAGTCACTTACCTGCAGGGGTGCTGGGACAGAGGTAGCCACTATATGCTAAAGCTCCTTTCCTATCCCACTTTGAACAACGTATTTTGTCCTTAGACTTTCCCAAACCTATCTGGTTTATGGGAAGGGCATCAGGCAGATTGATTTGGAAAATCTGGAAAATCCTTGCCAGTGCTTCTGGTCTGAAAGCCACCCTGAACATGCTGGAACTGGGGTCCCCATGCTCAGCATGCTGGGTGCTCCTGGTCAGAATCTGCATCCACCAGGAGCTTCTCCCTGCCATAGGATTTCTTTTACCTATGATTCACTGTTCGCAGTTTGGGCCTTTTGTTGCACTTGAGAGGTGGAGAGCTCAGATCTTGCCTTCTGTTCTTCAAAGGAGTCACACTGCAAATAAGAAACTCTGAGAAAGCCAAGCCAAGCAAAGTCATCACTTTGGGCAACTTCTCATAGGAGCCAAGTTATAGTGTAACCTTCCTGTGATATATTGCTCTATAATGTAGTTTTACAGTATCATTCACAAGTAACTAAAAAGTCCCAGTCAAAGCAGTATTTTATGTGTTTATAGGTTCAGACAGCAAAACATTTAAGGCAATAATTCCATCTGTTCGTAAATCATTAAAGGTGAGGATGCCTCCAGTTCATGTCAAAGCTCAGGAGGAAGAATATTTTATAAAAAGCGTGTGATGTATAGGCAGAAATGTGAAGTGTTTACACATTCTACACAATAGAACACTTGCCTTTAAAAAGACTTTCAGGTACCCCCTCCCACCTCCTCCCATTGCATTGTACCGCAATTGTAATGCTGGGCCTGTCCCGTAGCATTCAGTATGAACAAAGTATCACAATTCTCTATGCAAGGCTGGTCAAAATTCAAATTAAAGATTTTCCATTCATGAAATGAGTGCTTTATAGAAATGTTAATTGCCATCATGGGGGGATAGAGATGTAGGGGAATAAAACTGGAAAGATTGTACAGGAATGTAACTGTACAATTACCTGAGGTTTTTTTTTTTTTTTTTCCAAAATGAATCTCTGTGTTGTCTCTCACACTCTATCCTACCATCAACATCAGGATCCCTGGCCAGCCTCTCCTATGCTACCCCACTCTCACTAAGAGGAAAGCAAATATTAGAATACCTCTGCTTTGCATGGAGAAACTGTTCAAACTCCATTTGAAGTCTCAACACTTCATGAACACAGGTTAACTCGTCTGAACATAGATTGTTCTGATTTGCCCTTTCATTGATGCCCTCATGCAGACAAGGAATTCCCATCCTATAATTTAAAGATGTAATTTTCACAGAAATAATGTGGGTTTCTTTTTTCTGCCACTTTTCCTTTTCTGCTGTGTTGTCTCATTGTACTTCTTTTATTAATGATTTTTATTTTTATTTTCTTGGTATTAACTTTTCCTCTGGTTCCTACTGACATTTTACCATGTCCTCTCTCCGGCTAGCCAATACAAGTCAATTCACCAGCCTCTTTTTTTTCTAAATGTTTCAACAATTAAGTCTAGAATGATTCTTCGTAAGTATTTTATTAATAGAGGGCCAAAGAAAAATCAAATAGAAAGCTAGTACATACTTGCCTATGAAAAACTTTTTTTGACAGGGGATTTAGTTCAAAGCCCATAAAAGTCATTTGCAATCTACTTGCATGTGCTTGGGATCCAGCATACATGAATCTTGTGAGTAAAATGTGTATCTTGTGCATATGTCCTGGAGAACAGGCAAACAAGGTATGCTGGGGAAAGGAATTATATATTGTGTATTGTTTGAAATGAACTCGTGTCAAAAAATGGCATCCCAAGAAAGGAATTTACCACCTGTTGCTGTCATCTTATGGGACAGATGGCTGTAAGGAAGAGGTGGGAAACTGTGAAACAAGTGTAGAATACGCATTCTGCCAATGCGCAGAATGTTATTGATGAACCAAATTATTGTTTCATTCCAAACCATTTTATGATTTGTATTTACCATGCAACCTGGAGAGCTGACAGTAGATTCTGGACTTGAAACAAGGCCACATGAATTGACAATAGCAGCTGCTAATTTTTTTTTTGTTTGTTTTCCTATTCACATATTTTTACATTTTCCCTCCTGGTTAATTGAGTTTTGCTGAGCAGCAGAGTGGTGCTGCAAGAGCTCCATGGTAAGATTCTGCTACAAGCTCTAAGATAAATGCAACAAAGAAAATGAAGATATTAAAATAATATTATGGGCTGTGGTAATGGATATGGAGTATTTTAAGGTTTCTTATTTCTGCTTGCACCCTGGTTTTACCTAGTATCATGTATCACCTAGTGTCATCTTTTAAACACTGAGGGGTAGACCTTATTCCAAAATGGATTTTCATGTTTACTTTATTGTTTCATGTTTACTTTATTGAAAGAATGATCACATTCTGTCCACCAAGGTAGATTTTTATGACTCTGATAGGCTATTTTCACTGTCAAGAAAAATCACTGCTTTGGAAAGCACAGGAACAATCAAATAATAAAAATGTGTTGAAAAATGTTTCCATGGAATGGGCAGGAAACAGACTGACAGTGATTGAAAAGACAAAATGTTATTGTTAATATTTTTTCCAGATATTTTAATAAAAATCTAAATAATGTTTTGCTACTTATAGCTTACTAAGTCAGTCAGATTCTGAGAGTAAATATTTCTCATTTCTCACCCAGAAAAGGTGAATAAATTCATGTCAAGAAGAGCAAAAACTATGAAGGAACCTTATGAACTGTCTGTCAAAGTCTGTAGTTAACAGTTTAGGTGTTATCAGAGATTTTACTGATAAGCTTCTTAATATGAAAAGAGCTGACATCTTTTCTCGCTGCACTTCTGAAATGTGTCAGTTTTGTAGATTTCTCCTAAGTTGCAGCAATATTTTGGCAAGAATGGGATGATTTATGTCTTTATAAATGAGTTAGAACAAAATAAGTGAAAACACAGTAAACTAGAAGATGATGTCTTTGAGATATGGGTGGTCAGAAAGTTACCTAAGAAGAAGAGAAATACAGTGAATCAGTATTTGATGTATAGTAATTCATCAAATCAATGGTGATGAAATTATTAGTGGGGGGGATTTATACACACATAAGGAAATCAGGTGTCAGTCTCAACTGAGCATAAACAATAAAGAACTATTAATCCCTTCATAAGGTGTAAACGAACATAAAGCTTAACACTCCTGCAAGCACATCTTGCTCTCCTCCCTTCTTTACTTTAACTCCTATATCTGCAGTCCAAACAGATTTGTTCATTTGTTGCTGCAGAGACAAACCTCTGTGTTTGCATTTTTTCAAGTGCCCATTGATCGTTGTCTTACACTGATCTCTGGATTTTCACATTATTAATTGCAAGACAGTGGTATGCCAGACAATGTCTGACAGGGATCACCTAAACTATGAGGAATAAATTTGTTGTTTCTGCTGATATTTTTTCAGTATGCTGCAGTGCCAGTGTTCCTTTTTTTTTTTTGCTTTTGATGAAATGCTATTTGCAAATGCCTCATAAGAGAGAACCGCACTACTTCAAAGCAATAGTGACAGGCAGAATATCATGGCAGCTCCACCAGTTTCTTTAGCTATTAATTAGTGATGGAAAATTATGATTACATTTCTTCTGTCACTTACATTTAAAGCTAAGAAATCTTTAGTATACCTGCAAGAAAGAGAGAAATTAATGAGCAACATTTGCAACTTGGTTTTATTGCCTCACTGTTTTTTTCTTAATTCCAGTAATTCCAACCAGATGTATTGGCCATAACTGGCAATGTAAGGTCAGCAGGGGCTGTGGGAAGCCACAGGGGCTCTACCCCTGTGTGGGTACAGCTGAATCAGGTGCCAATGGGAACAGCCTGTCACTCACCACTGTCCAAAACTTGGAGGAATCTCCACATCCAACTAAACTTCAGCGAGAACCCCAACCCTGGGATGCAGTGGGGACACCCGGAAGGACACACAGCTGAAGACACACTCCCAGGAGCAGGAGACCCATTCCAGGGCAGAGAGGGACCACAGTCTTTGGGAACCCATGCTGGCATGGGACCATGTCCTACAGGGACCCAAGCCAAGGCAGAGGAAAATGAGTAAGAAGCAGGAATGATCAGCAGAGAGAAACCATTACCCACCAATCCCAGCCTCCTGTATCACCCGTCCCCCCACCAAAGGGACTCAGACAGGTTGAGTGCAATGCACAGTGAAACCAAGATGAGCTGAACCTGGAGAAGAGCAATGAAAGGTGTTTCCATAAGTGTTAAATTGTTATGCTTTTTCTCAATACCCAAGTGAGTAATCAAAAGTTTGTGTTATTTGGTAATAAATTAAATTATGTAAAAATTCCAAGGTGAGACTCTTTTGCCTGTGCCCACAGGTAAAGATGATTCTTTTTCTCAGAGTTTTACGATATTTTATTCTGACAGATGTTTTGATTTAAATTAACCTCTTTGCTCCTCTCCCAATTATTTGATGGTTTATTTTGCTGACCATATGGCTATGACTAAAACCACAATCTATTGTATTCAAACTAAAGAACAAGGCACTGAGGATGAATGATAAGAGCATAATTTGCTTTCCATCTCTCCCATTCCCTGAAGGGATATTTTGCATAATGAAAACAACATTTTAAATTAAAATTGTTCCTTTTCAAATATCCAGGTTCCCTTCCTATTTTGGGAGATTTTTTTCAGCATAATTAGTGGTCTATTTAATGTAATAAATATCCTACTTCTGGTAGGAAAAAAAAAATCCTACAGTCGGAAAAGGAAAAAGCAGTGCTGAGTACCCCATTTCACTGGTGAACCTTCTGATTAAACATTCTGTGCAATGTGTGTAAAGAAGGATTGAATTTTCACCACTTATTTGCTTTAGCCAGTTGCCATCTGTTCTTTGAATTCTGACCTTTCTTTCCATTTCTTTCCAACTTGAGGCTACATGAAGTGTCTGCAGGCAAGCCAATTAGATCATGGACGTTTCATGCTGACATTACAATGGGCTTAATGTCCACCTGGAGAACCCTGGTTGAAAAATGTAATAGTGGTAACATGATGGCCTTGTGCAAACTTCATCCAGCAAGCAAACAATAGTTTATTACACTCAGCACTGTTGGTTGGAAATGTGGTGCAACCAGCAGTGGTAGCATCATATTTTGATTTGTTTCTTTGGGCTATGACATTAATCATAAGCTTTCAAAAGCTTTTCAGGTTATAGTTTCTCACAAAGATAATGCAGTTTAACTCTAAAAAATAGCCCCATAAAACTTGCCTTTTCTGGTCTAAGAGGAATGGTTACAGATTGAAATAGTGTGGAAGCTTAAACCATCTAACCTACCATAAAATTCCTCAACAGGCAAGGCTAAACTTTGTAGAAAGTCTGTCATTTCCAGTTTCATACTACTGATCTTATGCTTATGAATAAGACTTTTTTTCTACACAGGTCTTTTATTAACAGCATGAATAAATTCAAAATATCATCATATATCTTGTAAAAATTGTATGAACAGATGTTTGTCCATCAACAAACTAAAGAGACATAAAACTATTTAGATGCTGTTTAATAGTGAGTGGTATCAAAGAAATATTAACATTTCTCTCAGTGTGCAATCTGGACCCTCAAAATATATAATTTGTGAAAGTGATATTATCACCAAAGGGCATATGCCTATAGGGTTTACTACTTAAAAGAACTGTTTCTCTACAAAGGAGCTTCTGGAAAAATATATACCTTCAATTCCATTAAGAATCTGAAAAAATGGGAAGAAAGATTTATTTTCTCTAGAAGACTGTTTTGAAGTTGACTGTAAGTACAAAGACGAGCTGAAGGGCATGCTGCGGAGCCCATCAAAGTCAATGACAGTCAGCCTTTGTATTGATTTTAATAGGCTTTGAATCAGGTCTTAAGTGCAAGATTTTGATAACGCATTAAAGCTGCCACGTTTTAAAACTGAATTTCTCATATTGATCTCCTAAGTCAAAGAGAGAAGATAAATGTTACATGAATAAATGTTACCTGTGGAAGGATCATTAAAAATTTTTATTAACCCCAAAAGTTCCACAGGAACTTTAGGAAAAATTTCCTAACAGTGAGGGTGGCAGAGCACTGGAAGAGGCTGCCCA
>VZSV01000195.1:841271-851466 GCA_013398735.1 Nothocercus julius | reverse complement strand
GGAAGGGAAGGGAAGGGAAGGGAAGGGAAGGGAAGGGAAAGCTCTTGTTTTCTCTGTCATGTTATGGGTTGGAAGGATTTGAAAGATGCCAGTCATCTTTCTGATGATTTTGCAGTATTCTTCAGGTTACTTTAACAAGTAATTTTAGGGCATCAGAAATAGTAGGCATGATTTCCTTAGGACTTATAGTCTTTGTTCCAAGTCCTCCCTGCAACATTCCCTTTGATTTCTCCTGACTACAGACAGAATTGCCTTTGGCTATTCTGGCCCTTGGCAACCACTTGCTGAGCTGGTCACTGCCAAGCACTGTGCAAGGCAGCTGGGTCCCTCCTGCCCTTCCCTTGGCCAGGGAAGCTCTTACACTCTTACACCCATTTGCAATTTTCTTGGAAATTCACAGACACTTGACTGTTCTTCAGCCTTGCACCTTTCTGTAAAGTCTTTTTGATTTTTGCTGCTGAGTTCAGTATGATTAGAGGAGATAGGCAGGTAGGAGTGTAATAAATGTGTGCCTCCTTTCCTAAATAAAACAAGATAAATGTGCACTTTTTATTAGTTTTGGTAGATTGTTTTTTATGAGCTTCTCCATTTACCTGCCTTGCCATTTAGGCAGATCAGTGGAGAGACAAGAGGAAACAAAGAAATGTCAATAAGCTAAATGAGAACAGGCAGACATGAACTCACTTTTCATTTCTCCAGCCAAAAATTCTGCTTAAATTATCTGACTGATTTAGCCAGGCTCAAGGTCTACTTGGCTCAGTAGCATAGGTTCAGGGCCCTAGCAAGGCCATACATAGATTTTGACACTGAGAATGGTTATATCTTTTCAGAAGATCAGTGAGCTTACATCTACCAGAAAAATACCCTGAGTGATATTTCAGCTGGCCAAGGGATATTTTATGACATTTTAAAAAGACTTTTAAAAGGAAGAGATTTAAAAGGAAGAGATGTTAACTGATGTTGTCATTTTTTTCAGTAGTCACTTTTAAGAGAAGACAGGCTTCTTCTCCAGTGTCTTAGTGTGTCTAAATAGTTGCCTGGCAAAGTACCATAGACCAATGTATATATCTCATTTTACATAAGAAGCCAGTTTGTTCTGAAGAGTTTAGATTGCGAAGATAAGAATCAAAGCATATATTTTCATGTCATATATTGTTTACATGTGAACTGTGTTGAACATCTCTATCAAGAAAATATTGCTGGCTGGCCACTGGAGTTAAATAATTGCTATTCTTTTTTGTTACTGAATTTTAACTGGTTTTCTGTCCTTTTCTTCTGTTCATAGACTCTTTCTAAATATATGCCTCTCTGGTTTGTTTGCATTCTTGAACAGCTGATCCTTAATTCGAGGAGGGGAAGAGCCAAAAAAAGAGTCACAAAATTGAAAGACAGGAGTTTGGGTTTAGTTAAGATGCATAATGCAATTATAAGCACAGGGAACAGTAAGACCTGTGCTAAGGTTAACTGTGGATCTCTATGTAGTCCATAGATGTACAGCTTTTGGTCATAAGCAGATTTAAAGAGCATGGTTTCTTCATGACTGAGCTGTATTTTACTTAGAGATTAGAAGTTATCACTGCCATTGAATCAATAGCTGCAGTGACTCATCAAAGCATCAAGATGTGCTGACATGCTTAGCATGGCAGGCTGAGTTCAGTTGGCTTTAGTATGAATTTTAGTGCATCCACATTATAAATTCACTCTGTGAACAAGTCAGGTCACAGCTGTTCTGCATTGCATCTGTATTATCCAGGCTGACATTTTGGATTGAAAGTAGCTCTCAGTGATTATTTTTGTGTTATTGGATAGTAATTTGGATTGTAGAGAAGATTTTCTTTGCAAATTAGGCGGGATCACAAGAGTTCTTGGGATGGCAGCTTTTCTGTGTTATATAGAGATAAATCATTACATTCAGACATTCAGCTTTCCCTTATATATTTGCTAAAAAAATAAATAGAGAAGATACTCTGGACACAGTCCTTTTGGTTTCATTGGGGAGTCCAGGACTCAGTTTAAAACACTTCACATGGCTTCAACAACTTCAGCCTTTTTGGACAGTTTTAAAGTTTTGAAGATGAGTCTTCAAGGATAGGTTAGCCTGCCACAAAAGTAGTTTGCGTTGGTTTGACATAAGGAAGCTGTTTATGGAATTTAAGATGTTCTAAGCTCCTAAAGCAGTTTAAATGTCTTATAACAGTCTAATCTCTGTTACACAGGCTTCTGTCTGTGTTTATAGTGTAAATACAATTGCAAATCTCTAGCATAGACACAATCTACTTTAAAAAAGAGTGGGACTGAGCTCTAGGCTGCAAAGAAGGCGGAAGGGTACTGCTTTGACTCCTCCTTGAAATACTTTGTGATGTTATCACCTGGGATAGGAATATTTGCCCTTCCTAAGAAAGCTGGCAGAATTTAGCAGATAAAAGACCCCTTGAATCAAAAACTTTGGCTCCTTAGTGTAAAAAGTTCTTATGTTCTACCACATTTTGATGGAATGCCTATTTTGTTGCTCGTTAGTTTTGAATTTTTTTTTGGTACTTCAAAAGTTAATTTCAAAGCAGCGCTTCATCCTGCCTAGCTGGTAGTCTTCCATACACCTTTCTTGGCTGAAGTTTTAAGAGGCAACTATGGCAAAGAAGTTCCTAATTGTGAGCCCACGTGTGAAACCTATCTATATGTGGGAAACAGGAGACATTGTTACTGCACAAATCTGGATTAGTTCAAGAACAGTAAGTTGCACTGTATTTCAAATAACCACATATATCATTGAAGGGCCATCAATAAAAGCCAACCAAACATCTGTCTGGGTCTACAATAACACATGGAACTACTACTTACTTCTGCTTAGAGGACCATTGGTCTTTTATTCAGTTACTATTCAGTCATAAAAGAAGCAAATATCATGGGTGATCGCTGCTTCCTTGGTACATCAGTCAGTGATGAGAGTTTTAAGAAGGTTTTACTCTAAACAAATGTAAGAACTAGTCAGATGTACAATGGTCAGACAATGAAGGTAATATACTACAAAAAGTGCCCAGTCTTGAATGTCAATAAAGTTTCTATTTCATTCGGAGCTGCCTACTGACCAAGATTATATGGCATATTTACTGCTTACCCTCAAAAAGAAACTTTTCTGTAATTTTATTCCCCATGCCTGTTAAAATCAGAAAATGAGACCTACATGAAGGAGATTCTCTTTAGCTTTCTATAACTCATGCAAGTCTAATTTCTGTAGGCTGTTTCTGTAGCATGGCAGCGATAAGCCAGAGGGTATTTTGTCAAGATTCCATGTTGCTCTACTGCGGGAAAAGTCTCTTTCTTCTCTTCTGGTACAACATAAATCCAAGGAAATATTATTACCAGAGCTCCTTTCATGTACTGTAGCTCCAAAGTCACATAGGGAAAGCTTGCCAAGTTGCAATTGTTTAATCACAGAATTGTAGAATAATTTAGGTTGAAAGAGACCTCTGGAGATCTTCTGGCCTAGAACAAGACCAGGTTTGAATTTGGATTTAACATAAAATTTAGATCAGACTGCTCAGGATTTGGTGCATCAGAATTTTGAGTAGTTCCAAGGATATAAAACAAACTGCAATGTTTTGTTAAGCTAGTCAGTCGTCTATCAGCTTCCTCTCTAGTTATAGATAGCTTGCTCTGTAACCTCCGCAGATTCAGAAGATCACGATGTTGTTATGGAAACATTTATTTCAAGAATGAGTGTATGCATGCAAACTCTTTAGTGGCAAATTCAAATTTAGAGCCTAAGATACAAACCAGCTGAAGACCACACAGCTATAGCTGAACAGCACCAGAGTGTTCATATCTTATTGGTGTATTAACTAGAAGTACGTGGCTCTGGGACAGCTCCGAATGAGAGCAGAGTTGGCTCATGTGTATCTACAAAAAAGGACTGTGTAAGCTAGATATCTCTAATATAGCATATCTTACTTGCCTAAGGAGCCTGAAAGTACCATCTGGTATTTTTTGATCCTGGTAGTTATTGTGATGAGAAACTCATTCAGGCAATTCTTGCGCAGCTGCAAAAAAAAATGGTGAGACAGTCTGTATTTGGGAGAGGAAAAAAAAAATCTGAAAAGCTGCTAAATATGTTTCAAGATAATGGCCTAAATAGCATATCTGATGAGCATTTAGAATAAGTGAATGCTGAATGCCTTATCAGTGATAACACAGGCAAAGGTTATAGGCATGTGCCACACATCAAACATTGATCTCATTGCAATTAATTTAAGTGAAAAATTGTCTCCATCAGCAAATGCTTTTGCACAACTTCAGTGTCTGTTTCTCTGTTGTTCCTCTCTGTTTTTTAATGAAAATATTTGACCTGTCTAAGTAAGTTAGAAATCTTCTTTTCATTGTTCATAATTTCCTGTGCTTTTCAGAGTTACAATTACAATTAAAATTTGAATGAGAATTAGAATTAGAAAACCTGAGTCAAAATAGACATAAATTTTTCCTTTTTTCCAGACTTCTTTTTCAGAGTACTTCAAAAAATCTTTTATTTTAGAGATTTCTTTCTTTAATTTTCATTTAACTTGACCCCATCTAATAGCTGAATGCATTGCTAGTGCTGTAGCAATGCATTCAGAGTCTAAATCTGGATCAAGAATGAATTTTTGCATCTGTGCAGAATCCTGTATTCAGGGCTCCATTTTAATAACTGTTACTGTAGGGTCTGCAGTATTGTAAGATATGTAACTATGACCAGTGGCTCTGTGACAGACCTCCCTCAAGTTTCTGGAAATACTGTTTTGTACTTTGCCAAGTTGTTTTACCTCTGATCAAACACTGGGTATCACTTCTCATCTGAACAGCTGAACGTCTCCACTTAAACACTGCTCCCTGGAAGTACCTGTGCCAACTACATTTAATTGTGAAAAACAAATTGAGAGGGGAGTGGGAATAGCGAGAGAATTTCAAGTAGCTCAATTATTTATGATTGTTTTCCCAGAGCTAGAAACATTCTCAGGAAGAGGTCTTGACAATTATTTTTCTTTCTCTCTCTTCCCTCCCTTGCTACCTCCCTCCTTCATCAGAAAATCAGATCAAAAATCAACATCTTAAGGGCACTGGGTAACTATATCATCCTAAAAAGAGACCGAGGCCAAATGTGATGTGTTATGGATTTCGAAAGTCAGTTCTCAAGGGGAGCAGCCCTGAACAGTGTCAAGGCAAAACACCCCTTTGCACTTTACTCCACTCAAGTCAAGACACAGATGTGATTATGGCCAGAAAATACAGTGGAGGACCTTGCTGAGTAGAAATAGAGACAGTCCAGTCAGTTCCCACATTTCCATTCATTGTGATTTGAATTTATTTGTAAATTGTGTCAAAAGACTGAACATTTCAAATTAAAATCTTTCAGAGACTTGTAAAGAGCAGCCATCAGTAAAATTACTATAAAGCTTGCACAGATTATAGAAATCAAATAAAAAATCCAGAATCACTGCAATTCTACTTCTAATATCTTATTTGCAAAAGAAAGTTCACCACTTAAAGATATAAATAAATAAATAAGATTTTCACTCTCAATCTGTTTAATAACTATATTTCCATTAAATGCATTAATATATGCTCTGAATGAATGACTATTATTCTGTCTTCATGAAACTGTGTAGAAGAAGAAACACTTTATTTAGCTTTATTTATCTTTGCCTTAATTTCTAAGAAAGTATACTCAGAAGTAATGTTTACTTAAAAGTACAATTTGCAAAGCTGTCACCACATCTAAAATGGTAATTTGGCACCTTAACTGATTCTCTGGAAATTGTAGTCTTGGGAGGAGAATTAGCAATTTGATGTTGTGAGAGTGGCACAGTTCTTGTGGGAGCATTTCAGACTAATTATTAGAAAGATTATAATCTTGGTGGAAAGAAGATACTTCTTATTGTATGCAATGCTGCAGCTCCCTCACTATCACAATAGATAAAGAGTGGGGAGCAGGTTATACAGAAAGCAGAGAAAGAGGTGAACGGGGCAAGTGAGCTGAAAATTATTTCAAATATGGACAGATATTCGCTGTTAAGGTCTGAGTAGAGAAGTCCACTATTTGCCTAACAAGAGGAGCAATGGCTGTGGTTTCTTACATATTGCCATAATTCTGTAAAATTAGAGAACATATTTATTGTATGAATTTTGTCCACTTATCTATTTTTTCCCCATTTCAAAATTCATAAGCCCTGTAGGAGAAATGGATATTATATGTATCTAGCTGCTGACTTTGTATCTGGTACTGCTACTCTAGCTACTGCAGCAAGGAGAGTACCAAGTCATTAGCTACCTACATGACACTTAGAATAAAATGTTACAGGTTTGCTAGTATTGCTCAGCCCTCGAGAAGTCAAATAACAATAACAAGACTTTTTGGTCTGTAGTTACACTGTCTTTCTCCAAATTTCTAGCTCACAAATAACAAACAGTTACAGTAGATTTACAGGAAGATTCACAAGGCAGAGCTAACTGGAGAACAACTGTTATCCTGATTTATATTAAAGCCTATAATTTGCAGAGATACTAAAATCTGGTCAGTTCCTAACATCCAAGTTACATGCTTTTGAATAAAATTAAAGCACACTCCTTTTCATAATGCTTTTACCATCCAGATTTTTTTTCTACCTGAAGCTTATATATCTTTACATAGCAAAATACTTGTATTCCTCAAAAGCAAAAGGGGTAAAACAACTGTTTTTTTTTTTTTTTTCCCCCAGTTGTGAGAGAAAGGGCTTGCAATTAACTACATTCCAAACTATTGAATATAATCAATAATAGCATCATGCGGTCATCTTAATATAATATAAATTATCTTTGAATCACATAATGCTGAAGTTGCAACTGCAAAACTCCATGAAGAGGCACACGCCAGATTTATTATTTGTTAAGGGTTTTTTTCAGGTATTTCCTTATTTTATTATATAAATTACGTATTACACAGCTTAGTAAATGGCATAAGCATAGGATTTTCAATTCATTTTTTGCAATGTAGGAAAGGAAGTAGTCTCGATCATGTCAGAAACAATAAGTGGATAAAGTTTAGGATAATTCATTATCTTAAACTTTAAACTAGGCTAAAATATTCTTTAAATATTAAAAAATATATAAGTGTGTGTATATATATATATATAATCTAATTTATCCAATCAGACAATTTCACAATGCAATTTTCTAGCTTAATGAAAACCACATCCATTTCATCAATGAGCTAACTCTGTAGAGATGGTTTTGGAAACATTTGAACTTTATGTATGACTTTATTAGAAGTCCAGAACTGCATCATATTAGCCCATTGTATATAGACCAAGAGTAGCTTTTAAAGAAATAGGCGGCATTTGAGTCCCTGCTGAATAGTGACTGATACTATTTTTGACCGATGTATGTAATAATAACACTAATGATAATAATAATAGAGTATTTAGTATTTCTGAATTTGAAAACATTGAACTCATGCAAAACATGATTGTAACATCCATGTGTATCATGAAAAATACAAGTACCAAGCTAATCTTCAATTCTTTCTTGACACTTCCTTAAACTATTTTTTCAGCCAATTGGGAAAAGATTTGTCCCCTTTCTTGGAGACAAATGGCATGATGATGCCATCCAGAGGCCAAGCTAGTTCATTGCAATGTTTGTTTGCAAGGGGCACCCAGAAGCCCATCACCTTCTATGCAAGGTAAGGCATGCTCTTTCCCCATTAACTACTTGTTCTGACGATAGAGTAGTATGAAAGCCAAAACGTCTGTTTTTCCTGTAATAAGAACTGGTTTTCATGTTAAAAAAAAAAAAAATAGATCTTCCATAACTCCTGACCTCTTCAAAGGCAGTTCAGTAAGTCTTTGCAAGTACAGCATGATAGCAAAGGAGCTAGCAGAGCTGTGGTTACGCAGAAGACAGTTTTAATGAATACATGTACTAAGTCATACCCTTTATGTAGGAAAACTTAGATGCAGCTTCCATTGCTCCTAAGATTCCCATTCCTTCTCTATTTTCTGTCCTCTTTTTCTCAGCCATTACCTGTTACAAGTGGGAGTGCAATGTCTTCTCAGTTTTCAGTGGCAGTAGTGAGAAGTCTAGACTTGAAATACTTTTAGGGTTCTTCCTCAAAGAAAAATCTTCAGACTACTGGATAACTATTGCAATAATGCAAGAACCTTACTTGCATATTATGCAATACTTTTGGTTATAAAAATAAAATGGATTATGAAAAAAAGTGCATTAAAATACTAAATTGCTATTTCAAAGAATAGTGTAAGAAACTCAGGAACCGAAAATAGCAATTAATTGGAAAAAGAATAAAATGAATGTAATGTTTAGCTTCTTAGAATTACATTGTTATGCTTGGTTCACTTTGATTATAAACCCAAATAAAAGATGTAATATGTGACCACTATGATTAATTAGTTTTGTGCCCCAAGCTAGAAAAGGTATCACCAGAGAAATTGTAAAAGATGTGAGAGACCTGACAGGAAAAGTTACAGCCACGCACTAGCCCTCCCTTGTGCAAACATCTATTGGGAAACATCGGCTAAACTCTTTGGCTATGGTTTACTAAGTAGGTAGAGACTAGCAGCAGCAAGGAAGATATACCAGCAAGGAAAGGAAGGACTTGCTGGAATTCATAGTTGTGGAGCTATCTTGAAACTCTTCAGCTTCTGAACAGGAAAATCTAAGAGTCAATAAGGGCATGCTGAAAGCTAAAGTTAATTCTGTTTACTTGCTCTTGCCCATGTGGGCAGAGCAGTCATCAAAACTTCAAGTATTTGCCAAGTATGTGTGGTCTGAGCACCATCAGGTTACACAGAAAAAGTAACTCATTAGGCTTAGCTTTATGAAATCTTTATTTCATAGTATGGATGTAGCTAGAGAAGTGTGTTTATTCCAGAGCTGGTAGGGAATTAAATGGTAAAATATTGCATTTGTTTCTGGTAGGTAACACATTTTAATCAATGAAAGATCTATAGAATCTATAGTTCATAGCTGGTAATACTATTACAAGTTTGTAAACAAACACAAGAAAAAGAGTTGATTATTGAATAGCTTTTCATTACTGTGAACAATGTTCAGCCATGGCCTTTTTTACCTTTATATTATTGTCTCAGCCAGAAAACTGCATTTTAAAAATATCACAATGTTAAGGCTAATTTATTACCTTAATATTATCATAAATCTAACACTAAATATATTAAAGTCTATTTTTGGTTCAGTAACACAAGACAAGTTTAAATTATAAAGGATATTTAACCTCAATCAACTCTGCTTCTTTGTAATTTAATACTGGGCTGAAAGTGCAGTTATTTTAATACCGGCATAGAAAACATGTACCCCAATAACCAGACAATAAAATTCATATATAAAAAATCCAATTTATTTTTTCTTTCAGATTCAATCAATGATTTTTCTAAAATTTATTAGAATTCATGCTGTCCCTTTGGTGAAAGGTGAAATGACAGTTCACCTTTTATAAAGAGACCCTTTGAAACATATAAATCCACAGAAATATTGGGTTTAGGTTATATTTTAAGAAAAATAGTACAATTTAAATTGGCAAATATCTTTGAAGGGAAGGACTATGTTCCCTTTATTATCACTGGTTATTGTAGTCACTAAATTCAGATCATGTTTATTACCCTCCTCCTTCCTGAGTCTTGTTCTTGCAAAAATTTATTCACAAAATAAATTATATACAATATGGGTAGTCATATATGTGTATGTGTATTTCAGAGGAACCAGTCATTACATAAAAGCTTAAGGCTTTTTTTCACACATGCCACATATTGGGCATTTGAGTTCTCAGGCTGGTCATGCATGCAAACCACAGCACTTCTCTCTATGCCAACAAGAACAAGGCATGGGAAACCCCTGGTCTAAGAAGAAAACATCCGCTGGAGCATACTTGGCATAGCGTAGCTTACTATGGATGATAGAGCAAATGCTGTGGTATGCAACAGGTATTACATAAATTTAATCTTGATGGCAAATTGTACTTGAAAGAGACCATTGCAAGTCAGGGCTCAGAGGGTGGTTATCAGTGGTGCGGAGTCGAGCTGGAGGCCTGTGGTTAGCGGTGTCCCCCAGGGGTCAGTCCTTGGCCCAGTCCTGTTCAATTTATTCATTAACGACTTGGATGAAGGGATGGAGTGCTCCCTCAGCAAGTTTGCTGATGATACGAAACTGGGAGGAG
>VZSV01000195.1:818151-837862 GCA_013398735.1 Nothocercus julius | reverse complement strand
TAGAATTTGTAGTAATAGTATGATTCATCAGGAAAATCTTGCAAGTATAGGGATAAATTCTGTTATCTATTATATATTCATACTTTAAGTTTCTGACCCATGATTCTTGTAGAGGTAGCTCACTATATATTCTTATAACCTGTAAATCCTCTTTTGCAATTCTTCTACCCTATTTTTTTAAAAGTGTACACTCCTTGCACACAAAGGGCAAGGAAGATCTTTCAAGTTCTTAGCAAAATATTTTTCACGGACAAAATTATCTAGAAATCAAGCCACATCTGCTTACTTTACTTAAGAGGAGTTTGTGTACATATTCCTTGTGAGCTCTTTTCAGTGATTTGTGCAAATAATTTAAAATTAAAGAGTAATGCAAATTCTCTATCACCAATTTCTTCCTTGTTTAAAGGAATCTTGTTTTTGTAAGTCTGTTCATATTTTCATCTGGTTACAGGAAGAGTGAGATTGTGAAGCTGTTAGTATACTTAGAAAAGACAGAAATACTCACAAAATAAACCCGTCCAAAATGTAAAAAATCTGCCCAGGGGGGAGAAACTTAAAGGTGATTTTGAAATGATCCCTGAGAAATTATGAAAAGAGCTGATGAGGAAATTAAAGCAAGATCTGAAGTCCAGTCAGATGTCTGTGATGTGACTTATAAGCCACATAGCTGGATTTACAAACTTCCAAACCCGTAAATGCTGCAGAGTAGCCTGGCAAATCCTGCAAATCAGTTACACCTGGTGTGCAGATGTCAGATCAAAGTATCAGCAATTTCACTGTCACAGATCAGGAGGAGGCAGGAAGGAAAACTTTAACGCAACCAGAAGGCTTTGACTATTGAAGAATTTCTTGCTAAAAGAAGTGAGCTTGGTTGAGAATGCAGGGAAAAAATATCAGCGGAAGAAGCCACTGAGAAAGCTCGTCCAAATGAGAGGGGAGCCAGAGAATTTAAGACAGCAACTATCTAAAACATCCATTTCCAAGATCATATGGAGTAACTCAGTCTAAATCCATCTAATTTCATATAAAGCAAAACACATCAGATTCTTTTAAAACTCAGTTTAGTTGCCTGTTTCTATTCAATAATTAGAGAAATGAGCAGGAATAAATATTTCTAGCAAGAGCTTTGAGCTGGGCAATAAAAATTACTACTCCTATACAGAAAAACCTTAGCTATGTTAATCTAGCACAAACACATATCTTGGATCCACACAACATTCTTGGTTAGCTATGTCTCTTAAAAGAAGTAAAAGGTGATTGGGGGAAAGAAATGTTGCCTGAACTGCCAGAGGATTTGAAGAATGTATCTACTCAGCATATCTACCTGCTAGACGTAGGTACAGCCAAACATTCATTCTCAAATCCTTATTCTGAAATTACTGTAGAATAAAATAAGTTTTTTTTGTTTTTTTTTTTTTTAAGAAAAAAAGGTGAAATCTGTCCACTATCAATCGCACAACCTATTTAATGATAAAGGAGGATTGGCACTGGTTCATACTTCTATGCTTTGAGAAAAGGAATAAAATAAAATAAAATAAAATAAAATAAAATAAAATAAAATAAAATAAAATAAAATAAAATAAAANAAAATAAAGAAGGGTTAACTATAACAAAAACTTCAAACAAATAAAAAATAACTTCAAGGAAAAATAAATACTCAAGCCAAAACAGGGCGGGGTTACAAATTCAAGTCAAATTGGGAGGAATACCACACGTCTAAGAAAGTAATCTTATCTGTTGGAAAACTGTCAAAATCGCTACTCATCAGAGACAGTAAAAATAGGTAACACCTTTTGTTCTTAAACACTGCTAGTTCACAGCTGTTTATCTGGTATTAAAAAATGTGGGGATGATCTTCTGGGGATGATTTGTCACATCATTTGACAAGAAATATACACTTGTATGTGTGTGTATACATACATATGCCGGTATATATACATACATACGTTTTTGTGACATATGATATGTGATGTGATAAAGTGGATGGATACAACAGCAATGTCAAAAAGGGCAGCCGTTACTAAAGATAAGCAGCTGCTACCATATGTCGTGATGTGGAGCAGATCTACGGCACCAAAGAGTGTTGATATTCCCTTAGCCATGTCTCATGCTCCTTTACATAGCTAATCTGTGACTCCATCTCTATCACAGAAGGTAATTGTAGTGTTGCCATAATATTAACAGGGTAGAATTACATGAGCATTAGATTTTTTAAACTATTTAACCACCTTAAGTATAACAGTTATCTTTTAATCTGAAGATAGGATTTCATTGCCTACTGGTTAATTGACAGAGTAATTATATGTTTATCCTTATTACAAAGTAAGACAATAGCCATCTAAATATCTGTTTCTTAATAAGATTTCATTATTGGGCAATATCTTTTAACAGAGCTACATCAGTTTTTCCCGGATGAAGCCAAGTGCTTATGTCCCTTTTGGCACATTGCAGAAGATAAGCTATCGGAGAGAAGCCATATTCATCCATATTTTAATACTCCGGTGGTATTGAAAATGGTGGAACATGTAGCAGATCTTTGGGGAAATCTGTTCCTTTTGCACTTGTTCAATTTTGTCAGCTAGGCCAAGGCCAAGTGACAGGATAATGCCTTATCACAACCATGTTATGTTTCAGTAGGAAAATCCATAGCTATATGAAGTCAGAATACATTTTCAGATTCCTTCTCTTTATAAAGTTTTCATATTTATTGAGACAGTATTTATAAAAATTTACTACAGCAGAAAATTTCAGTAGTCCCAGGAAAGATCTCTTATGACTCCCATTTGGCGTTTTTGTCGACCTTATGAAAGAAAGGGTAGGTAGATACAATGTAGATATAACATTGCTCGATTCAGAATTACCCTACAAAATACAGATTAGGCAAATTTGTTGTTATTCTATAATACAGCTGCACCAACACACAAATAATGGACAAAATAATGCTAAAGAGGTCCAGAATTTTACTGTAAATGCTACACTCAGCATTTACAGAGCAGCAAAGAAGCAAAGAAGATGTATAGAGGAAAAAAAAATCACTGCAACAAAAATATATTTTGAATATTCCTGAATACACTTTCTATTTGGGGAAAAAAAAAAAAAAAAAGAGAGAGAGAGCAAGAGAGGGAGGAAAAAAAAAAAGCTTTGGGGAAAAAAAAAAGTTCCATTTTTCCATCTGCTAAGTTAAAACATGAGCTTTCTTAAAAAAAAAAAAAAAAAAAAAAAAAAAACTTAAATAGAATAGACATCTTCTAAAAAAAAGCAGCAAATATTTATGTATGTAGAGTCAGAGGTTTTAGAAAGTAACAGAACTGCTTTGACTTACTTTCATTAATGACATGAATTTTATGTATTAAATTCAAGTTTATCATCAAGTTGGTAGATACTATAAGAAAAGTAAAAAGGTGTAACAGAACTTTCAAGTGGTCTTGACAGATGGAAATTGTATTTACATTTGTCTAAAAATAGAATTGATATCTTGATGTTTTCCCATGAAACAATAATCAGCTGTGTAAATATGAGATGGAGATCACTAACTAGACATAGATCAAAAGCTAAAGATGAATCGGTAATGTTATGCTAAAAAGGACTTCCGGGGAAGCATAAAATGCTGTATGGCCATAGAGGAAAGGAAAGTATGCTTTATCTCTGAAAGGACATCAGGGAGGGTTTACCCATGTCCAGCTGAGGTGATTCTAGTTAAGGGAAATGAGATCCAGAGGAGATGATGGTTATGTGGTGTAGACCCCTGAGCATGTTCTGTAAAGAATAGTTTTGAAATTGCTGAAGTTGTTTAACCCTGGGTTGTTTGGGAAGTGGAGATATAACAATCTTCTGGTGCTTAAAACATCACTGAGAAGAAGGAAATAATCTGTTCTCCCTACTGGTAGGACAAGAGGCAAAACATTTAAATTCCAACAAGGAAGGTTCCAGCCAGACATGAGGAAAGTGAATCATGAATTGTCAGGATAGACTCTTGAGAGAAGTTACGGATGGATAAGGGTCATTAGGACTGGATATCCTGTTTTGCTGGGGAATTTAATTTTATTTTACAGGCCTGTCTGTATATTTTTCTGTTAATCCCATCCACTAAACAACTTGGTTTAAATAAGATTTGACGAAACAGTGTAGGTCTCAGATATTTCATTTTCTTACAGGAAAACACATTCATGGGCAAAGTTGAGAGACTTCATTAGAGTTCCCTACCTTTGTTTTGAATTCATCTTTTACTAGATAACACAGATGCTCTCTGAGTCAACTGTGGCTTGAATTTATGTGAAATCTTGTTCAGTTTCTTTGTTTGCCATTGGTGATCTATAGACTAAAAGTTTCCCAGGTGTGTGGGGTCCCAGGTCTGCATGTGCCTCAGTTTTAACTGTTTAGTGTAGCTGTCCTAGTTGACACTTAGATTGATCTGATTCCAAAAGGTAAAATAAACAAACAAACAAACAAAAATGAATGAGGAAAAAATATGACCAACCTGATCCAGCTTCCCCTCCTGGTTTTATCTTCTAAATTCTTATTATTTCTCTTTAGCATCAGAAAAGCTGATAAGCCTAGTTGGTTTGATTGCATTTAAAATTGGACAAAAGAAATACTTGCTTCTGTAATGTCAAGTATTTTATCATCATCAGAAAGATAATAGCATCTCTGGATTGTTTTGGGGTGGGGATAGGACAATCCATTTTGTATTTTGTTTGAAGGAATTCTATCTGGTCTACTAGGACCTGCTGTACACCCAATAATTTATCTCAATCCTATCCGTCATTTTCCAAACAAAAACACTTTTCCCCTTAAGCAGCCATGACTGAATATAATAGGTGTATAATCTAGTACTTATATGACAGCAATGGGCTATATAAATGTTACTACCCAGTGCCTGACCACTACAATACAAGATCCATTTTAAACACAATTAATTAAGCTTCACTGCCTTTGCAAATAAGATTATTTTCATGTCAAACATGAAAAAGCTGACCCCTAAATGTTTTCATACTAAAAAAAAATCCTGTCTTTTATTTCATCAGGAAAAGATAGTCTTTTTTTAATATACATTCTTATTACACACTCTTTTTTATTATACACTAAATGGCAGGCACATTCATAAATCTAAAGTTTTGCTCTTATGTTAATACAAATAAAAGCTCACTGGTGTGCTGAAATGGTATTTGACTCTGGCATCAGTAATTGCTGTCATTTCCAATCTTCATCACTGCAATGTGTAATTCATGTAATTCCCTCATGTAAATAAATCTATTGAGATCTAGAAGCTTATTTTATTAGGTACTTTGTAAATAGGCAACAAAGCTATCCATATTGGTGTAGCATAACCAGGATAGGACTGAAAACTGCTGGGAGCTGCCTGGGGAACCAGCTGCAGACTCCCATTATAAAACTCTGGACACAGGAATGAGTCCCATGTCCTGTTCCTCAACCAAAATTTCAAGACCAGGAACAAGGTCGTGACTGTCCAGTCAAAACAAAGATACTCAAATCTTCTTCTAGACTAAGAAAGGATTGCAGTTTCATGCAAAATCCTGCTGTTGGTAGGATGTTTGTATGCAAATACTTCACTGACGGCAGCACGTTCACAGACCTTGTACAGTTCCCTCTGGCACCACAACATGCTTGGTAGGGCACCGAGCCTTCCAAAGCACCAGATTACTTCAGCTCTCCTGATGGCAAGGTGTACTTACTCAGGGATAAGGGTTTCTAATACAATACCGTAATCCTTGAGCCAAGAAAGCTTAAGTAATATATATGCTTAGTTTTCTTAAATGTAAGTCCTTAAATATAAATAATATAGGCTGTTCGCAATGTTCGGCCTCAAGACTTATTTGTTTGTTTGTTTGTTTGCATCAAAAAATTTTAGACTAAGGATTTTAGACTAACCTCACTTAAGATACTCAGAAATCCTAGAAAAGAAAATCCTTCTTCCATTTTTACCCTCCAAAAGCCTGTATTTTTGTTCTGCTGATGAATTCATCCTTGTAGAGAAAAAAATGGTAGTATTGGTGCAAATCAAAAGACCTTTTATTATTCAATATTTATTAAAATATAACCTAAGCCAGTAGAACTTATTACTGTACTGAAAGAAGCATAATATATTAAGTTCCCCTACTTTAGAAAAGGATGTATTTTCAATCATCCTACAGCATTTATTGGCAAAGAAGAAATAAGAGGAAAACAAGTTTGTTTTTTTCGTTTAAATATTGGGCTTAGACAAATCCATACTATTGCTTGTAAAGCTGTTTTTCTAAAATCCAAATTCTCTCAATATTACATGCTTGTCAATTGACAAGTGAGATACAATATTGACATTGGAAATATTGGTTGGTCTACCAAAAACCCAGAAGGTTACCTATTGCAACTTCAACTGTTTTAAAATCTGCTATGTTACCATTACTTCTTGGCAAAACATAGGAATACATTGCTTGCCAAAGCATTCTCAAGGTCAATGGCAAAGCATTTATTGTGAATTTGGGAAGCTGTTTTTATTTGACAAAATTTCAAAGACAAAAGAGTTTAACTGTTTAATTAACAGTTTAATTAACAACACAGTGAGACTTCTGTAGTAAAAAAGAAATAATAACAAAAGGAGAGTCCCTTCTAGGAGGTAGAAAGGTACAGGACAAATAGTTTTGAATAAAGTTAATATAATACTAATATATNCCCAGATTGGTATCTGTTCCAATTAAAAAGTGCACATTTAGAAAATAAAATATTATTTCCAAAATTTAAGTGATATGTCAAATAAAAGATCCATTTTTAACAGTATGAAACTTCAAGGGAAGATTTACTTAGGGTTTAATACAGTTTTTAGGACTAGGCCTTGAACCGAACAGTGCTCCAGAGGCATATGTGAATGATTAGTAAAGCATATCTTATTGAGTCTTAACCTTTTAGTTATATAGATAATGGAGTATTTGTCCCTCAGAAAGGAACAATAGGATTTTTTTAATCTTAATAGCAGTACTAATCGGTGCTAGTGTATTTATATACAAAATTGGGTACCTCCTGCAGTCTGCTACTGTTTGGACTGAGGAATTACCTAGAAAACCCTGCCATGCTTGACACATACCAATGCATTTAAGAGGTAATGATGAAGAGAAACAGTCATTTTAATAGTGGAATACGTCTCACTGAATGCTTAGGTGAGCAACATAGCTGACTTTTCAAGATTGTTTTTAGTGAGTTGCTATGTCAGCAAATGCTGGCATTTTGAGGGCTTGGTTTAATTTTGCATGACCATTACTAGCTCTTGGCCTCTCCCATGAGGTTAGCTGTCTTTCGAGAGACCGTTTGACTGAAAGGCATGCATGCTATTGTAAAAGGCAGCCTTTCCTTCAGTACTGACTGAAGTAACTTCTCTCAGTGGTTTTGATCCTGAGAAATGTTCTGAGAGTGGCCTGAAGGGCCCTGCAATAATAGGCTGGCAATAGTTTAAAAATGAGAAAAATAGAATTTTTGTTGTGAATGTATTTATTTATGGGGCTATCTACGAGTAATTAATCAATTTGAAGTCTGAGCCTTCAGAGACTATCAGAGAAGAGGAGTCGCTTGGCTTTCTGGGTCTGCTATAGGTTTGGCATAGCTCCCCAAGTGAAGAAAATGAGATCCAGGTATTAGGAAAATTTTCTACATGTAAAGAGTAGTCAAGCATTGGAACAGGTGGCCCAGGGAAGTGGTGGAGTCACCATCCCTGGCAGTGTTCAAGAAATGTGTGGATGAGGCACTGAGGGGCATGGCTTAGCAGGCATGGCGGTGATGGGTTTACGGTTGGACTCGATGATCTTAAAGGTCTTTTCCAACCATAATGATTCTATGATTTTATGTGAGACCTTTGAGATGGGCAAAGCAATAGTAAAGTGCTGCAGTGAGATGTCCCAGGCACAAAGCACAGAGGTGGATGCAGATCCAAGTTTCCAGGAGTAGGAGTAGGAATTTTTTTATGCCCTGCTTTATGCTTTTCTTACCTGGCAAGGGCTGATGTCAGTTTCTAATGAAAGGATCTAAGTAAAGAGGCTATAAAATAACCTTGAAATGGAATGGATCTTGCAGGTGACTATCATGCCAAAATGCAGATATTAACTGATTTCTTTTTTGATTGAAGCAATTTAAATATCCTCATGGACCTTTCTTCCTCCAGTGAATGAGTTACAAATGTACTTAAAGGAGTCTGGCAGCAAAAATGGTACTGTCTGAAACACTCTTGAAATCCATGGTGCTCTTTTGCTTTCAATTCTGGTGGAGGCAGATACCACTAGGGGTTTGCCTGGAAGGAGAGAGACACATTCTTGCCTTTTCTCCCTTTGGTGTTATAACATATAATTTTTTTTTCTCATTTTACACTGCCTCTGTGAGTTGATAAAAGTTGAACACACATTGAGTTTTAATAAATAGAGCAAGGAATATGAATGGTATGATTTCAGGGACTGTCTTTCAAGCAACAGGATAATATGTTTCTGGAAAGTTTAAGTGAACTCCATAAGAAAATGCTTCATGAAATTTTCTTCTGGGAAAAGAAATTACAGTTTTCATTTTGCATAGAAAAAAAGAACAGGCTTAGTACTTGGAAAATGTGCTTTGTCTGAGACGTCTCCCTTGTAACTTGCCTTTTTCTGTACTATTTCTTAATGTTTAGGCAGCATCACTAAGTGCTTTATTTTGGGCTGCTGTGAGGTGACAATGCATCTATATCTCTTTTTTATTTCTATATGTGTGCTCTATACATATGAGTGTGTATATTGCATTAGCCAGATGTTTTGTCAGCATAGGTATAAGCAACCTGTCTACTGGTAGAGGTCTTTGTAGCTAAGCTACATCATCGCTAGGCTCCATTAAGGATCATCACTAGGCTGCATTAATGGATTACCCAAATATACAGTTCTGGCTTTCTTCAGATTGTTTTTGATACAGATAGAAATTGTCAAATAACTTTAGCTTTTCAGAAAGAGATGCAACATTGGAGAGGTATAGAAATGTCAGATGAGTAGCAGTGTTTATCTCTCCAAGTAAAAAAGTAACTTTTTTAGAGCTACAATTTACAAAACCGCTTTCAGAGACCGGTACCCCAAACAGACTTAGCTCATTTTTAACCATATTACTTGCTTGATATGAAAATATTGTGTATGTTTCCCTATCCAATGAGAATAAAGAAATTGTGTCTTTTATCACAAAAGTATTCTAAATCCCGAGTGGTAAGAAAGTATAGGACAAGGTCTTATATGCCATTTACTGTTGAAACTGTTATTTTTTGTATGAATATAATTGGAAAGCACACGAGAAACACAATCTATCACACATTTTAAAGAATTATGAGGAAGAAGGAATTGCAGGTTTCTTTTCACTGCTCCAATTAACATTTAAGTATCTCAAAGTTATTTGGATAAAACAGTCAAAGCTCTTTGGAAGGAAAAGACTTCCTTAGAATATTGTGAATATCTGTCAATGAATAGATTACCTCTATGAAAAATGAAAAGTCTGCCCAAACAAAGAGGGTTTTGAAGTTCATTTAGAACTGAAAGTTTTGTTCTAATTCCTATAGTGTTTGAGGAACAGGCTGGTCAAACCAGCAAACTCAGTCTTGTCATTCTGCCCATACAACTGGTAGTTCCCTTCTTTCGACTAGGGAATAAGTGGATAATCATAGCTATGATACATCTGCCTGTATCAAAATTATGTTGGTGAAAATGGAATAAAAAAGAAATAAATGGCTTGATAAGGAAGAGACATTCTAAGTTGGTGAAAAAATATGTATCTTGAATTGCTTTTAAGCAGTCATCTTCTAAGATGAAGTTACACTTTGCTAATCAGCCTGTCAGCCATATTCGCTCTCTCCAAACCAGCAAGTGCTTTTTCCTCATAGGCACACAAGAGATCCCTCTCTCCCAAAGAGTTTGTGTGTAGACAAACAAAGGTTGGTAAACCCAGTTATACAGACCACACTTTAGAAGATGGTCCAGTGAGAAAGGGAGTTATAACTTAGGGCTTATCAACTTTTCTCAGAAATGCTCTTGACTTTAGCAAGCCCTCCCAGCAAACCTTTCTCCAAGCAATTTATTTTTCTTTGTCTGCAACTATGATTTATGGTCACTCTGCTAGTCACAGGCCCTTTTTTTTTTTTTTTTCCCCTTCCTTCTTCTAATTGCCCAGCTCTGGAATGACAGCCTGTGTTTGAAACAAACCCACATCATCATATGTAGAAATGATTTGCCACAAATGTCCATGTAACTTAATAAATAATAGCATATCTGCTGCATGCTTTTGCTGAAGCCCGTGGAAAAATATAAAGTAGCTATATTATTAAAATTTCTGTTCAGTTGTCCTTGGTCCGTGCAGGTCTGTTGAGAGATGGAGTCATCAGACCATAGTGAGTCCCCAGCATCCTATACAACAGCATTTAGCAGATGCTAAGATACTAGATTAATGTATATAGATTTCTTGCTTGCTGATACTTTGCTATTAATCCCTTGATAAGTTGCGAACCTGGCACTTTCTGAGGGTCCCTTAAGATGGTGCTGATTTGCTTCATTATATACGAGATGTTCTCCAATGCTGGAAGTCCAGCCTCTATTACACCTTGCATATGTGTCTTCCTCTTGCACATGCTCCTCTTCCTCTACTTGCTTTCAGCTTTTCTACACTTTCAGTCTTTGAGTGTAGAGCACCACAGCTTAAGGCTATGTGGTTTTAACAGATTTACAGGTCTGCTCTGCCATTTTAAATTTAAGACTGCAAGCTCCCTCCAAATGAATGAAACGATATAATTCATGCAGTTTATTTTGGTAGGTAAAAGGGTTTTTGCAATCTCAAAGAAACCAGTAGAATTGTATTACTTACATTATCATTAAAATAAAAAGGGAACAGTACAGCTCTTTTGATTAAGAAAATAACCAGTCTTACTTTAATACTATAAATACTTACTCTCGCAATACTTGGCAGTCTGTTACGAATTTAAGCTGAGGCCAACAATAATCATAATGAATCCTTTCACAAGTTTCTAAATAAACTAAATTAACTTATATATTGCTGTTTCATGTACTAGTCTTTTTTTTTTTTCTCTTTTTTCTGTGTCTCCCGCGCCCCCCCCCCCAAAAAAAAAAAAAAAAAAAAAAAAGTTCTGTTTTTGTCTGAAAGACTGCATGGAATGTGCTCTTACTTCTGGAGAACCTGAATATAATTATTGGTTTTGTTGAGTAGGGTCCACTGAATTTAAATATCTGGCCCTCATTGCAAACTTGCTTAGTATGAGGAGTATCTCGTAGCCCATCTGGCTGAAACTGAAAAAAATGAAGTAGAACAGGCACTTTGTTTCAACTCATAAAATTTGGAAAGGTAACAACTTCTTTTCAGAATTTTGTGATTTTGGGTGGGGTTCATGACAAAAAATGTTCAGTGATTTTGGCACACAGAGAAGATTTTTCCTGAAAAATAGAAATCCAGCAAAGAAAATTCCTTATTTTGCATTTTGGGGAAAATGTGAATAACATTCCATGAAAAGAGAAAACACAATCTTACCACGTTTACACATTTCTTGTTTTTCAAAGTCTGCAACATGTAGCAGAAATAAGGAAGTTTCTTTGCAAAATATTGCAAAAGTTCTTCAAACGGAAAAAAATAGACATTTTGAATATATCATTTACTATAAGAAACTGTTACAATATTTAGCAAAGAATTTTCTAAATTCATGTATTGGCAGATTTAAGAATGTTCCGTTCACCATTAAAAATAAGCTAACAAGAAAAAATCGTAAAGCTGAAGACAATGTGTATTCATCACCAATGCTTTAAAAGAATTTCTGCTCAGTCCCTTTTTCTGAAAGTACATCACAAAAATATGTTTATTGCATATGCAAATATACAAGGTAGAATTTCCAGTAAACTAAAGGGAAATTTTATGAGGTAAAAGTCTTCACTAGCTTCCTACTTATAAGACATATACACATAGATGAAGGACTGCACACTGTGTGGTAATGAAATGTTTTGTTTTGTTTTTTTTTTCAAATTGTATATCAGACTCAGTCTAAAAAATGTATGTACATATTGTGATGGGAGCAGAATAGGCCTCCAGCTGAACAGAATAGAGGGAAAATGGTGGTTTACTACAGGCTTTGTATCCTTTGTGGGACAAAAATAGAGATTTTCACCTGCTGCTGTTATGTCTGAGCACTAAACCATGCTTATAAGGAAGATAATCATAAGTTGTTTATTCCTTGAATAGGAAAGAGAAGAAAAACTGAATGGTCTCCTTTTGTTGGTATAAGTGATGTGGATGCATTCAAATAGAGCTTCTGTTTTTGGTTGCTCTGAGCTTCACCACTTACATTTCTGAATACCCAACTAACGGCACATGCTACTTCCATTGTATTTAGCGATGCTCAGCAGGAACTCCCTTTGTTGCAACTTTTTAAGAGATATGATCCAAAGCCACTGTGGCCATTGAATATTTGCTAGACATTGCCTGGTTTAGAAAGGTCTAGAAAGGAAAATGACAGCAACTAAGACAATCTCCTCCTTTCCTCCCTCCCTCCCTCCCTCCCTCCCTCCCTCCCTCCCTCCCTTCCTTCCTTCCTTCCTTCCTTCCTTCCTTCCTTCCTTCCTTCCTTCCTTCCTTCCTTCCTTCCTTCCTTCCTTCCTTCCTTCCTTCCTTCCTTCCTTCCTTCCTTCCTTCCTTCCTTCCTTTTATGTCTGTCTTCCTTTCTCCCTTCTTTCCCCTGACTTCATACAGAATCACGTGTCTTTTGATGATTGTATCTTTATATTCTTCTGTTTTTAATTTCTCGTTCCTATGTCATGTGTTTACAGGTATTTTTTTTTTTTTTACCAAAATAGCTCTTTCATCATTTTTGTTTTCATATCAGCAGAGAAATGATGAAGAGCAGACTGAACAGCCATGCTCATTTCTTATCTATCCAGTTCCCACTGAAATTGTGATGCTCCATAGTGTTGTCATGTCCTCTTCTCTGGCTGCTCCTATCAGCGTCACCCAAAATATTTTTTTAGACCAACTTTTCTATTTTTTTGAAAAAAGAAAAAAAACAAACACTTCTAGAAGCAGTTGGTAAAAGAAACCACCTCCCTTGGTGGTGGTTTCAACCAACAAAACCTGAGTTTTCTTGAAATGGGGTATGAATGGAAAGGAGACTTTTGTCCTTTGTGCTAGTTACGATCACTCGACAGTATGAGAACAGCATTAGGATGGAACGCGCATCAGATCTGTACTCAGCTGTTGTCTACTATGGACTTAAGTTAGATGTTTTCATTTTGCAGAAGAAGGACAATCTAGTCTCTAAAATCTGTTTGCTTATTATCAGTGATTTCCTTGTAAATAGATTGCTATATGTACAAATCATACTTTTACTCAGAGTGATTAATTGACAAGTAGTAAGTAGTTCTGACTTTCTTCAAATTACATATGAAAAAAGACTTTAACGTTGTTCTTCAAAGCTTTTACCAAAATAATACTTCTAGCAGGCATAACATCCTACTTTTCCCAAGCTTTGTTAAAGAAGGCAAACCAGCTGGTTTTCTTTTCTAACAAATATGTCTCTTGATTTCTGTTTAAAGATATGTGTTTCCTTAATAATCTTCCTTAATAAGGTGACCAGTCAGAAATGGAAACAGTAAAACAAATAAGAGTTATTGTAGTTCTTTTGAAGGGGATCTCATCTAACTGTCAGGGTTATGATGTAGACACATTTAGGTATATTATAGTGAGCATTAGCCAGTGAAAACATCAGCTATGACCTTATACTTCCTATTAATATTTATTCCATCATGTTTAAAAGGCAAAACTTGGAGAACTGTGGTGAACAAAATTCAGGTAGAAAGAGCAAATACTAACACCGCTTTCTAATAAAAGATAATAGGCAAGTAACAGAGTGCCTGTCACTCATAAACGATCATGTCAGAAATTTCTATCAAATCACTATAGTTGTCTCAAAATACATCCAGTGCTCAAAACTGATACATTCATAGAAACTGCTACTTAAATTTGAAACAAAAGAATGAATTAAGTGCCTAGATCTGTGTAAGTAAATTGAAGTTATTAAAAAAAAAAAAAAAAAGAAAGAAAGAAAAAAAAGTAAAGAAAAAAGTCAAGTAACTCAGACACTAAAGAATTCTTGGATGATTTTTAAAAAGCTGTACATTTTTTACACCATTTTTACAGACATACATGAGATCTTAACTCTTAGGGCATGAAAACAAATGTGCTCTATTATACATTGCAATTTGGACATTTACTTTTGCAGGAATACATGCACTTAGAGGCAAATAAATGCACATTAAAATCATTCTGCTTAAAACACCACGAATGTTTTTAAATGAGGTAAGAAAATATTCTTTTGAAGTATTGGAAAAGCCTTTTTTGAACTACTTAATCTAGAAGAATTTGTATTCATTTCTTTTTCAAAAATTGTCTACTCTGACTTTGTCAAATTTCTGACTCAGACGTTCTATAAAAAAAATGCATCTACTATAAAATAATATTAGGTATTAACATTAAAAGATCAGGGATTAGCAATTAGCTACATATCTAATGCAGTTTTATCATTCCTAAAGATTTACTGAGAGCCGCTAATTATAAAATTCAAACTTTTAGCAAGGTATTCAAGTAAGATTAAGTAAGCTGTTAACTCAAACATCAAGATGCAACAGATAAGCAGGGGACCATTTATGATATGTCCATCAAAGGGGTAAACACTGCTTGGCTTACCTGACATGGAGGATGTGGAAAGACGAAAGCTAACTTTGCAAAACAGCAAAAACAGTGATGCAGTGTTCCATTTCCAGTGCATAGAAAATATCTGTGAGGACCAAAATAAGTTTTTTTTCCTCCTGCCATTACCCATCTGCTGCACATGCAGAGGATCCTGGTCAGAGTTGCCGGAGTCATCAGGGAATAAAGCTATCCCATAAACAGCCTGGGTGAAATGTGGACCACAACCATGACTTTGGCAGACTCAAGCAGATCAGTCCTTAGTTCATCACTCAGTGTGAAGACCCAGTCCTTTTAGGGCTTGTAACTACATTCTCAGCCCCTTCTGAAGAGTTCGTGATAGTGATGTCCCCTCCTGGCCTCTAACTTTTGAAAACTGGTGCTAAGTCCCAGTGTAGAATCTACGAGTTACACTACTGACACAATCACTAACCCATTTGTTAGCTAGTAGTACTATATTGTGAAATATTTGATGTCCACGAAGACCACAATTTGAACTAGTAAAAGCATAGATTTTTGTAGTGAGTAAAAGAAGTAGTGTAGTGAGCATGTAGTGAGCATAGATTTTTGTAGTGATTTTAACTGAAAGGTTAAGCATCTACATGCAATCCTCAAAAAGGATGCCAGCACTGCAAGGGGCTGGAGCACTGTTAGTGCAGATGGATTTTAAACAGGCCACGTTGTGAGTGAAAACAATGAAATCCAGATTGTTATGAATTAAAGATTTTTTTTTTCTCTTTTGACTGTCCTAGTCCCAATAACCACTGGGGCTCACCCACTGTCTCTTGTAACACCCGTCCTAGATATAAGATGCTGAATATTGTCCAGATATGGTCATTCAAATCATTCAGAAAAAAAGCAGCAACACTGAATATACATGGCTTTTGCTGCAGATCAGTAGGGTATTGCATGTTAAGAAACAAAAAATTGTTCTATTTTAAATAGAACATTTCTGTATTATTCACTATGTTTCATGCTTACAAATTGCCAAAGCCTGTCAAAGCATCTTTATTTTCAAAGCTATATATTGCAAGGTGTTTATAATCAATGGGCTCTCTGAAACTTGGCTGTGCTTATTTAAAGCATGACTTCCCCCTAACAGAGAAGCAGGAGCAAAGTATGTGGCTGCTAGACATTGCAGTTCATAGTCAAATATACCAGCCTAAGCCATTTATGTGTACTAAGCCAGTACACATCCACTTCTAACATCCCTGCTACAGGGCATTGCTCTCCAAAAGAGGAGAATTACATCTGGGGAAAGTAATGCCTCAGGCTGGTATAGTGCCTCTGACAGAGCCCATCTGTCAGGACAAAGTTAGTTTGTCACTGCAGTTATTACCCCAACCATGCCCATGTGATTTCTTGTTTTGGGGCAAAGAGCAAAACACATGAATTATTTTTTACAGTCTCAGAGGAACAGACATTTGCCACTCACAGGCACTCTCTGACAAAAACAAACAAATGAATAAATAAATAAATAAATAAAATAAAAAAGCATGACAACCGTTTCTTTTCTAATCTACGCAAATAGACTAAACTATCATCCGTAATATGAACCGGAAGATTTCATTCTTTTTATTTGCCTTTCTGATCTAGGCCAGAAACAACATGGTAGGGTATGAGTCAGGTGTTTCTCTGCCTGCCCTATATCTCAGGGATGAAAGTGTATGCATTATGGTCCTGGGCAGTAAGCAAATAACATATATGAATGTACTTTTATGCAGAAATAATGGCTTTGCCTTTTATGATGCCCATGCAAACCAACAGTTCTCCATCTAAGGGATTTATGCTTCATGCTAGTTCACAAAGGACTCTGGTTGGTCTGTGAATTATGAGTTGAAGCAAAATAATCTTCTGAAGCTTGTTTGAAGGGAAGCTTTCAATGCATTAATAAAACATTAGTTAATGTAGCTATCTTGTTATAGCCTATGAAAATGTCTTATTATCATAACAAAAATTACTCTGTATTTTAAACTGGAAACAGCTTTAGGTCCAAACATGTTTGTTATCAAATCTCTTGATTAAGTACCAACTGTCTATTCCCTGATAAACTTCTAATCAGAAAAATTTCTTTGGTCCCAGCTGCTATTTGGAATGAAAAGAGCTCTCTCTCTCACACAGGTTTCCCTGCTGAAACCAGAGAGAGGAAGGTCTCCATTGCTCCTTTCTAGCAAGTGCAGTAAAAGACTCTCTTGGCTGGAAACTTCAAATGAAAGTTTTTACTGTCACTCTTCTTATCTTTCATGAATTCATGGGGGACATACAAAGTCAGATTTAAAATACATAGTGCCAAAAAAATCATTAATTTTGTCAAGCAAGCACCAGTGGAGATCATTTTGTTTAAATGAATTGCATTGTGAGGTGAACGGCAATATGTATTGTCTGTCCAGAAAAAAAAAAAAAAAAAAAGAAAAAAAGCATTAGATTTGATTGCACCTGTGTTAGATAGGTTAGAAATTAACTCCTCTGCCTGAAATAATTAGTGACTTGGTTACCTATTTAATCATTTCTCTTTTCAAATGATGGTTTCACACTAACAGGAATATCATAAATAATCTTTTATAGAATATGCAAGGTATTGGTTCATGGCAATATATTCTTCACAAGGAATTGTACTGTGTCCTTCCTGTCTTTTTCCTTTTGGCTCTACTGAGTTTGTGTATGTTGAGTTTCTGAGAATGGTTGCCTTTAGAGATTTATGAATAAAAACAGGGTAAAGGCTTTAGGGTGACTGCTCTGGTGAAGCTTGCTACTTAGCTCATGACTTTCACAGCAGATAATTTATTATACAATACAACCCTTTCTAAAAAAATAGACACACTATTATTTCTATCTCAATTTAAGAACACATGGAATACAACTTCTGTGTAGATGAGAGACAGCCAAAAAAGTGGGCAGAGAAAGCTTGAGAAACCAGACCTGCAAACTTCACAATCATTCAGGGTTCATCTGTAAGGGAAATGTCTTTTTTTTTGTCAGTTAATTGAATAGGATTATGTACTTTACTGGCTGACAATTGAAAGGAAATGTTCCTCTCTTTTTTTGATCCTTCAAGAGCTTTCCGTACTTTAAACAATTGCTAGTCTCATTTGGAAGAAACTTTACACTTAATACGTTGTAAGGTGTCTTGAAAGAACTCTCTTGTAGGTACATCCCATTTTTCTTCTCTTAAATGACAGAATGTTCTGCTTTGATGTATCACTGAAATAAAAATTAATGAAGAAGTCATATTCTGCCTAAAATGAAAGTACACACTTACAATACCTTTGGACATTCACTAGAAATAGCTAGGAAAACAAAACTGTACATATGGTAAGTGTTTCTCTCCATCCCTTTCTCTGATTTTATCTTTTATGAACAACTGCATGATTATATAGACATTTGTGCTTGGATAGAAGTAATGCAGAGTCTTACTCTTAGCAGATGTTCCAAAATTCATTTCTGAAAACATGTTGCTAGAAAATAAAAGGAGAGCTAAACTCCATTCTCCCTCACCACTTGCTGATTGTCTATGAGAAAAACTAAGAACAAAAAAAGATAATTATAAGGGTTATTCTGTTGAAAAAGAATTTTCTTGGCCTAGTTTCAAAGTTTCACACTTGTTAGACTTGGATACAATGCCAGTCAATGAACACAGCAGTCAATGAAAATGCAAGAGACTTTAGAAGATAATATTAAGATTCTGATTTTTTTTAAAGAATTCTAAACCAGGATTATGATGAACTAACAAAATATTTTCACCATAGTTAAAAATATTTTTGAAATAAAGTTCAAGATTTCTCTTGAATCCTCTATTTTTTTGTGCATACTTATGTGAAGTCATGAGTTTTTTCCTCAAAATTCCATCTCCTAAGCACTGCAATCACTTTTCCAGATCACATCTTACCGATTTCTGCAAGATTGCTCTAGATGTAAGTTCATGAAAGTTTTACTAAGGAAACCTAACTTCTCACAAGGCTAGCTATTCAAGAACAAATAAGTTATACCAATATATAACCCACACATTACCAACACGGACTAAAGGCTTTGAAAATCTGAAACAAATTTGAAAAAGTTTCAAAAAGAGGAAGTAAAAGTTTTCTTGCTCCCAGTACTGTAGCACATCGGGTATTACTGTGCATTGCAAGTTCCCTGGCAGTGTTCAAGAAACACGTAGATGAGGCACTTAGGGACATGGTTTAGCAGCCATGGTGTGGAGGAGCTTATGATTGGACTGGATGATCTTGAAGGTCTTTTCCAACCACAATGATTCTATGTTTAGGTGATTCCTGATACTTCAGGGCAATGACGCACTTCCAAAGAGGATACTGAAGGGATGTGTTTATGTGACTTCCATTAACTTACCAAAGCCCAAAACATTTTAAACGGAAAATGCCTATGGAGGGAATTCTTATGAGACCCTACCAACACATGCAACACCAGCAACGCAAGCCCTTGCTCAGCAGCCCTAGCCTGGTCTTCCTGTCTAAAGCAGCTTAGATTCACCCCAGTCTGTTCCTCTTTCGTGTGTAACTGAAGCAAACACAAGCAACTCCAAAGATGTTGTTGCCTGCTCTCTCCTAAATGCAAAGTAGCGGTTTCTTCAGGAATCGCTCTCCTGGCTAGATCCCCACCACGCATTCCTTCAGGAATCGCTCTCTGGCTAGATCCCCCCCAAGGATTCCGTCAGGAATCGCTCTCCGGCTAGATCCCGCGCGAGGAGCCGTATGACTAACGACGCGCGGAGGGCACAGCGTGCCTACGCGTGGCACAGCGCGGCAAACCCTTCTGCAAACTCGCGCTTTTTGCTTTACTTCTGCAGCCGAAATGCCGGTTTCGCAGAGTTGGCTCTGTTGACTCCGCACCTCGAGCTTTGGCAGCGGGAGCCCACGCGACTTCTTGGCCGAGCGCGCAGGCGGATGCGCGACGCGCTCCGCGCCCTCTTTTCCAGCGTATTTTCCGCGGCCGCTGCCCTCACCCCGGCGCCGGGGACCGCGCGGCGCCGCGGGCCTCG
>VZSV01000195.1:795854-816421 GCA_013398735.1 Nothocercus julius | reverse complement strand
TTTTTTTTGATGGTAATGTTAGTGCACTTTCTGGAGTGGATTATTATTCATGGTCAGAATGACAGTAATACTTCTGCACTAAGCAGAAGTAAAACAGTTCCTACAGTGTCTATGGGGAATTTTCTCTTGAGAAGCGATGTGTGGGGGGGTAGCAGTCGAGACTACAGCCTCAGGCAGGTGGTAGTATAAGCTTAAATATAACATGTGAGGATGCACATCTGAATAAATCTATTAAGTACTATGTAAAATGGATTATACTTTATAGAAAATAGCATCAAAATTCATATGAGATGTGATGGTTGAAAGGTATGAATATGTGTGTATATATCCATAGCTAATTGGATCCTGGTGACTGAATTTCTAAATTAATGCAATTTTTCTTCACCAAGTGAAATATTAAAGGTTTGTTTTTTTTTTTGCCTTGTGTTTATCCCCAAGTCCAAACCTTGATGAATTACACTAGAGCTGTCATAAGGTAGGTGAATGCATCAGCTTCCAGGGATATAAATATCTGTTAACAAATGAGTATTTTTAACCTCCAAAAAATATGGAAAGGGGGAAGGGAGCCATGGATTCTAGAAACTAAGGTTGCAGTAACTTTGAAATATGCAAATAGAATTATATCTCTTGCTGATTATGTTTCATTCTTCTTGTACACAGGAAATTATCGATTTTTTTTTTTTTTTTTTTTAATGAGAATAGCCTACACTATATGAATATTTTGCTCTCTTCTGAAAAGTAGATTAGCGCTTGGAGAGCTAAGGTGACTAATACCAATTTTACCACTAGACTTGGGCAATAAAACTAATTCTAGCCTTTAGGCTGGTAGCCAACTCGTTACGGAAATTCTTCCAGTGCTTCTTTATTCACTCTTAGTTGGTGACTGAGTGAGCCCTGGCCGCGAATCAAATCGAAGATACTTTGATGTAGTGCGACCTGTGAAGTTGCAGCCACGTGTCAGCCGGGTGACATAATGCTGTCGTGCAAATGCGGGCCATCTACTTTATATTTTAAAATGCAACCTTTGACTTGGAGTGAACTTTCGGGTAGAATTTAATTTTCAAAAATGAGAGCCGCAAGTCATTTTCTGTTCTCCTCCCTTTATTGATTTTGTACTTTGTAAAACAGAAACTCTTTATGGATGTTTTTCTGCAAGGTCTCTTGTGTTTACTTCTGACTTACCAGAGCTGCACGGTGTTTTAAGTACTTGTTAGCCTGCCTGCCTCCTCCCCACATAAATGCAGATTAGATTTGTGCTAGGAGCAAGTGTTATCTCCAGTCACTCACAAAGGACAGGTGTGCTTTTAGCTAATTGTTTTACTGAAATGCTCTTTTTTCTCCCACCTGAAATTTAAGAGGTCCATTATTCCTGAACAGTCGGGACTTTGAGCTGCTTAGATAAATGAATTGCTTCATAAAGGCTTCTTTGAAGTCAAAGAGAGGGTCTCAGTCTTGAGGGGAACACCTGGCAAGAAATATTGTGAGAATTTGTCCTTGCTTTTTGTTTAATAATATACTGATCATTGGGACTTCTTTTTCTTAACTTCTCACCCCTTCTCTCAGAATCATCAAGTGGACTTTCATCTTCCTTAGCTTCTTTTGGAGAAGAATTGGATACTCTGCTCACCAAAAAGGTGTTACCTGCCTCTCTGTTTATGCCATGATGTGACATCTGCCTCATTTGGGAATACATCTTTATCTGCTATTGAGGTGTCAGGCAGTGAAAGGGACTTCTGTGAGTTAGGCCCCCTAGACTGTCACCTCGACTTTTGTTAAATGTGGGCTGTATATAAAACCTGGCTATGATTGCTTAAAGATTAAAATCTGCTAAAGCCTGTACAGTGAAATGTTGCACGTGTATTCATGACATCTTCATAGATGTGTCACAAGTATCCTTGAAACTTAGAAACTGTGGTCACTGAGGATAACAACTGTAACTAAATCATCTTTTTTTCAGATCTAGTTTCCCTGTAGCCTAAATATGTCTTTGTTTTCAGCGCTTTGGCATTCCAGTACTGTTTGATATTTTGCTTTTCTCTAATACTACATAAAGGAAATACCTTATTCTTGCAGCCATTACATTTGACCTGCGTGAACCTCTTTTGAAATAAATTTGATTGTAATGTGGTGTGCTGTTCAGATCAGAATAGGTCATTTGTGTAGTGTGGAATAGGACTGTGCTGCCTTTGTTCTTTCAGAATCTTTCATACTTGGGTTACATTAAAATTCATGTGACACAATTTTCTACTAGGCTGGCTGTGCTCTTAGGCTGAAACTTTCCTGTAGCAGATTGGAATCCCTTTGTTGCCTCCTAATAAACGGAGGATTTCACGCATTGTAGAAGTGCTGCTCCTTGGGAGAAAAAACAATTAGGTGTTGTGTTCAGGAGTCTAATTAAAAACGAGCATTTTTTCACTTCGATGGTCTTGTTTTGACCCATTTCGACCTTCAGAGTCACAATCTTTTTGTTTGTTTGTTTGTTTCCATCTACTTTGCGGCACACCTTGGCCACAGAACAGAAGAATTCCTTCCAGAGGAAATTTTCGCTGAGTTTGTGAATAAATACTGTTTTTTTTTTTTTTTTTTTTTTTTTTTTTAATGTGTTTCCACATACTGAGTAGAATTATGTCCTGAGTGGTTCAGCTTGTATTCTAATACTGCTATCCAAAGAGAAAATTGGGCCTGCCAGTCAGCTTTGATTGAGTAATAAATAACAGGTTGCTGTTAGTCACCAAATGAAAAGTTTTACCACATAAACCCCCCTATTTTTAACCATACTTTAATATCATTGCAGGTAGCTGTGACGGAAATGAACAGAGTGTTTCTCCTTGGGATGTTAATGCTGATTGACTGAGGGTTAACAGTGTTACGGACACGAACCCCTGACTGCAGCTTAGTTCCCCTGGAAATGGTGCAATATGTCTTACATTCTAATGTATTAATCCTAATGTTTAATTAATAAAATATATATATATTATATATATACATACACACTTGGGTGAAGAGACAGAAGGGATCTACAAAAAGTCCAGAATTTAAGATTATGTGGATCGATGATGTCAGCTTAACAGGTAGGTCATGATGAATACAGAGGGCAGAGTAAAGGTTCTTCTCTTTTTTTCTAAGTTTCCGTAGCATATTCTAAAAACAAACATATAAACAAGAAAGCCCAAGCAAACACTGCACTCTGGAATGGATTTCCTTCCCATAGGTTATTTTGCATTAGTAACTCAGGCAAATCTGCGCAGCCTGTTCGGAAGCATCGAGAATGGCATTATAATTGCATCCTAATGTATGAACTAAATTCTGAATTATATCTCAGAGCATAAAAACAATTCAAGTGCATCTTCAAGAATGTAATTGCTATTTATTATTAACTTATTTGAATTTTAATAAAGCTTTAAACCCATGGGATTTAGATGCCAAATTCCTTCCATTTGAAGAAGTTCCTTTTTCATGCTAGTTCTAGACAACCTGAGATATGATGCTAAAAGGATTTCATAGTAATCCATTAAAAAAGCTTGTCACATTTGCTATTTTATACTGACAGCATCATTTTAAATACCAATAATTACTGCTTTCAGTACCTTTTTTTTTCACTACAGTTACATGAGCGGATGTGCAGAATTAAATAGAAAATATATGGATTTCCAATTTGGTCATTTTGCAAAGAGCAGTCGTTTTCAGCTTTTGGATCAGCTGACTGTATATACTGTGCAGAAAATGAAAAAAAATGCAGCTATTGAGTACAAGAATAAAAAGTTCAACCATTTTTATTTTGTTTGTGCAAGATACTTATGATTCAGACTTGAATTAGGCACTTCTGAGGTGCTAAATATTGCAGTTTTCTTCTTGAATCTCTTTTTCACTTCTTAAGTCTCGAGAGGCCTGACAGCCAAAGGACTGTTAATTTTGTAATGGATGGTACTTATTTTCAGTGACAAATAGTTTCTCTCTTGTTGATTGCATATTACTTCCATGTTATCTACGGATTATAGATGCTTCTATTTTTGCTCTTGTGTGCAATGTCATTAGCCTCCATGAGATTATACCTTAGCTGTATGTAGATGACATGAAGGAGGGTTTGTAGACATGGCCTCTTTGCCTTGCATATTTTAAAATGATCAAAATATATCCAGAATGTATTTGTACCTCCTATGAGATGATGGCCTTTTGGTTCTTTGTTTAGCAGTCTGCAGTTTTTCTTCTACTAGGGTCGGTCACTGAAGACCTGAACAAAAGACCCTGAAGTCAATTTAAAGAATCCCATTAACTTCAGTGGCTTTGGGTCAGAATCCAAGAGGGATCATTAGCTGGTTGCACAGGACGTGAATTTCCTTGTGAAATGCCCTTCAAATCCTACTCAAAGGAGTTGTCCTTCC
This sequence comes from Nothocercus julius, assembly GCA_013398735.1. NCBI lineage: Eukaryota > Metazoa > Chordata > Aves > Tinamiformes > Tinamidae > Nothocercus > Nothocercus julius. Next base: position 812,039 of record VZSV01000195.1, on the reverse strand, counting down.
TCATACCGGTAATTACGAAAGGATCATTCTCTATGAATCTTTGAAATACATGAGGAATTATTCATGCTATTCCACTAGTGAGTTGGCTTCCTAGTTTTATAGAAAAGAACCTTCCTGCAAATCATTCATTCAGATTTTTGCAAGCAGTGCAAAATGCTTCCTAGCTGTTGCCTGGCAACAACATAGTCCTGCAACAGCGTATGTGAGTCAGTTGTTAGTTATACACATGTACGTGTGTGTGTATATATATGTGTGTACATATATACACACATACTATATAAAGAGATATATTTTGGACTGACACTACTGAGATTTTTTTTTTTTTAAACTCTTTAAAGAGCTTTATAAAATGCTCTCATAGCTTATGGACAATAGTCACAATTTTTTTTTTTTGGTGTATATTGCTCTGGGAAGTTTCTCTTTTACCCTAGGCTGGGTAAAAGGTTAGGTAGTTGGACCATATTTCACAAATATACTTGTATGTAGTCATAATAAGCAATATAAAATACTCTCGTGTTGAAGGTGGAAAATACTTTATTGTGTTCCTGCTTATGGATGCAGTTTATATTCCTCGCTGTCCTTTAAATTGGTAAATGTGTTCTTGAACCCAAGTCTGGTACTTTACATTGTAGTCTCTCAAATATGTTTGTTTAAAATGACAGTTGTAAATGTCATGCTGCATTTTATATTCTTAATCTCTTAAATTTATAATGCAGTTCTATGCGTCAGAAGGATATTGGTGTCTTATTTGAGATATAATTGTTTTGTTACAGACTGTTTTCCATATAAAATAAATAGTTCATATCCAAATAAATGGAATATCTGTGATGAGGTCAACAAAGATTAAGAAGGTAGTCTTAATTTTCTCAGGGAGAAAGTCTGTACATTATGGGACAAATTTGCAAACTTATAAAGATAAGCAGAGGTAAAGTAAGGTTTGCTGTAACTGTATCTTAGCACTTTCTTGTGGTATAAATAATTTCTTTATCTGTGTATGCTTTTACTATTCAGAAAAACTATCATGCATCATTCCTGAGAACAAAACTTGTGTGAGTGTTTATGGCAACTAGTAACCCCCTTGTAGAACTGAAAACCTAATACAGGTCAAGAGATTTCCAAATGTTCAGCTGATACAAGAATTAAATCTGCTGACTTCAGGAATGAAGACTTTTGGTGATTAGAATAGGCAGAGCCTTCCTCAGAAAAATTGGGAATAAAACTCGGAAGTTCTGAAGATGAATATTAATACTGAGATATTCCTAGAAATTAGCAAAGATAGTATAATCTCTAAGGTCCCAATGAAATACACTTTTCCATGACGCCTTCCATACTTTATAGCATCTTAACTACTGCACTGTGTGAAGGGTGTCTCTGCTGACCTTCCATCCTGAGAAGCAACAAGACCATCGCAGATGGGAGTGCAGAGGAGCAGGTCCTCGCTCCAGATGCAAAGCAATTAGGATGGTATTTGATGGAAGTGTGTAAATCTTTCAAGACTGCGCTGTCCTTTAGCTGCCTAACTGGCTCTCCTGATCTCCAGCTTGTTTAGACTGAAACTTCGGAAAGTCCCTGTTCATTAACGTGTCAGCCAGGAACTGGAAACACATTGCACTGACAATCACCCCCCCATCTTCCTGCTGGAAGAATGGCCCTCCAGCTTGTGTCTTCCTCTCTGCCTTGTTGTAAAAAAAAAACCCCAAAATGACAAAGAGATTTAATATCTTTTTTTTTTTTTTTTTTTTTTTTTTTTTGCTACTGTATACCAAGGTAGAACCCTTCTTGGGCAGGAAGCTTATAATACTGCCAATACTTTCTGGTTTCCGTCTCTGGAATTTTTTTTTTAGACAGTGCCATTTTAAGATTCTTTGCCCTGAGAGCAAACTCTTAGATTCTTTTTTCTCATGCAAACATTTCTTCTTCCCACAAAGAGAAAAAAAATATATGAAGTCATACAAAGTAAAAAGGTGTTTCTGAATGAATAGTTATAACCATTATTTTTTAATGGTACCTAGAAAAAAGAGACCGCATTCATGGTTGTCCGTTAGGCACTGTTATGATAAATATAATTCATTATCATTGCTATTATTTTTTTTTCTCTTTTTTTAGTTATCTGACTGCAGTTTTAGAAATGCAGCCTTTGATAAAGGATTTGCTTCGTAAAGTAAATATATTATCTAGTTCAAATGTGATGAGAGAACATGAAAAAAATAGAATATATGTGGCTTCGCTAAGAACGAAGAAAATATTCTATTTGAACTGAAGCTGAAATACTAAATTATTAATCACTAGGTTAGTATGATAATAATAAGATGCTTTCAAATGAAATGACTTTGCTGATGAAAGCAGTTCTTGTTGATGCTGTTGGAATAATAAAACTTTCTTTAAACAACAATTATTTTTCTTCCTGAAACTGCACTTTAAAAATATTTCTAAGAATACCCCTGTAGGATGAAATTTCCATATAAAAATAGAAAAAGAACAGTGTTTTTCTGACAACTAAAGCAACTTATAGTCAGTATATGTTTTTTTTTCAATTCTAGAACACATTCAGCACTCTCTCTCTCTCTGTATATATATAATGCATATGTATATGCATATATATATATATATACATACACATATATAAGAGTACAGCAGCATCTTGACAACATAGTCAAAAGGGCAGTTTTTCTTAATTGTAAAAAGAAGGGTAGTAAAAGAAAACTAACTTTACTTACTTTTCTGTAGCCCTTATATCCTAACTGTAGAAAGGTTTTTAGAGTTTTCTTTACAGTTGTAAAACAACCTTTTTCTAGAATACCAAAATCTTTGTGCTTAACATCTTAGACTGTATGCAGAGGAGTTAAATTCTAGTCTTTTTAGATACACAATTTGTAATCTCGAGCACTTTGATTCATTTCAGCCTTATTTTCAATTATACTAAGGCCATTGTACACTCCATAAATTAAATTTAAAGCTACATTAAGACCCTCATGCTGCCAGCATAGTGAAGAATGCTTTTAGTCTAAATGGAAACAGGTTTTCTGAGCTTTTCTCTAAAATGAGTATAATATCTTGCTTCACTCTCTCATTTTGTCTGCGTAAAATGTAAACTCTTGCTAAGGCTTTTATTTTATGGATGTAGATTGGCTAGCATTGATCTTGGTCCAGACCATTATTATGTACTATTGCAGTTTAGATGATAATATCAGAATAGTTTAAAATCTTTTTTTTTTTTTTTTAATAATTTAAGTCTATTTTAGTGTTGTATGAAGATAGTTACTTTTGCTATGTTCTTAAACTTGCCTTTTGGTTTGAAAATACTTTTCATTTTTCTTTAAGATGTCTTTTCTTAAGGCTAGAGCTTTAATTAAGCGTCTGAATTACTTATTTTTTATATAGAAATAAAGTACATCTTTGCTCATTTTCAGATCTTGTTGGTGCAAGTTTGTCTTACCGGTTCCCATCTCAGAAACAAGTATTGGTTTTTTGGGCCCTGCAAGACAAGGCAGTGATAGCCAAGCAAAGCTGGCAGCTGTGACAGGACTTGTGTGTCTCTCTCTCTATTTGAGACAAATTACAGGACATCTGTGTAGCACAAAACCTAAAGTCCTGATTGGTTTCACTTTTAAGAGAGGATATCTTTGGAAAAAAGTGTTACAGGTGCAGTTATCCACGTCTTGACTAGCAGGACAATTCTGCAAGTTGAGTATGGCCCATAATGCAGTTTTGTAGCCCCTCAGGTTATTACTCCACAATGATGGGTGCAAATTATGACCCAAGAGGTACAGAGATTAGGCGTGTTTGGCACAAGAATGTCATAAATGCAACAAGCTTACTTAAAGGACAGCTAATGATGTTGCTACAACATCTTTGCACTTTGCTAATGCAGAGGTTCCTCATTCATATTTTGAGAAGACATCAGAATTTTCTCATCTGAAAATTTTATAGATGGTATGTAGGGTTTTTCTTTTACAAAACAGTTCTAAAAGACCGTTCCCTTGTAGGCCTATGTGATGCTTTCTGCTGAGTAATGCTGCTACCTACCGTTAAATTGTGTCTTTCACACCTGACCTTGGCTCAGGAAGCAAGTGTGGTCCTGTAGAGGGCTGTGGGACGCCACATGAGTCGCAGGAATCAGTTCAGTTCACTTGCAGAGGCCAGAGATACCAAAACTTGCCTCTTGAGGAAAGCTACCTGAACAATATGTGCAATAAAAAAAAAAGCAACTAGAGAATTGTTTAGTGAAAAGAAATACACAGGATGTTTAGAAAAAATAGTTAATCAAATTACAGTTTGTCCAGAAGAGCAATGCCAACAGGGGCATTTCCAAAAGAAATACTGCAGTAGCTAGTATTGTCAGGTTGCTGGTTTGCCTTTAATCAAAAAGATCTTTTTCTGCAACCATTGCAAGCACTGAAATGTTGTATTCTGTTCATTAGATCTTAGCTCAAAGCAAAACGTTGAAAGGATGTAAGGTTTAAAGGTAAAGGTGTGCTTTACTAGTGTTATTCATATTAGTGAAATACAGTCTTAAGCTTATACAATGTCACAGGCTTAGGTAGTGGTGTGTTTAATGAAACCCAGTTCTTTCATCTTGTTACAATTTTACAATCATTAATGATCCTTTTTTTTTTAATAATCAATATTCTAACTCATCCTGAAGCAGAGTTGGAGAAGAAAAACATATTAAAAAAGAGGTAAATAGAATATTTCTTATTGTTACTGTGATGCAAAAATCTTGATGAATTGGATCCCCTGTTTCTGGAATATATAATTGTTCCCTGTATTAGCTCTCACTGTTCCTAGTAAGTGCCCTTTTCATCGCATTCATTCAGCAAATAGAAGGATCAAACATTTTAGCATGAAAAGCTTTGCAACAGGCAAGAAATTTCTCAACAGTAAATCCACGTTTACCTGTACATTTTAGCTAGTGTGAACCAGTGAATTTGAGATTTGCCAAAAGCAGAATCCTAAGATCTAACTTCATGAATTGGAGCAGGATCTCTGATAACAGTTACTCCTATTGATGATATTTATATTTAATATTTAGATTTTAATATGTATATTTGTAAAGTTAAATATTAAAAATATAGCAGAAAGAAAAAGCAATAGAAAGGAAGCTGGCTGCCCTATTCAGATTTCATTGCATAAAATCAGGAATGAAATTAATTGTGGGTTTGGCATTCTTAGTAAAGCAGAAGACTTGCAGTTTCTAAAAGATTGAGTAGATTCTTTGAATAGAAAGTCTACTTCTAGAATAAAGGCCCGTGCGTGATAAAGGACTTGCCAGTAGGGCCCCTGGGCCAGATGGGATATTGCCAGGTCACTGCCATTTCAAAAGATTGGGGCTTTTCTGGAGAATTAGCAGAGAAAGCGTGGAGAGGGTCATTAGAGGTAACTGTTTTGCTGCACTTCATGGTTTGGGATGAGGGACGAAGATACCTGCCAGTCAGAGCGAGCTGTAGCGTAGCAGCCTGTGGGAGAGGTAGCCAAGCCATGGGGAATAGGTGTGCAGATGTTTGGAGAGCAGAAGCCCTGCAAGGGGACATGGCAGGGAACCCACGGAGGAGCAGCCTGGGAGCTAAAGCAATTTAGCTTTAGGAGCAAAGAGATTTATAGGCAACACAAGGAAGATTTATGCTGGTGGGCTCCATACTATATCTGTTTGAGGATAAATGTTACTCTTAACAACTTTCATGGGATAATATACTGAGTATTCAGAAGTATTGCTTTGGGTTTTCCTGAAATGGAGAAGATAGTTAGCAGAAAAATAGATCCGTACATTTTGCAGATTTCAAAATAAAAGATACTATTTTGACACGGTCATACTGAAATGTAGTTTATGTCCTAAGAGAACCCAGCAGTTAAATAAACCTCCAGATATTTTTATAAGAGTATTTTCCAGAACTTTTGATGTCAAAAAACAGGCCTTGACTGTAATTCTGCCTCCTTCCTTGCTCCCAACACCCAACAAACCATTCAGTAGTTTTTGCTGTGTGCAGTGCTACTCTGTGGCTTATATTCGTTACCCTCCAAAAAAGGAACAAATTTCAGATGAATTTTTCTTCCACTGTGATCTGAAAAGATGGAGTTAAAAGCTGTAGTGAGATGAGGTCTCTTCAGCATCGACGATGCTTCAGAACTTGTTTCCTCTTTTGTTTATTTCCTTTCCATACTTGTCTTGCCTGAAGTTTTTCATGTATCAGACTGCAGGTAGTTGATCATATGATAGCAAATTTTTCCAATTCTGTAATTTAGAGATTAGTAGAGAGAATAAATACCTCTTCTTGTTCAAATAAATGCTCTTCCTAATAAACGTAATCAATTTATTTGGACTCATTAAAAAGGATTAAGCTGTCGGGTAAAATGTCTGCTTGTGAGTAGAAAGGTATGTGCAGAAATACTTCAGTGTGCGTGAGGATTTTCAGTGCAGGAGGATGCAGAAAGATGCAAATGTTGCTGGTTTTCATTGCATGGAGCTAACCAAGAGTACTGCAACAGCTGCTGTCGCGGTGATGTTCTTGGCTGAGCCAAATGGATGATAAATGAGCTGCGTTAAATTGAGGGATTTGAAATGGGAAATGTTTCCTGTTACCCTTTGAAGCCACTTTACAGAGCTATCAAAGTAAAACGTAGCTGCCTACGTATCTCCTAGCATGGTCGTGACTAAAATGATAAAAATGGAAGAAGCTGAGCATGCGAGCGATTATTAAGAGGTCGTTAATGTTCCAGTACCACTGATGTTTGTTCGGTCAGTTGGGTTGCCACGAATTGCACACAGATTCAGACGAAGGAAGGGCCTGCTAAGGAAGGGCCAGATCTGCTCTTGATTACGCAGGACATGTTTGCAGGTTTTACAAGCTGGCCACAGGGCTCCTCTGTATCTGTGGAAATTTGGACCGTGTTTTATTCGCTCCTTTTTGGTGGTTTTCTTTATCATTCCCGCGTTGCTGCATTTGGTTTCATGTAGAAAAGGTCGTATAAATATTAAAAATTAAGCAAGACAATCCCTCAGTTTCCAAATTCATTCACTAATTCAGGTGTGTGAATAACTTTAAGCAAATATACTCAATGTGGCTTGTTCTGGCTTTATGTTACAGCTTGTCTTCAGTATGAGGAGGGTTAAAAAACTTTAGTTTTTTGAAATGAAAAATTGAAATGCTGGTGTGGTACTTTGTCCTCAGGAGCAGATGCCTTAGGCAGAGGCCTTTAATCCCTGTGCCCTAGTTACAGCAATTAAAGTTCATGAAATATACATTTTGTTACATATGCATCTTGGCTTCTCTTTCTTCTTTTTCAAAATCAGTCTGAAATATTAATGATCATATAAAATGCATTTTATTATATGAATTGCTGCTAATATTGCATTCTAGTTATCTTGATAGATGCAGGGAATGACATTTTCTAACATTTAGACTTAGATGGGTATTCTCTTGCGGGAGTAAATGTGTCTTTCATAATATGGTGCCTTGTAGGTCTGCTTCTTTATCTACATTTAGGGAAAAAAAGGTGTTGAAAATATTCAGCACTTTAGAAGACCACAGCTTATAATTATTCATCATTTTTAGTGCAGCAGGACAAATTAATCATCGTCCAACTGTGCAGGAGAGAAATGCTTAACTACGTTCTGGTCCCCGCTGCAGAGAGCTTATGCTCTAGCACTGGAAACGCTAGTGCAAGGTATCCCAAGGACAGTTTTATTTTTCACTGGGAGACTTATTTCCATTTAAAATTACCAGCCTATTCTGCCTATCATGGAAATGTATTTCTAAAATTTGTCTGTGCCATCTCCTCCTCCCCGAGCTCAATGGAGAACTGATCACCGGTAGGACCGGTGCTGAGTGAAGTCACCAACCGAGTGCTATGTTTTGCAGGGCTGCTGGGGAAGGGTACAATGAACACAGACAGCAAAGCAGTTTGTAGTAGATACTTCAAAATGGGAGCCCATAAGGGAGGTACTTTTTGTTTAGCAACAGGTATAGCAATGTGTAGGTTGCACGTTGCATATATAAACTGTAGCCGCAAAAGCTCCCACATGAAAAATTCATCGCCTGAAACACACGGCCTTGTTGGGGGGGGTTGTTTTGTTTTTCTTTTTTTGTCTAAGGCAAAAGCTTATGTCACTATAAAACAACTATATCTACTTTAATATGGCCAGAGAAGAGGCACTTAGCTGCCGTGCTGTAAAACGAATGAGTTAATAGAGGCGAGACGCAATCTGTCTCCGCGGTAGCTCTTGGCGCTCGGCAGCCCTAATTGGGTGAAGCTATTGAGGCCTTAATTGCTGATTTTGCAGTGCTGCCATGTTTGCTGATAAGGTTTAATGCAAGCTAAAATTTGTTAACTAGAAAGAAGCAGTATTGCTTGTGCTAGGAGCGCGAGGGCAAACAGTAGTTTTGCTGTAGTGCCAAATGACCATGAGGAATTTCAACACGTAGCATTGTGATTTTTCCCCTTTCAGGCTAATGAAGTGCATTTCTTTGAGCAGAAGACCACAGAAAACGTTTAAGTTATGCTGCCAGTACTAAAGCTGAAGTTGGATGTTTAGTTCACTGATTTGTAGGAATCCTGAATTAATGAAAAGTTTTTTTTTCCTGGAGAACAACAGACACAACTATTGGTTTTACACACTGCCAAGCAGTCTGGGATTGTTGTGATTCTGAGAAGAAACACCCCTTGTGTGCACTAGCCTAAGATTATCTGCATCGGTACTTTTATCTCCTAATATGAAAACATAGATTTAATATCAAAATTCATTCATTAAGCCTGAGGTTTCATTCAGTCTTCTGAATATAGCAAAAGCTTTACTGTCTGCCAAATGAATGCAGGATTATTGTCTTTTTCAGATGTTGAAAGGCTTTGTTTTTGGACTGTGATATTCCCACATGTTTATTTCTAATACAATTTACTGTATTAAATAAATTACAATATTACTATGGTGTAATACAGTAGCCTTTTAAGCTTCTAAACTGCGCTTTCATTTCTGAAACATATTAAAATCAGTTATTGGTATTTGAGTATTATATAATAGTAGTAAAAATATCAAATTATGTTATAAAATGGCTATTTTTTCTCCCCAGAGCTAAACAGAAAAATAGCAGTGCTTTTTGCATTTAACATAATATTCTGGAAGTTTCAGTTTTCTGTGTCTTCACATGCTCTTAGTGTACTCAAAGCATTGCTTGGAGTAGAACAAAAAGGAAGATATCGACTGAGCGAAATACAGATGAAACTCCAGATGAAGTTTTTTTCTGTGTGCTTATTTGAAAAAAAATATAAGAAGTGTTGTGCTTGCGCATGGTTAAAATCTATTACATTTAGTTGCTGAACTATATCAAGCATAGTCTATATGCTCGTAACATTTCTTCTCACATAATTCATACAATGTTTACTAATATACATAACAGATGTGTACAGAACACATCTAGATAGCAGGTAATGCAGCATAGTAGATAGTACAACACAATAGATAGTTGAAACATTGATAGCAGTGGTTTAATATGATATTTATTAATGCTTAGAAGATGACAAATGCTTTTATCAAATCTAATAAATTTAAATATTATTTTGTTAAGTTTCTCTGAAATTTAAATGGAAATTGGGTCTGTTAAGTCTACGTGCAGGCCTAGAGTCCATGTGAGCATAGAAATAACTATTATTATTAATTCATTTTATTTCATTTAATAGTCTGCTTTTATTGTAGGTTTTTCTCTACTCCTTAGACCAATTTTAGTTAAAAGTTTAAGATATATTCAGTTAAGTTGGTAGTCTTCTGGGCATATGAGCATAAGGCAATGTAAAAATATTACATGTTGTATTTGATGATGTTTCGATGTATACAAGCATCTAAGCACAGGTTGACCATTTGTTTAATACAGACAAATGGTGTGTTGTGAACTTCAGTAGCATTCTGCAGCCTCTGTAGTAGTTCATAAAGTTGTGTAGTTCTAACCTGGAAAGGCTAAAAAAGCATAAATCCAGACTGTCATCAGCGAAGTTTTCCTTAAACCAAACCAGTCTCTCCAAATGAGAGATGTACTCCAAATGTAAGTCCACAGTGATTGAAGTTTTTCAGTCTTTGTTTTTAAAAGCTCTGAGATTTATGTGGTCAGCTGGCAAGAATGATCTTCCTTTTGCCATGAACCACACAATGTGTACCATGAAGCACACAAATTGCCCGCAGATGCTGCAAAACATGTCTAAATACTGTTGATTTCATTAAAAATGCAAGCAGCAAGAGGTTTCCAAGAAGAGTTGCAAGAAATGTGAGATAATTGGCAGTAGTACAGGTCTGGGATGGCTTTGCCTCTCAGTGTGCAATTTGTGTGCTTCATGGTGCTTTTATGTTCTCTTGTTTGTTTTTAAGAAAAGAAAAAATTGTACTTTTTCTTTCCTGTGGCCAAGCAGCAGTCACCAAAATGTATCTCCTAATACAGTAAACAAGTCTTAAACCAAACAGCAGTGACAGCAAAATTGTAAACTCTTTCCTCCTCCTTTGACTTTATTGAAGTGTTAAACAGAGAAAAAAATATTGAACAATAAACTTTAATAAGAAAAACTACTGCCAAAACTTCAACATTTTTTGACCAAAGTAACATTATTGTAGAATTGTAACTTTTATTCTTCTAACCATTTAGTCTGGAAGTGCATGTTCACAATATTAGACTCTTTAGATTTTTATGTATGTTCTATCACTAATTTTAAAATCACATCTACATGAACTTTATGACATAACCATTACATATGTTGAGTAGAGTACATAGTGTTTTGCACTTAGTTGTCATGTAAATTAATACTTCATCCCCCATTCAGTTTCTTCCTTTTTCTACCTTAAACAGTGTTAGAGAGTTAAAATGTCATAAGAGTCCATTCTAAAGAAAGAAGTGTTGAAAACATGGCTACTTAAATATTTGGTTGATTAGGAAGAATAGCATCATAGAAGTGCAAAAGGGGATTTGTTTTTATCTTCTCATAGTATATTAGCATAGATACATTTTTTTTTTTTTTACTTACTGTTATGCTGGCTTACAGTAACAGACCATTCAAGAAAGGGAAAATATATACACATACAATAATTCCAATATTTTATGATACTAATAAAAAACACTTCTGGAATTTATGATTTCAGTTGAATCAAGAATCAAGGTTTTAGTCTAGAATTTTGCCCATTGTTACATGGAAGATATCCAGAAATGGTATTCAGTTTACTGGAGTTAACAGACTTCAGTATGAAAATTATCCTTTTCTGTACCAATATGAGCCTTTTCCATATGCTTTTTTTCTGCCTACTCTAAAGTCACCAGTGCAGGAGTAATTCACTATTGCTCCTTTCTTGTCTTCAGTCTGTAGATGGCTCTACCAAGCTACTGACATGTCCTGGTCAGGGAGGCTGCATTTGATTGAGGATATTTAGATGATTTATGCAGGTAGTTAAGATGCTTGCAGATGAAGGAGACTCTGCATAGATTATTGTTTTTTCATTCTTCTTTCACCTAAATAAGAAAGAAAGATCATGGGGAATGCATCTGATACAGATATTGAAGTACTAATTGCAGTTAAGTTTTGCACTCTTGTGTGATTGCCTAGGTCATGCCCTGGGTCAGTTCTGGCTCTCTTGTTTTGAATGTGTTCACAGCAGAATTTCTTGGTCTAAGAAGGAGAATAAAATAATTTGAGTGTATATTAAAACAAATATATAATTTTGGGAACAATTGCCACTAAAATAAATCAAGGAATTAACAGGAATATATTTTTTTCCCTTTGCATATTTTTCCAGCATATTCTTTCCTAATATTTGTCAATAATATTTGTTAGGGGTATCAGTGTTGCTGTTTACTGTTATTTATTTCTATCACACATAGTAATAGGGAAGCCTTGTCTCATACGAAGGAAGCAAATTAAACACATCGAACACAAAACTTATGCTGACAAGTTTGGCTTTTTATTTCAATAGTTCCTCTGTATAGTATGTGTTGTAATTTAGTATCACTATAAATTTCCTTTTTTTTTAAAGAAGATTTTTATAAAGGAATATAACTAGTAATTATGTGAAATAAAATATTTTCCATTTGCATGAAGAAGATCATAAAAAGTAAAAAGATTTGCATGTCAAAGCTCCATTGACCCCAGGAGAATTTCCCTAAATTTTTGCTGGGTAGAGACATGCAGTCTGGGCATTGGAAGTAGGAGAGCTAAAATGAAGAGGCAGTTTGTTTCCATAGTTTCACTTTCCTTTCTTGGCTCTTTGATGTATGTACATGTGTTCAGCACTGATATTAACTTGATTCAGTCTCTTGAACAGGACAGTCACTGCTCTGTGGAGAGAGGTTTGAGACTAGCAGAAAGTAGATGTGGTGAAACAGAAGTAAGAAATGGGATGAGAAATGGATGAAGGGAGAGTTCAGAAATAGTCATTTTAATCTATGGAATATATATTTTCTAAATGACAAAAAGACATATAACTTCTGTGCCTAAAACTGCAGCTCAGTTTCTAGCATTGTTGCAGGTGTTGCAACAGGGATTTTGCCTCCGAAGTGCTCACTGGTCTTGTGTAGAAGGGATGTTACTGCAGCACAGAACGCACTGGTACATTTCTCCTATTCCTGTAAGAATGGTTAGTTATGTATTAATGTAATATCAGGTACAAATGTGATAATGTATGAGCTGCACAAATATGTTTTATAGTTGTTTAAAGTCTTCAGCTGGATCTGTCTTTTAGATTTTTTTTTTTTTTTTTCAGCTGCAGTGGTTAATAATGTTTTGTCACTGTGGGGAAAAAAATGTTATGAAATTTCAGGCATTTGATTGGTCACAGTTGAAAACAGCTAAATGCATAATGCCAGTTCTTGTTTTCAAAGAAGGTAAAGGAAGCCTTGGGTAGTCCTGTGATGTTGTTTGTATGTGGCCGCATGCAGTAAGAAAAGAGGAGAGAAGATGGTTCCTGCCTTAGCTTAAGGTTTTGGTTGGCTCTTGACTATCTACACTAAGGCAATTCATTGGTCATCTGCTATGAATAACAGAGAATAAGCAGTTACATCTTGTGTTTTATTCTCTCAAACTCTGTGAACCTTTTCTATGCTATACATCTGCTGTCAGTGCTGCTGAGTCAGCAGCTTATCCCAAGTCAAGTAGGCAAAACTGAAGATTAATACTCTGCTTTAGTTGGCCTCACAAAAGCCACTTCTGTCCTTCTGTCCTTTTCTTTTGTGGCTGTACTTCACCCTCTTCTCTGTTGAAAATGTATTCTTGTGTCTTCAAGGTTTAATTTCTGTACAAGGTCAGCAGGACTATGCACCTACCAAGCCTTACCAGCAGCTGGGAAAACTGCATTTGGCAGCAGGACCATATTCCTTGGAGCTCAATGAAGGCCATCTCACTGTTCAAGCTTTGCTCTTGGCTAATATCTTCTTTACTGGAGACCTGAAAAACCTGTAGCTGATTAAGATGATGCCTTCTCTGATTTCCTTTTCTAACAGCCATCATACTCCCCCTTTTTCAGGGTTTTCCCTAATATGACGTCAAGGTGGGGAGAGACACAGATCACAGCCAGTGTTTCATAGATGGACCTTTTATTCATCAAGCTATTGCAGTTAAGAAAAAATGTTAGTCACAGATAGCGATTCACGTAGCACATTTACTTACTTGCTCACACAGTTACCTTGTTACCTTGTTGGAGTGAGGGAGAGCATGGGAACCAAGCTGCGTGCTGGGAGCTGCCAGGTAGGAGTTCAGGAAGATCTTTGGGGTCCCTTTTTTCTGTGTAAGTTGCTTAGTCTTTGCCTGCATACACCAGCTGCTGCCTTCTTGGATGTGGTCTGAGTTACGCAACCTGTTGTTGATATGATAGTGTGTGCTCGTGGCCTTGCAGGGATCCTGCAGATGTTTGGTGTTGGCTCCTGCAGGACTAGTCTCCAGAGCTTATCACGACATGGGAAACCTTCACATGCTACTTTCTCAGCATTTATGTCTCTTCTCTATGGCCTGTTTTCTAATAATTATTTCTCCATTTGAACGTATAGTTACTCCTCAAACAACTTTGGGCAAATCAGAAATAGACTTTACGACATTGGGGAGGTAGCATGGGTTGGTTTGCTACTATTTATTTCTGATTTCTATAGCTGATGAGAGTTACCTTTCTTCAGGCTTTTTCATTGGACTTTGCTACATTTCTTTCTGTCACTTCCTTTCTGTTTAGTAATAATCATGAGTATTAGACTAAAACTGAATAAAGTAGTAGGTTGAAGTAGTTGAAGTAGTTGTATGTCACATTATCAATGCTTTTAATTTCTAGAAAAATTTATCTCCTTCAACTCTGCTGTAGGAAAGTTTGTGGCAATTTCCCTGAAGCTTATGTATGATACAGTTCAATCTGATACTGAGCTTTACTTTTGTATGCTATTTCTGTCATTTTCATGTCAGTATATCAATCTAATGCCCATTGAAATGAGGGGAGAGCTGCGCGGACTTCAGTTTACACATGCTGAAGGTCAACGCAGCTAGGCGCAAACAGTCCTGGAGATTCCTGCAGAGCATTGATAATAACTTTGTGACACAGGTTGTGGAGGAGCCAACGAGGAGAGGTGGGCTGTTGGACCTGGTACTAACAAATAGAGATGGACTTGTTGGAGATGTGAAGGTGGGGGCTAGCCTTGGCTGCAGTGATTGTGGGTTGGTGGAGTTCAGGATCCAACGAGCAGGAAGCAGGGCTGTAAGTAGCCTTGCAACCATGGACTTCAGGAGGGCCAACCTTGGCCTCTTCAGAGACCTCCATGGAAGAATCCCATGGGCTAGGGCTCTTGAAGGAAGGGGGCCCAAGAGAGCTGGTTAGTACACAAGCAGCACTTCCTCCAAGCTCAAGATCAGTGCATCCCAATGAGTAAGAAGTTAGGTGGAGGGGGCAGGAGGCCTGGATGGATGAGCAGGCTACTCCTGGCAAAACTCAAACAGAAGAAGGCAGTATACAGAATGTGGAAAAAAGGACAAGCCCCTTGGGAAAAATATAGGAGCGTTGTCAGAGAATGCAGGGATGCGACAAGGAAGGCTAAGGTGCATTTGGAATTAAATCTGGCAAGGGATGTTAAAGACAACACGAAAAGCTTCTTCAAACATACCAGTGGCAAGAGGAAGATCAGGGAAATGTGGGTCCTCTTGTGGTCAAGGTGGGTGCCCTGGTTCTGGAAGACACAGAAAAAGCAGAGTTACTGAATGCCTTCTTTGCTTCAATGTTTACCAAAGGCAGCCCTCTGGCATCATAGACCCTAGAGACAAGAGAAGATGCCTGGAGAGAGGAAACCTTGCCCTGGGTAGAGGAAGATTGGATTAGAGAGCACTTAGGTAAACCTGATTCCCACAAATCGATGGGCCCTGATGGTATGCAGCTGAGTACTGCTTGAGCTGCAGATGTTATTATTAAGCCACTGTCCATCATCTTTGAAAGGTCCTGGAGAATGGGGGAGGTGCTGGAGTACTGGAAGAAAGCCAGTGTTACGCCAGTCTTCAAAAATGGCAAGGAGGACCCAGGCAAATACAGGCCAGCCAGCCTCATCTCCATCCCTGGAAAAGTGATGGAACAGCTCATCCTAGCTGTAAGCATGTGGAGGACAAGAAGGTGCTCAGGAGGAGTCAGCATGGATTCACCAAGGGGAAATCCTGCTTGACTAACCTGATCGCCTTCTATGATGGAATGACTGGCTGGATAGATGAGGGGAGAGCGGTGGATGTCATCTGTCTGTCTTGACTTCAGCAAGGCCGTTGACACAGTCCCTCACAGCATCCTCTTGGGCAAGCTCCGGATGTGTGGGTTAGATGAGTGGACAGTGAGGTGGATTGAGAACTGTCTGGATGGCAGAGCCCAGAGGGTTGTGATCAGTGACAGAGTCTAGCTAGAGGCCTATGGTTAGCGGTGTCCCCCAGGGGTCGGTCCTCAGCCCAGTCCTGTTCAATTTATTCATCAATGACCTGGATGAAGGCACAGAGTGCTCCCTCGCAAGTTTGCTAATGATATGAAACTGGGAGGAGCAGCTGATAGCCCAGAGGGCTGCACTGCCACCCAGAGGGACCTGGACAGACTGGACAACTGGGCAGTGAGAAATCTTATGAAATTCAACAAGGGCAAGTGCAAGGTCCTGCACCTGGGGAGGAATAACCCCAGTCACCAGTACAGGCTGGGAACTGACCTTCTGGAGAGCAGCTCTGCAGAGAGGG
>VZSV01000195.1:622798-789061 GCA_013398735.1 Nothocercus julius | reverse complement strand
ACCATAAAGTGAAAGTATGACAAGCTTAAGTTTTTGTTTCGTTTTTTGAAAGGGATATCCTTAGAGTAAGAAGTGCAACTCATTTTGTAGTTATTTAATACCAGCAGGCCTGGACCCGCAATTAACTGGTGACCTGGAATAACAAACTGGCCCTTCTTATGTATCTGATTGCAAGCCTATTTAAGTCTATTGGAAAGAGGAGTATCAAGTCCTAGCACATAATAATCACCTGTGTGTTTTCAGGTCCCATTTAATTTGGAACCGCATGGGAATCCTTGCTATTAAAAAGTGTTGTGGTAAGGTGGCAAACATGTTTAATCATTAACTCCTACATACATTTGCTTATATGACCATGCAAAATATTTGAGATCATGCTGCCTATACTAAGACAAGAATTTTTTTTAAGGTAATTGCTTTGCCATTGAGTGCTCTTTGCAGTAGCAGTTTTTCTTGCAAAGAGTGAGATTGCTGTTTCTATTTTTTGTCTCGGGAGACATAGAATGATATATGGTTATCCAGAAGTAGGCTGAATAGATCTGAATATTCAGTTCTGGGTTCTTCTCACTTAGCTCCCAGCATTTACTGCAGTACCTAAGTGGCCTAAGTCAGGAACTGGAGCTAATTTAGAAAGCTGCAGTCAAAAAGGAGAGAGAAATATCTCTGAAGGGCAACTCTTTTTTTTTTTTTTGAAGGGCAACTTTTTCTTTTTTTTTTTTTTTTTTTTTTTTTTTTTTTTCTTTTTTTCATTTGAAGACCCGCAGAGAAGTCAGGGATGTAGAAGGTGATATAGGTGACCATGACATTTTAGGTGAAATATTGGTGGCAACACTGTGAGGGGGAAAATAAGGATAGCCAAATAAGGATGTGCTGCTTGTGCTGCTGTAACTCAGAAAAGAGTAAGATACTTGGATGAAAAATTCCTACTTCTACTTTCATTGAGACAATAACTAAATATTGTTCATTCCCTCAGTCAGAAAGAAGTATAAGTTGTCCAAAGGAGAAAATGGTCAAGAACAGTATCCTCTGAATGATTTGGCTTTTTGTTCCCCTCATTCCTTTGCTGAGCCTTTTTTTTTTCCAGTGAGGTTAATGGACATCTTGTATTTTTGGTTGCCTGCAGTTTTAGTCCTGAATCACCGTTGTATGTGAGCTTTTGCTGGGGACTAATTTGAGGACTTCTGGGGACTTTGCTTGGGGACTTTTAATGATAATTAGCTTTTTTTTTTTTTTTTTAAAGATTTTTTTCTTGTTTTATTAGTCTTCTAGTAGAATGGTAACAAATATTCATGTACCTGACGAAGTATCCCTTCCTCTAAGAAAGAGGATAGGAATCAATAATGGGTTAAGGTGTCTATTATGAAATTTCATATTTAAATCAATATTGAATCTGTCCTTTGATCTACGTGTTCAAAAACCCTAAAATTATTCAGAATAATTAAATAATAATACAAGAATATGGCTCTCTTCACTGCGATGTGTGACTGTACGTTGTGTTACTGTATCCTGTTTGCGTCTCATGACCAACATGTTCGTATGAATGTAGCAGAAAAGACAGAATGATACTTCGAAAATGAATTACTCATTTAGGAGAGAGAAAACATGTTGGAACTTTGTTTTCATACAGCTGTGCATAATTTTTTGGCACACATACATTGACCATATTTTCTATTTTTCATATCCCTTTATGAATTATTTTATCTTGTCCCAGTTCACCTGTTGTTACAATTTTTTCACAGACTTAAAGCAGGAGAGTTATTAGGTGAAGTTGGAATATGTTTTTTAAAAAGCTTAGCATCTCTTGAGGTTCTAGGTTCTTTTTTAGTTTGTTTTGTGTGATATTTGTGTAATGAATTTAGGGACTGAATCAGTCTAGTGCTGCTGTGTTTGTACAACATATTCTGTGGTAGAACATGCCTGAGGATGATATGTGAATATATGTGAAGGGTAGCTCCGTTACTAACTGAGGGAAATTCTTATTACAAGTATTAATTGATTCCTGCAGGGAGTGAAATGGTTTCATATCATGCAAACAAGGAAGCAAATAATAATAATCATTTTTCTTCAGCAGCTATTAAATTGAATTTTTAATGAGTGTCATTATCAGTGACCGAAGAAGAGGGTATTCCATTATAGAGGGGAAAGTCCAGAAGGGGAGAAATTTAATCTGTGAAGGCCTGAAGTCTTTTCTTCCTTTGCTTTTTACCTGTGGAAGCTGCTTAGTCTGCATCAGACGCCAGCCAAACTAGCAATAAAACCTCAGATAAAATCAAGATTGCTTTAAAGATTTTAATGTCTAACCCCTTTTAGTCTTTTCTTGTCTCAGTTAATCTCCTTTTTCTCTCTGCCTCTCTAGACAGCATCACGATATGAAATGGTTAAAGAGCAGAACACAGTACTAGCTTTTCCTAGATGTAAAAAACAGGTTATGTTTCACCTGCAAAGCAATCTGATCTGAGCCATAGCAAGCCTGGGGAGCTCTCTTGTCTAGCAGGACATGCTGCTGCTGTACATTCACAAGTGCTTTAAACCCCCCGAAGTAAGGAAGGAAATCTTTGGTCTAAGTAGCTCCCATGTCACATTTTGGTCTGGGTTTGATCTGTGCCTTTATCAGGAGGAGGCATTTCTGCTTTTTTTTCAGGAGGAGGCAGTTCTTGCTAGTCCTACTCCCTTCTCCCACGTCCTCTGCAAGCGCGCTTGTTTAGTGAAAGAGGAAGGAAGAAAAGCAACATTCTTCACAAAATCGTTCTCCACAAAATATATGGGGTTGGCAGCAGTGAAGCTGAAGTTCCTTGCTGCGGGGCGATGAGGCTCCGCGTGTGCCGCCCGCGGGGTCCTCCTTGGGGCACGCTGGTGCCGGCGGCCGGTGCCCTTCCCTTGGCTGGGCCAGGCGGGCCGCGCCGGCGCTGCCTCCCGCTCCGCCACGGCTGCGCTGCTTCAGCACTGCCCTTGGGGATTTGTCCCGTGGGTTGCAGGAGGTCTGTAGGGGCTTTGAGGAAAAAAAATGTTTTTGGAGGTTTTGTTTACTATTCCTAGTCTCTTAATAGTAAAATAATCAACTTTCCACTCAGAAATGTAGGAATATTCGTGAAAATTTGGCCTCATAAGGTAAAGGTTTCTAGTTTGCTAATTTTGTTATCTGTAAGAAAAGAACAATATCGCTATTAAGTACCTTAAATACATCTAGTCTTGTCTCTTAAGGGCCTGTGTTCTCACTAGGGAACCATTCAGTGATATAATTGGATTAACACAAAATTGGACGGGAAAATTGAACTGGGGTAAGAGCAGCTGAATTTGGAAAGTTTATGAGAGCTGCTAGTTCAGGGTGAATAATAAAATGCAGACAGCAGTTTTGTAATTTTGAAAAGCTCTGTGCAATGTAATAGAGTATAATTTAATTCTGAAAGACCATTTTATTAGATTTTTTCCAAGTAAAATCACAATTCCTATTGTTCCTTATCATATATCTCATTATTGCTCCAAGTATTATTCTCTTTATATGATTGCAGTGATTCATGCTTCACTTTGTTGCTTTGTGCACAGTTGTAAGTAAATAATGTAACAATTTGATGTTTTTCAGTGTAAGAGTAATAGTGGTTTTTTTTTTGTTTGTTTTGTTTTTGTTTTTAAGAGGGATATATATTTTAGCAAAGAAGTGATAACAAACTTCGTATCTTGATCAGTGCACAGAGGTCTAACTCTGCCACAAATTTAAATTCTGACCTGTGGTCAATCTAAAAAACTGAAGAATTGCCTGAATTGTAACTTCTGGCTTTTAATGTTTATGCCAACAAGGGTTCATAGTTTTACAATAAATTATGTAAAAAAGAAAAGGGGGGGGGGGGAATCCTTATTTACGCTCCTTATTTTTAATAGATGTTTTTTGAAAAGATACAGTTCTCATTTGCATATCTGTATATACAGATGTCCTAAGAACATACCTATCTTAAACTTATCCTTTTGAAGGGGAGCAGACTTTGAGAGATAAAGAACATTTTTCATCCTGGGCCTAGTATTTTCAGTGTCAATCACAGCCAAAGGAAGTTGAGAGAGCCCAGTTTCCACTCACCCAGTCGTTGAAATTCAAGGACTTCCCTGATTGTGTAGAAAAAGAGTAATCAATCAGCTGCATTTCCTGAAGAAGCAATGGTTTAGGAAATCTAAATAGACAGAGTGGTACTTTATAAAAAAGTGTGGCAAACCAGTGCAAGTGGATGACAAACGGAGACTTCATGCTTATTCTTGATCGTTGGTTGCTCTGTGAGTAGCGATCAAATTCAGCAGGATGAAACTGTTCAAGGAAGTCACCCTCCGTGTTGGCTCCCTGGTGTTTTTGTTTATTTATTATTTTTTATTTTATTTAGAGTTGCTAATTAATGCTCATCCAGAGGAAGGAATAAGGCGTAGGGAGCAGTGAGGAAGAGAGCAGGGAATGCCTGAAATAATCCTGAATTGGAGCAACCAATACAGATACACCTGCAGGAACAGCAGTCACATGCATGCTCACAAAACTGCAGAGTGAACAAAGGCTTCCATTTCATGGATTTATATTTGGTTCAATTGTTTTACATGTGCTCTCCCTTTGAAAACTGGTTGCACTCCAATAGAGATTCAGCTTAGATGAAAATAACTGCTAGCAATGTACAGTATGGACTCTCCACCCACTGAGCTCAGTCACAGAACGAGTGGTGGTGGGGGTGAGTGACACAATGCACTTCCCTCGTGGGAAAGAAATAGTAATAGATTTTACTGATATGGACAAGGGTTTCACGAGATTCTATGGCAGGGTCACTTATTTACTGCATGGGATGCAAGATAATTAACAGAATTATCCAAGAGACCCTCCTGTTGAGTCACCAGGTTCAGATTGGACCTCCTTGCTTTCCAAACTCCTTCTGAGAGGAATCTGGGTGCGGCTGGATCCAGTCCTAGTCCCAGGCCAGGTCAGCGGTTTATGGCTAAGAGATTTTGTGCACAGTTATGTCAGTAAAGTTTACAAGCTCAAAAAGAGAGAGTGCACTATAGTCACTTACCATGAATGTGCGGCGGGATCTCTCAACTCCGAGGAGGATCCTTGACAGGCAACCCTGCTCAAGGGGAGATCCTGGTGTGCAGCCCTTTGCCATGCAAGGAGAGCTCAATGGGCTCTCGGGCTGTTCCCAAGTTTATGGGATAAGAGAGTCATTCTTTCAGTTCAGAAATGACTGCTGGCTGGTGTATGCACACTTAGCCTTATCTCCCCATCAGGATGCAGCCATCAGGACTGTTATTGATGGTTAATGTCCGAGTGGGGGAAGAAATCAGGGAGGCAACTACCAGGATCTCTGGTGGTTAACATCGGAATAGGGCTACGTGTGAAAGGCCAAGTTGAGCTGGGGAAGAAGCACATCCCTCATAAGCTCAAGGAAGACAACGTAAACATTTTGCCTGTGCCACAGAAGGGTATTTAACAAATTCGTCAATCCCCCATTTTGGCTGCTGGATTTTATTCTAGTAAATCAAGTTTAGATTCTGCCAAAAAGAGTGTAGTTGAGCTGTCTTTCCCAAAGTGAATGAAACAGTGTTGGATAATCCTTTTCTGCCCACCTTAGAGCGTCTCCAGAATTCTGGTTTAATTATTACATTCCACATTATTAATTTTTACATACTCATTAATTAATATATTGTGTGGCAGTGCTGGAAAATGTTTTATTAATTTGCTTTTCTACCTTTCAAATTCTCAGTTCTGAACTAGTTATTAAAACTGTTGAAAAAGCCACTGAATCACATATTTACATTTTTACTTAATTTGGCTACCATACTAGCTGTCTTTCAAATTAAATATAGAAGAAAATAATTTAAAAGTATTGCAGTAGGGAGTGCACATGACTCAATTAGAAACAGTATTATTAGAAGAATGAGGAAGAAAAAAGAGTTGCAAAATAAAGGAAAAATGCTAAATATAGTTTTATCTGTAAATACTCAGTTTAATTTTTTTTTAAATATACTTGTCCTGGGTGGTGTGTCTGCTTATAAAAGTTACTCCACTTGGAGATAAGTCACTAGTGATCAAAATTCACTGATACAGTGAAGGTATTAGTGTATTGAAAGTGTGTGCATGCTCTCTTGAAGTAATATGCAATAATTTTACTTATGAAAGTGTTAAATCCAAATTATATAGAAATACTTTCTACCGGAAGATACCAAACTTGTAGACAAAATGGTAAAAAATGGAAAAGAAAATCTCTTCTTGCATTTACTGTCTGTGTGTGTACTGTCTACGCCTTGGAGTTATCCAAACAGTTTAAAGGTATTCCTTGTATTATGAATTCCAGAAGGCAAATGCTACATAAGCTCTGTAGCATCAATATCACCTACTCACTTGCCATAACACAGACCAGTAACTACTGAATCCAGCAGGTGTTACTGATACTGATAATTTATGATAGCCCAGACCCCTATTCAACAACTAATGTTCAATCTTCAGCTTAGGCTTGTAACTTCTCTTCTGCTGTCATTAGATGTAGTCATCTGCAGTTATGTCTATTTGGCCTGTTTATTCTGAAAAATGTTGTTACTATTCACTTTTCAAAATATGAATTACTTTCCAAGAAGGACTGTGATGAAGTGCTTTGTTATTATTTGTTGTATTTAATAGAGTATAAACCAAGAATACTTGTCTTTAGTATCTGCAAATATGCAGGGAGGTCAAAGGCTCACCCCCTAAAATTCAAAACTTCAGCAATGATGAGATTTAAGAAGTGGAAAAAATGAGACAGCAGCAAAGGGAAGATAATGGTAAGCAATGGGCTCATGATGCAGTCATACAAAAAAATGCCAAAACATGTTTGTTCAAGATGCTCCCCCTTAGGATGTAAATAATAATTACATTACTAATCTGTTGTCATTTCTGTCTTTTTAATTATTTTTTATGAAATGACTTAACATAATTAGTTTTGGAATACCAGGGCCGCATCTCAGCTTCATTTTGTATACCTGAAGGAGGACATGTCTCAGGAAAGCTGAGCCAAGCTTTCCTGCTCCTCTGGTGATTTGCAGTTAGCGGAGCATGAAATGGCAGCTATTAGATTTCCATTTTTTTGAGAGTGTTACAATTGTTTATTTTTATTACTATATTATACTGCATTTATTCTTTGAATGGGTATATGCATCCTGACTGTTTTTCTTTCTGTTTCTTAACTTCCTTCTTGTGGTTTGGTTTTATTAATTTCGTATTTAGAGGCTTAAAATTTATCAAATCAAAAGTTGGAAAAGGTATGCCCATGCCCAATGCAGTTTTCCTCACTTCTGTCGGAATATTTGATCTAAGTATAAGTTTTAGTTTGTAGCATAGCTTAAATATTGAAATAAATATGAATGATAATGTTTCATATGGAAAATAAATATCAAAGACTCTAATAACTAAAATATCTGTCACAGTCTTACAGATCATCCTTTAGTATTTATGTAACATAAAGTGACTGAATGTAAACCATGCATTGGTAGGAATAAGGTGCCATTTCTCCGAGTTGAAATAATCTTTTAAGAGCTTGTCCAAAAATGGTTGCAGATGCTTTAAGTAAATTTCAGTATTCTAGCAGCTTTGCTTCGTGTTTCTGCTACTTTGTATTAGCATTTCTACTTTGTAGCTGCTGCTTTTATTCAGTGCTAAGATGTTGTAATTTTGTAATGTCTCTGTTTATGATACTGCAACATGTTGCAATGAAAATTATTAGATAGTCATAAATGTAAGACCTACTTGTGAACAAGGTTATGGTCTCTTTGCTTGCCTTCATACATTAAATTTTTCCAAATATACAGTTGCTACAAATCATAAAGATTATTCAGAATATAATTATGAAAGTGTAAGTGCCAGCTGGGCAAGGACCTACTCCAGATGGTTTAGTGAAAGCCTGGATTGATCAATAGGAATTTGGTGTCTCTATGAATCCTGGTGCTATAAAAAGTTGTTTTGAAATATTAATTCCAAATGTATTTTGATTTGTAGCAGCAATATTACTTTATCCTTTAAATGCTTTTCATCTGACCATTTCTAAGCTTTCTTTGCCCCAAACATTAAAAGATAGATTAATATAATTTTCTTTTGACAGATAGAGAAACCTTATCTATAAAGTTCACATCTCAGTCCATTTCACACAGACAGGCACACATATAAGTGTGTGTGTGTATACTATATGCACACATGTATAGGTATTTAACATTTTTAAAACTGTAACTAAAAAAGGCTATAGAAACTTTTTCAGTAGATTAGATGCTCATTCTAATTTACATTTAGAGCTATAAGAATGGATCGTCTCTTCCAGAAACAACTGTACTTCCCCAGATTAAAAAATAGAGTATTCTGCTGAGTCATCCAGAGCAAACACTAATGGAATGGGCAGATGATATTTTGTGCAGAATAGGGATTCTCAAATTTTATTTAGAGAAAAATATTTCAGCTGCTTCAGTGTGCTGTTTGAGACCCTGCCTCTTTCTTCCAGCAGCTCTCAACAAAAATCGTAGCTTCCAGAGGCTGTGTCTAAGGCACTTCTTGGACAGTTTATAGACCTGGCTTCCAGGTGTCCCAGGACCTGGAGGCTGCTCCTGCGTGGTCTGGGGGCTTTGCTCACTTGGTAGCTGGTTGAATTTGGGAGCTGCTCGCCAGCCTACTGCTGGTCTGCTCCTGAGTTAAGGGGCTAGAAAATCTGTTAGCTTTGGCTTCGCTACCGCTTGTCTTGCCAGATGGTGCTTCTGATGTATTGGGAAGAGTTTTGTAACAGAAAATTTAAATTTTTATGAAAACAGAGATTTTTCGCTTGCTAGTCCTAATATTCTTAGAATATACATTTTCTATTAAAATCATTGATAAAAGAGGAAATTCCAGACCAGATCTATCAGTTAGTTTATGATAGGTCCATTAATGATTACTGAAGAAGACAGAAAAATAAGCCAAGACGATTGCTGTAATTGAATATAGCAGGGTTTTTTTGTTTTGTTTTGTTTTTTTTTTTTGTTTGTTTGTTTTTTGTTTTCATACAGGGAGAAATTGGATTAGCTAGAAATGTAATTAGAGACATTTATCCAAATTTATTTTTTTATCAAGACACTGGGATTAGGGCCACTGCTTGTAAATCTTTTCTCTAGCCTATGTGAATAGGACCACAGTATGACATTTTGATAACTCCGCCATCGTGAACATCTTGCTGGTGTATTTATCAACGAATGATTCATACATCCCACTGAGGTTGCACTTAACATTTGCTTCTTGTTTGTTTTACGAACAGGTAATCCTCAGTCCTAATTCTGTTTCTGGTTTTGTGGTTAGGGCCGGCCCAGTGTGGTTGGCTTCATTTCTGCTGTTCCAGCCCCGCAGTTGTTCAGCTGCTGCTGTTGCATGCACAGCCTCCCACCACCCAGACACCGCTGACCACACAGCCAACACAGGTGGAGTGGTTTTACCAGCATCCACATAATTGTGGATAATATCCACACACTTGTATAAACATGAGCAAACTCCATCTGCCCGATCCTGTCCTCCATGTCTGGCTCCTCCGGATTTATATTGGTAGTGGACTGCATACACACGTGGATGCACTCAAGTTGCAGGTGCCTTCGGTAGCTCTTAGGCTTTCTGGTCGCTGTTACTAGAGGCTCCGTCTGCGAAGCAGCTGCTTCCCAGCCTCCTGGTCTCCACCAGTCACTGGCGCTCGGACCAGCCTGGGATCGCTGGTCCTGGTGCAGTGGCCCTCCTCCTACTTGTCACGTGTCCCATGTGAAGTTCGTCAGTGTTCAGAGGTGCAGACCAGGTTGCTTGTCCACTCTGAAGATAGCTAGAGTTTTAAAAGAAAACAGGATGGACAGCAGGGATGGAGTGCAGAGCTCAGTGAGACAAGCAGGCAAGCCAGCAACCTCCTGACTGGCTTTTCTTATCCCCTCTTCTATTTTCCTACTCTCCGAGACCCACTTTGGACTTTCCATCTACCTGGCTTTGGTCTTTCCCCCAAACATGCTATTTAAAGTCTTGCATATTCCCATTCTCACCTTAATGCATCTCACAAGAGGTTTTGCACAGTCCTAAATTACAGGAGTAATACCTGTCAGAGTAATACATCTGAATGATGTGTTAGTTATGAACAGAGATGTACTTTACACAAAAGTAGTGGCAATAGAGATATTTGAAAATGCTGTAACTTTATTTCTGAAGACACCTTTCCTCATTCCTGTACTATTTTCCATTATTTCCATTTGAAAAAAAAAAAAAAAAAAAAAAAATGCTGTGATTTGGCTGTGCCAGCTTACAATTAATGCTCTCACTCCTTTCTCAAAATATTCGTTCATCTTAGATATTAGTGACCTTCAGCAATGTAGCATTTTAGCCAGTGAAGACTTGCTTTGAGTCTGTGCTGAGAAAGGATGAATACAACTGGCTTTATGTGTTTTTTTCCCTAGTTCCTGCTTAATATCTTCAAAAATGCTTAAGTTTTCATTGTATTAGTACTGCGTATTCTTACAAAGGCAGACAAAAGTACAAAGATGAAGGAAAGGGAAAAAAAGCATAATGTGGTATGTGGAAAATTGCATTGTGCAAAAAAAAAGTGCAGGAAATTCACTTCACTGTTAAAGATTTCAGCTTTTTTATTTCATTCTAATCTGTTTTGTCCTCATGATTTCCTGACATTTTCTTCTTGCCCAGCAGACTATTGGAAATCAGTATTTAATCCATGATAATTTTGTACTTAAGTATGAGTCAGATTTGAAATGATGTGATGAAATGATTTTTTTAGAGGACCTCGCCTCCCCAAAGGTTCAGAAAGATCCACAAAAGAGATCTAGCACCAAAATTTCAAAATTAACATTAAGAAAGAAAACTGACAGTAAAAAGGAATATTGTCTGAGGACATTTAGTAACTGAGAACATAGATTGCAGTTGCAATATGATTAGAAATTTGATGGGGAGTCAAGTAGATCCTGAGGAACTAGCAAGGCATAGTCTTGTCTTAATCTTAGAAGCTGCACTTCTTTGTGGATTTTCCTGCTTATTTGAAAAGATGTGCTTCACTAAAGATTTGCGGTTGTGGGTACAGAGTTAATCCTTAGTTGTAGCCTGAAAAGTTTCAGTATTTTTTTTTCTTTAGATTATACTGTTGCTGTGTTAGAAATTTATATTAAATGCTACTTTATGCACTCTTATTTTCTAATAATATATGCTATAAAATATTAGAAAAAGTAAGAAGCGTAGTTATGTAGCATAATGAAGAAAATGTGATTTTATAAGCAAGCAATTTTGTTCAAAACTACTCTCTATTTCTGCAAATATCTTGAACATATGCACCAAAAAATTGATGGCAGTGGAAGTGTATTTATGTATGAGGGTGTAGGTGTTCAGGAGAAGGAAGGAAAAGTAGGTGTTAGGCATGACAGTAATGTGGGAAAAAGTGACAGTAAGAGAAAGAGAAATCTAATGCAGAAATATATCTCATGTGCACCTAATTCTTGATATTTATATAACTTCTGTTATATCAGGAACGTTCAGGTTTTATTAGGTATTTATGCATGTGAGTTAACTCAAAGCAAAGTACACCATGGATTTAGAATTCATTAGCTACTTCTGTGTCAAGACCTGTAGATTCTTAGCCTGATGTAAATGTGAGGTGGCTTATCCTCATTTATTTTATGCTGATTTATTTGTAAAATCATACTCTTTCAAAGAAAACCATCCTGAGTGCTGTCTTACACACTTGTTCTTGTACACTGATATTGGAATAGGTTACTTTTGATTAAAAGGGACAAATATGACTTTTTTGTTATGGCTTGGATGCACTTAGATATTTGTCATGAATATTTCACATTATAAAGTGTGATTTTTACTTGAGAGAATTCATGAATACTGACAAGGTGACACATTTGTATTTCAGGAAAAAAGGATGGTTGTCATGTACCTGACACCTCATCCTTACAAGTTACATTCCAATCAAATACTCAAAATAATTAAAATGAGTATGTTTAGATATGTTAAAATTAATTAAATGTATCTATTTATATTACACATAAAACATGGAATGAGAGAAAGAAATGATGTGTTATGTTTAGTTTTGGTGAAAATTCTCCTAAATATTAACCTTTAACGTTTAATTAATTCAATTGTTGAGTCCTTAAAAGAGCAGTAGATTGCACTATGAAGTCATCAACTGTTTCTTGATAATGACTTATTCTCTGTTAGTGTGCCTCTAACTTTATTACCTCTAGTGATAATTAAATAAAAAACAGACTTTGCAAGCTCCCAGGAAACTCAACAAATGTAGAAATATGATCTGTCGTGGTTGTGACATGCAGATTTTTGTTGCATATTTTATGGTTTGGTAATTCCTCCAACTGACCACAACCCATTTTCTTCAGCGTAATGTGGTATGGGTTTGCATACCAAAGATCTAGGGATGACTGGTTAACAAGAGTGAGGCAAAAGCTCATTGTCCTAAGACAAACTTGACAGGAGATTGTTTGAATTTCATGCTTCTATGAAATTCTGAGTTACAAAGGAAAAATGTTGAAGCCTACTGAGAGTTTACCTTGTGGAGAATGATGATAGACCCTCCACTGTATAAACAAAAGTGTAAAATGGAAGAGCTCAAACTAGGGTGTTAGGGTATAGCTCAAACTATAGACAAGAGTGGGGATTATTTCAGTTTTGCAAAAGATCCAGTTCATCTTCATTTAAGAAAAAAAAATAAAAATAAAGATCAGTTTGTGTGGATAATGACAGTTTGCAGTTGTTGTCCAGGAGTTTAGACTCAGGGCCCATGTGTCTTCCTAAAATACATCAACTGATTGAACAGCCACCCAAGAAAAATTGTGGTAGAGTGAAGACAAGCGTGTTGTGTTTGGGGCAGAAATTGATGAAATGTCCGTCCTTGCCAGACCTGTCTCACTTCTCAGTGAACCTCCTTTTCAAGCAATTTGTGTACCTACTTAGTGTCCGCTTGTATCTGAGAAGTGGAAATTTTGATTTTGGACATGGTTGCGCTGCTTAATATACTCCTTTGGATTCCTCGACCAGAGGGTTTTGTAGATTAAAACAAGGACTTTGATGAAGTGTTCTGCAAGCAATCAGTGTAGGGACCTAGTGTATTCTTGGATTCTTACATTTCTGAGTAGGGTCCTTGCTGTCTGGTGCGAGTGCTGAGAGCTGATGGCTTCACGCCCAGGTGTGTTGTGCTGGTGAAGCCAGGAGGCAGGAAGGGATATATTACATGAGGTCAGTTGATAACCTGCTAGGATGAAATGCGCTCTCTGAGCCAGCTGTAGACGACAGAGCACATTATTTACATAAAATATAAACTACTGTTGTTTAACATCCTAAATTCAGTTGCAATCCCAAATTATAATCTGTATCAGCCAATTCACCGGCGTGAATTTTTAAACAACAGAGATGACATTATAGAGAAAACTCCTCAAAATATTTTCCTTTGCCAAATCCAAGCATCTGATTCTTGTCCTGATGCCAGCCTAGCATTATGCATCCAGCCAAAATGTTTAACCTTGGTGGAGTTTATTATGGCCCTTCTCCAGGGTCAGTTTATTTGGGCTGCTTTAGCAAGGTGCGAGCAGAATACATGTCACTTGAAAGTGTGAAGTGGTCGTTTGTTGGGTAACACACACAAAGGGCAGCTAGGTTTTACTGAGCTTTTAGGCTGAGCGTCAATGCAACAGCTACCCCAATAAGGCAGCTGAAGAGCAGCTGCCGTCCAGCAGCCGCGCAGATGTCGGTGGTGCTGATAGTGCAGCCGTTCCCAGGCAGACCCACCTATAGCATAGCATCTCTCTGTCTATATAGGTATATATCTTTCCATGTGGGCATTTGCCGTGGTGAGTAACGCTGCCCCTGTGAGGGGGTAGGCTGGCGTGAGGGAAGTCCACAGCGCAGAGAAAGGGGTGCAAGCGCTGGGCTGTGGTTTTCTTAGGCCTTCGTGGTGCAGCGTGTTGCTGGCAGTTCAGTGTGTGGCTTCCCGCATGCTCAGAGCTGGCTTCACAGCTCCCCGGGAGTGTGGAGCAGCATGAGGATGAGAACGGTGCTTTGGGGGCGCTGAAGATGAGTTCATTTGCAAAAACCTTGTCTTCTTTTTTTTTTATGCAGAAGGACATTCATATCACTTTCCTGCATTGTTCTGCCACTATCATCAGCTGGGGTACAAGTGTCACAGAGCAATATAAGGGCATTATAATTCGTGATTTCTCACTAACTGCTTACAGCAAAAGACCACTGAGTCCATCGTTCCTGTCGACTGCGTCCATGTTGTGCCTTATCGAAGTGAAAGGTAAACAGGCTTTTAGCTGGCTTTTCTGAGTTGATCAGAAAAGGAAATTTTGAATCTGGTCAGTTATTGGCTGGGTCTAGCTTGCTCAAAATCCGTTTCTCCAGTATCCCCATTAAAGAGAGAGGGAAAATTTAACTCAAGACAGAGTGTTTGTTTTTATCAGAGGAGTAGTTTGCTGTCACACACCAGGTAGGAAAAAACTCAGTGTGTCCTTTAACGTAAGTGAAATTGCCACCATAGTATCCACTACTTGCTTCTGTAATATTGTTAATTGGGCTTGAGTCATGGCGCGAAAATGGGGCATTTACTGAGGGCAGAAGCAGAGATCTCTGCAGCCTGATGTGCTTGTTTTAGATTTTGAATGTGTTCGTATTGATTCTTCACAGGGCCTAACAGAGAAAGAACTAGCCTGCAGTGTAGCTCCTGGGACCCAGCTGGCAAAAGTCAGTGTAGCAAAGACATGAACATTGACAAAATAGTTCCATGTCGTGGGTGAAGTTGAACTGTTTTTGTTTTATAGATTCTACCCCTGAATGCTTTTAAAGATTTTGAAATGTGAAATTTATTCTCATTAGTAAATATGAAAAGTAGTATTTCAGTAGTAAATCTGAAAATATGCATTTTTTATCTATTTACGTAGCAGGCTTTTAAAGGTAATAAAATGATATCATGAAATAGCATATTGGCACTTGGAGATACTGTTCCCTTTGTTATAAGCATATTAAAATAAGCTGGTATCTGCTCTTTATCTTTTATGTTGTGAATAGAAGAGGGGGAACTGTCACGGTGCTACAACTGCAATACTTTTTGATAGTCTTAAACTTCACTTGCTCAATGTTGAGTTATGTTGTAGTCATACACTAGTCATACAAAAATCAATTTTCAGTAACAGATTGCTCATTTCTACTTCAAAGTCATTATACTGTAGCACTGATTAATTCATGTTACCAATAATAATTGAGCATAGTAGTGAAATGTACTGATCTTACTTTGAAAGTTGCCATTTTGGCCAGTCCAGTATCACAGAGTCAAAAGAAAAGACAAAATTTTGTCGCAATAGGTAGGATTTTTTGCTACACAGAAGATACCTAGAAGAAACACAGCTATTAATTAAGAACAAAATAAATTGCAAAAGCTAAAAACGGTGAAAAGTGACAAAGAAACTATTTAACTGGTGTGATAACTAAAGAGTCCAGTTCATTTTTATTTAACTTGAAAGCCGAAGGTAGGTCTAAGACAGTCAATTTCTATCAGATAGTAGTAAGATGTTCTACTAGAATCTGTGGCTAGTAAATGTATTTGCTCAAATTATTAGCTTGGATGTGGACACTATTTGTGTATCTCTATTTATCCATCCGTCTGTCCATCCATCCAAAATAACAGTTATTCTTAATATTGTTTCCTTTTGAATTCTACCACTGTTACTGTAGTAGATGGTTGTTTGACCTTAGGCAATGCTATAGAAATACAAATAAAAATACGAGTTTAAAACACATCTTTTCTCCTTTCTCAAATGAACAATACAGTATCAAATTATTGAATTTCCGTGGCTTGTGCTTTATGGAAGGTCACAGATGAAATGAAGTTCATTTGGAATTTGAAACTTTCAAAAGGTGAATTTTAAGGACAGGTGCCTTGGACGTTGAACATCCATTTGCATGGCTTTGTTTATAGAGTAAGATAATCTTTTTCATTTCCTTTCACTTTTTTTTTATTTTTATTTTTTATTACCATTGCAGCACCTATGAATAGAACTCTTGACATTTTGGATCATTCTCTACCCTTGATCTTTATATAGAACTCATTGATTTCAATTGTGTATATTGAATTAGGCTAGGATAGATGGCTTTTCATTTCTAAAAGGGTGGTGACAATATTAACCTTTGTATTTTATAAAGGCTGTTGAATCTTATTTCATTATAAAATGCTTCAAATAACATTTCAGGATTAAATAATACGGTTTCTAGGTCACGGTAAATTGAGATACTCTAAATGTATGAAGACAAGTAGAATGAGTTTTGAACATGTTTCTCTAAAATTCGCCTTTGTAACAGTTGGGTAAAATGCTGATTTTTTTCTGCAATGAACATGTGGAGTATTTCAAAACACAAAATGTGATAGTCACCTTCTGTAGACTCACAAGGAGAGCTTTACATTGATCTCCCCTTGAAATTTTCCCGTAGTATTCAACTGGAGAGAATGAGTTTGTCCATGTACTTTTGTCTGTCACTATGATTTGGTGAATCCACGTCCTTCAAAATCTGTGATGTTTGTGTCTTTTATAGACTGGCTTAGGATTAACTACACTACAAAGCCTTCCTTGCATTGGTGATACCTCGAAAATTCTTTCCGAGTAGAATATGAGTGAAAGAAAGAATGTGAGGATAAAGAAAAAGGAGAGTGTGAAAAAATTTAATTTGATGCAACCTTAGATTTTGGAGAAATAGATAGATTTTGGAGACTCATTTCTCCATAGCTCATTACTTCTGCTTATGTTATGTATTGCAGGGTATTAAAGCACTATTCAAGCTAAGTTTATCAAAGATGAGAATATAATCATTAGATTCCTCTAACATGTGGGAAAGATAAGTCCTTATGGACAAGTGCCGTGTTTATAAATACAAAATCAGTAAAGAGAGTAATCATTTATTACACACTGCAGTTTCTTGTAACAAAGTTATCAAATTGCTTTTCTGTTGATTGAATGGATCCTGGAAGTGCCACAGCCATTAGTTTGTAAGTCAAAATAACATATATCCATATTCAGACCACAGAAATCACCTTTTTTTTTTTTTTTTTTTAATGTCAAATTTGAATCTTCAGATCTTGTGCAAAATGTGAAGTGAGTTGAATGCAGTACTTCTTCAGAATGGGGAAAACTTACCTTTATTAAAACAAAACATAATATGCTTTCTGGTAGTTTTTGTTTATTTGTTTGTTTTTCTATTTTTATTCTGCAAGCAGTGACAAGGTATAGTTAACATCTCGGAAAGCATTGTCTGGAAAGAAATGCATATGCTTCTAAATGAAGTTTCATTTCTTGTTAGTAAAAACAAGGATGTTTTGTTAATGGCTGCTGGATAACATTCATATTCCTTCTGAATAGTAGTTTAAGCACCATTCTTTATTTTTAAAGCCTCAAGTAGCTCAGAATATGCTCAAGAACTCTTTTGCAGTAGAAATGACTCTCAAAAGCTCTTTTCTGCAGGAACAAGCTGAACTGTGCGTACCTCAAGAGAGTAATCCAGCAGTTTAAAGCAAGCACGTATAGAATATCTCAAGCCAGATAGTCAGCAAATGATGACATCTATGAGATGTCTGTATATTTACTTTTACAAGTTTATTAAGTTTCTGTGTTGCTTCTTTGTTTGGCTAAGGATTTTTTTACATTAATGTGTGAATGCTTAGCACCTGTGAAATTCTGTTGGATAGATTTTTCTCAGATGGATTAATTGCATGTTACAATGAAAATAGAGCAATGAAATTTTTGAATCAAATTCAATTGGGATTACTATTATGAAGAGGTCTAATAACAAGTGTATTGTCAGGTAGAGAGAAGTCTTTATTAATTGCACATGCTATTCATGTTTTCTGTGGTTGAAATGCTTTGAAAAGGAGGTAGATGTGCAGTGGGAAAAGATCCTGTAAAAGAAAAGCCTCATGCAGGTAGATTTTTAGTCTCTAATTAGTTTCTAATTCTTTGCAATATTTACAATCTGAGAAAACAGAAAATTTGATTAGTGCCATTATTTTAGCCCTATTATAGTCAGATTGATATGGATTCATAATAAAATGTGCTTTTGTGTTGGTGAAAAGGGCTGTGTTTGTGAAATGTGTTACATATCTTCCATGTAAGGCAGGATGAGAAGGCGTCATTTAATACAGAAAAGCGAGACAAATGAGATCTGTAGTAGTTAGTCAATGAACTCATAAACTTTCATGGTTCATTATATTTTCTAAGCTTTTGCTCCAGGCTTAAGCTTGATGTGCTTGGTATTGTCAAGAGAATATGGACTGACACCTGACCCACCTACCATCTGCTGCAAGTATCTGTGTTTGCAGCAAATAGCAGAGCCTGTCTTGAGCAGGGACCATAAAAAAAAAAAAAAAAAAAAAAAAAAAAAAGAAAAGAAAGAAACATTGCCCAAGCAAAGCAAAAAACCCAGCACTTTGGCATTCATCTCTTAAAGAAAGTGTAATAAAGTTGTTTTCTCCACTGCAAAAGGAAAATAATTTATTTTATTATAATTTCTTGAATGCTTGCTTATGCCTTGGGATATAAACATAAATTGTTTAGTTTAAGCAAAGACTTATCAAGAAATTCACAAGAGATTGCATGTGATAGGAATTAAATCTGTTGTTAAAGGGCAGCTATAAATATTAATTACATTTTATTTTTAAGTGAGCTCTGCCTGCAATAAGAATTTTCTTTAAAGAGAAATAAGCCTTTTAGAACCTTACAAATATGAGTGCATATGTAAGCATATACAGGGGCAATGATTATGGAATTATGATTTGGAAAGCGGCTGTAGTACTGCCTCTGACTGAATAAAAAAGATTGTTTACCCAGCTTCTTTAGTAAGAGAAAAACTTACTCTTACTTTAGTAAGAGGAAAAACTCGAGACAAATCCTGGAGCCTATGCTCAATTTTTACTCAGGCAAAACTTTTATTTCAGTCAGTGATGGGTGGAACATGTTAAAAAGGAAATGAATACCTCTTCAATTAGGTCCAAAGTGTTTCTCATTACCTAGAGAGAAGACACTGGAAAGTAAATAAATGAAAATGTGGGAATCAATAAGTTAGGGCAATTAGCCTGCTGAGAAGTATCAGCACAGGGTCTCGTACGGGCACACTCCCATTTAAATTTCAGTCTTGTTTATTAGCACTTACTAGGCTCCCTGACATTTCTGATTATAAAAATTGATTTTTAAATGCTTACGCTTTATTGTATTTTTTATATTTGGGCTAAATTATTCAATCTGGAATCAGCCCATATATTGAATTTAGTTTTCAACAGCTTCAGTCAGATGGTTCAGCCATTTCAAACAGCAATGTGGAAGAAAAAGAAAGTTTAGCTATATTAGAAGCAGCATATATTATTAGAAGAAACTGTCATAAACTGTGCATCTGAGGGCAATCGTTTGAAAAGCTCATCCAGTTTCATATCTTCAAGTAAGGTTTGCTTTTGGAAGGAGATAGACCGTATTTGTGACAGAAATGCAGAGAGGTTACGGATAGGCAACCTGAAATTTGAGGAGAACCTTGGAAACTGGAATGATTGATCAAACAGAAAGAACAAAAGAGATTTGAGCATGGAAGCCCTGCCAGGGAAAGAGAAGGATGATGAGCAGAGAGAAATTGTGAAAAAGGGAGAGACTGGGCTGCTTTCCCTAATGAGGGAGATTAGGGCTGTTAAACAGTATGCCTGGGACTCTGCAGAAATGGGGCAGGTAGGCAAGAATGATGATGACTGTAGATTGAATGGCACAAAAGAGCAGGTGGCCTGTTGGATGGGCACAAAGTAACTGAAAATTTTATTCTAACATGCCTGCACATGACACAGGATTTTAAAACTGCACAAAGGGTTTTAATTCTCTGTTATTGCCTGTTGTGGTAACAATTGGTGCAGCAATTGAGGAGCAAGGGCTCGTGAGCTTACTCTTCTTCTTTGGGTCCTGTTTCTTCTAATTCCATCCAGTCTATATTTGCACACTTCACCAGTCTACTTGCATTTATGGCAAGTTCCATGGCTCCTTCTGAGTCCAGGACTGCTCCTTCTGAGTCCAGGACTGAGCTAGTCCATACATCTTCTCCCTCAACTCAGCTTTCAATCTGCTTGCCCAGGGCTCCTTCCGCTTGGTTATATTCCCTTCAGGGTTGTACTAGCTGCAGCTGCGGGCTCATTCTGCACATGGCCTTCACCTGCTACAGCTACAATTTCCTAGCTTTGATTTTTTTTTTTTTTTTTTTTTTGATGCCTGAGAGAAATACAAAATACAAAATGATGTCACAATTCATGCCCTACTTCCTGCATCGGCGCGATTAATTAGACTGGATCCGTGACACAGTTTTGAAGAAGTAACAGCTTGAAGAAGTAGCTTCACTGGTGGCAGTAGTAGATGGTCATTCTCTGTGTGCACTATCAATATAATAAGATATCGAATTTCACTTTTCTCGTGGACTTTTAAAGGCAAATACAGATTTTAAGAGCTACAGGATTTCTTCTGCATTTTGAATGTTTCTTTAAGAGTTCCTGTCTCAGATGGAACTGAGGCATGCTCCACTCTCCCTGTTTTTTTTCTTTTAAAGGGTGGAAGAGAATTAATAGTAGCATGAAGATTTGCTCTAGACTCTTGCAGAGACATGACTATTGCTATGGAAGCAGATACTAGAAAGGAAAAAATAAAACGAAAAACGTTATAAACAAAGTGCTATTATTACAATACACTGCTACTGGGATGTATCAGTCTATCATAGAGTGATTTCTGAATAGGTGACAATCCTGTAAATATGGCATTTTATGAAACAAGAAAGGAATTTTAGAACTATTAAGAACAGTGAAGTATGTAATGTGGCATTCCAAAGAAAGCAAATACATTTTAGATGCAGTCTTTAGGAAAAGATAATCGCAAAGGAAATATAGTATCATTTTGATATTCCTATAAAATTAGTCAGACTTTCTACATATGGTTATTTTCTGAGGTTTAAATGCTTGCAGCATGAATACTAGTCTTCATTTAATTAGGTGAGGGGCCTTCTTCAAATGCAGAAAGATGTAAGGAGTGCGTTGCTTATAGACCTCAGACACTCTTTTGGTGGGGTTATCTGTTTATAGCTTCTCAGTTTTACCGGTTGCAAACTGGCTTTTCTCCAGTACCAGGGGGAAATATGTTTTGTGCATATTTCTGCTTATTCAAAAAGACAATGCACTTTCTCATAAGTGTAATAGCATTTTCCTCATAGTTTCTAAGAGAAGCAAGCAATGTAAAGAGTTGTTTCTCATCTCCGTTTGAAGTCAATATAATCTGTCAATCTTAAGTGGCATTTAGGGAAAAAAAAGCCCATAATATTTATCCTTATTTAGTTTGTAAGAAATGAGAGTCCTTTGGCGTAATTTGAACCAAGTATCCTTTCATTACTTGTGAACATTCTTTCCACTGTTGTATATTAAATATGATAACTCTACTTGGAGTGCTTGAGGGCCCCAGGTCAATTGTGTGAATGCAAATTCTGTATTTGTAACCCCTGTTGTTATAATCATCTTTGAAATCTGAATCACATTTGAACGATACCTCATCGTCCAGAAATTTCTCTGAACACTAGTTGCCAAATATGTCAAGCAGCAAAGTAGCATATGAATCTATTTTTTTTTCCTTCCTTTTAGTGCACTACAGTTTGATTATGAAGGACAGAGGTTATGATAAACAGTTCTATTTCGCTGTGCTTTTATCTTTTTGAAGCAAAGGCAGTCTTGCTGTCAGGCTTTAGGTTAATTTGGTGTACTGTTCTCACCAGCTGCTTTGTCAGGATGAATAAAGTATGAGGAAAATAAAAAATGTCTTTCAAAATGAAATTGGAATTGCCAAAAGTGCGAGAACTGCTGACAGGGGAGAAATCTTCAGTTTAATTCACTTCACTGTATTAAATAAATAAGTTAATCTTTCTGTGAGAAATTTAACACCATTCGCTGCTGTATTTGCATGATACCATAAATCATTACTGTATTCTGAAAAGTAGCCATTATTTTCCTAACCCCTTCACCATTATAAATATTTATATTTTTTCCTTATTATTTTTAGAACATATTTTTATGAAATAGTTTTAGAAATGCCTGAGTATATTGCATGCAAGTTATAATCAGGACTCAAGATTAGAGTTCCGGTCCAAACACCAAGCAATACAGGGATACCTCCCTTTGATGATAATGAAGTATTACTTGCATGTGAATCAATATGGGGTAGTTCTGAATTAAGGTGCTTGTTCAGTTAGCTGGTTGTGCTGCAGCCATGCACAGTCTAAAGTCTTCTCTGCTATCATTCGTAGGCAGTTGTGAGAAGTTGCTGCACAGTTCTATGTATATTCAAATGCACCTTAAATTGATCTTACCCAGCTCAAGTTTTTTTTTCTTTCTAAGCATCTTGTGCAAGTACTAGAAGGATGGTCCTCCATCACCCTAGTTTTTTCTTCAGCAGTCTTTAAGATGTGGCTTCCTCATAATACATTTATTAACAATCTGCAGTTATGTATACATAGTTATTCTAGGGTCATTCAGTTTACAAAAATAGTAGATGAGTTTGGATAGATCTATGTCTAGATAGATAGGTAGGTGGTATTGGTAGCTAGTTGTTACTAATATCTGTTAGTTATCAGCATATCACAAGTACTTTATCAAAATTCCTTTATAAAACTGGTAGACACTGTCATATAAGAGCTTATATCTTATCTAGATTTCTGTAATGTGTTTTAGTACTGTCTTATTAGCAAGGGAACCCTCTATAAATGGATGCAAAAGTAGTTGAAAAATATATCCAGGGAACAGATACAACCGGATCACTGTTGAAATAGAGGATTGTACCAAATTAAATTTCATCAGGATTGTAGTGGATTCAGACTTCTAAATAACTTCACCGGTGACTTGGATGAAGGGGTAGAAAGTGCACACATTTAGCTTGTAAACAGCATATGGTGTGAGCTCATGTAAATGCAAACTGCTGGCCCTTAACGAAGGCTTGTAGTCTTATTAAACTAGCAATATGTATTCAAATAGAATTTGAACTGACTTTGCTAAATTGAAGAAGTACTTTAAACAGAGATGAAAAATAATACTGGGGACAGGTATCCAACAATTAAGTATGCAAACTTGCTTTGAAAGAGCTGTTTGGAAGAGGATATGTGGAATATGGCAGTAAAAGCACTTGTATTTACTGCTCACGTACATATGGGAATTCCCTTCAACTATTTGTATTTTTGTTTTCACCATCTGTTTTCTTTGTTTGCTTGGTGTATTATAGATATTCTTTCTTTGACTAATTTAAGAGACTAAAAATAGATCTACAAGACTAGCTAAATGTACCTGATTCTGTTTAATAAAGTAACTGTAAATATAGATTCCTTTTAAAAAGAATACATGCATTTTTGAAATACTTCTTTTTCCATGTCTTTGATATATCTCATTATATCTGAGAAATATGTAAAGAACATAATGTTGAAGCAAAGAAGATTATTTATTAGATAACAGCTTGTTTCCAGAAAATTATTAATTAGTGTGTATTGAAGATGTACAAATTTGTGAAGGGAAAAGTACATAATATAAGACTTATTAGTTTTGCAGCTTCATTAATTTATATGTGATATAATAATATCGTTTCACTTTCAAAAATCAGAACATTTGTGGGGACTCTTAACGGGTACTTTTCTATCTTTTGTCTCTTATAGGAAATATTTGCAAATATCTTAAGAGTTGATGGTATTGTCAGTGACTGATTTTAATGAAAATCCATTGGGTCAGCTTATTTGCTGTATTATTAATTGGGCAATGAGTTCATTTCAGGATGAGAAAACTGAAGGGAGTGAGATGCTAAGAGAATAAAATGCATTTTGAATGATTATGAAGATGGATATTTGATCCTCTGGCTCTGTACATTAGCTATCTTCAAGTAACTGGATGCCTACTGGTACTTGTTTTAAATCATGAGTTAGTGAAAACTTTGTGTGCAACAGCCAGTCTTATCAAACTCGTCAAAAACTAGACTTACATTGTCATTCTAAAAAGCCTTGCAGGCAAATTGTGGTTTGCAGTATATCGGACATTTGTATTTATTTTCTTAATTTCTCTCAGGTTTAAGATAATTAGGATCTCTTCTTTAAACACCACTGTACAGGAGTGTCGACAGAATTTTCACATCATGATTTCTTAGAAGAAAAATGGCAAAATATATTTGAAGGTAATCTCATATTTAATCAATCAAAGCAAGAAATTCAACCCTTTGAAAAGATTTTGTATGGTTTTTGAAGTAGCGAAAAGTAGTAAAACATCCAGTTCAAATACTGTAAAGGTACATTCTGACATGAATTTGAACAGATTCAACGACCTGGATTGCTAAATCACAGTTAACACTGAACAAGTTACCAGGAAATTTTGCTGCCAACAAACCATTGTGTTTCTCATGGGTAATGTTTTAGAGATTTTAAGATTAAGCCACACATTTTAGCAATAAATATATTTTCACATATTTTATAGATTTAGAATTTTAAAAATGGACAAAATCTTTAAATTACCATGCTATGGAGCATACACCAGCAGTTTTGAATAGGACGTCACAGAAAACCATTTAGGTTGTTTTGAAAGTACGTACTGAAGAGCTGTGTGTCATTACTACGTTTAATGGAGCATTATTTAATTAGACATATGTAATGGCCAAATAACTATTTTATATTTGAAGATAAATAGTTTTTGATAATGTGAAATTGGCCTTGTGTAGGAGACAGCAGAGCTCTTCAAATAGCTTTTTCTTGAGTGGTCAGTGAGATTTCGTTTTATTGATTCTTTAGGAGTTTGCCCATAACTCCAGGTATTCTATGTATTTGCTCAGGAAAAATGTTCATACTTCATATGGCAATGTTCATGGGCTGGAAAAGCATTTGGAAATACTGAGTGCAGAGCATTTGTCAGCATGTGGATCCTATCATCCCCTCTGCACTTTCTGATGCTGTAATTGGTGTCTCAGAAGACGTTGCAACCAGTGGGCTAAAATAGAGAGGCTCTTTTGTAGGAGAAGCTGATTCATTTACCCCAGCCAACTTGGAAACATCCCAGAACACTTTTAGTCTGGCCTACTGTTCTGGCTTCAAAAGAAGGTTTTATTTGCATAGATCTGATGTGTAGTACAAAGACAACAACATCCCCATCCTTTTCCATATCATAGAAAACTGTGCACATAAATTATGTTCAATACACAATTTGAATTCTCTGTAGGGCGGGCTACGTTTATATCATTTCTAAGCAATATGATGCTTCCTTTTTTACTATAAAGCTTACTGAATTGAAGAAAAGAATTTAAGAAAAACAAAGTGGATATAGTGCATACTGCCAGCACATCTGGAACACAGTTATTCTCTAATTACCCAAGAGAGAAGAGAAAACTGGCAGCTTTGCTGCTATTATAAATCCTATCACTTCTAGAGGAGTTAATGGATGCCCTCTAATCAGTCTTTGTTTTCTGGTAACAAAATAAAGACTATAAAATAAAAAGAAATGGAAACTCATTAGTCTGATATGTTAAAATGTATGGTTTTGTCTACCTTTCAGCAGACCAGTATTTAATTTGGTTTTAAAATGTGCAGTATTTACAACATTTTTGTAGATAAAATAGCTGTTCTGGATGCTTACTTGACAAGAAAGAAGTTTCTTCATTTCATCTTTTGAGATACTTGTGTGACCTAAACTTGAAACCTTTCAACCTATCAACAAATGTTGTTCTATCAATTTTACCACTGGATGGAGAGTAGGTCTTCCTTGTGGCAAGGTCTTTGTTCTTTATGCTTTTAAATTTGACAATAAAAGAAGAGAGACCATCACACGTGCAAACACAGAGTATTCCTCACCCTTTTCTTCAAAGACAAGAAGCACAAATTACCTACCTCTGGGTAGATCTAAATGAAAAAAAGAATGAAGTTCTGTTAATGCACAGTGCTGTCTCTCTAGGGCAGATAAACTGAAAAATGGATAGGCTGAATGTTGTGAATTACAGCCCTATTCGGAAAGGTTCCTGAATATGATCAGGGACCTTATAACATTGCCATAATGTTGCAGTGCTAAAATGCGGTTAAAGGTTAAACTGAACCTCATAGCTCACTAAAAAATTTCACTTAATCAGATTCTAAGTCATACAGTGATTGGAAAATCTGGAATATGCAGTACAGTTTCACTTACTGAGAGACGAAGGGGGGAAAGCAGTTTGAATTTAGCAAGAGTGGATTATGGATCACCTTGTCTATCACTCTTTAAAATATCCTTTACTGCTTCATTAAAAAGTTACTAAATGTTCCTCTTCAATGCTCACTGAATAGCTTTCTCAGCAGTCATTATAGCTAGTAGCAATGGACTTCTGGATTTTTTTTTTTTTTTTTTTTTTTTTTTTTTGATGCATGCATGGAAAATATAAGAATACACACATTCACAGGTATTCTAGTATTTATGTACTCTAATACTATTTTTGAATACCCGACTTTGAGGGTGAAAAATGTATTTAAAGTTGTAATGTGATACTAAAATGTTTCCACTTTTCATTTGGTATAGAATTTCCTGATCTGTCTCTCCCATTCCCAGAACACAAGGCTGAGTGCAGACCAGTGTCAGCTTTTGTATGTGAGGATGCCATAGCTTAATTTATATCTTGGTAAAAGAGAGTGATTCCCAGATTCTTGGTAGATGGGATCCCATAATCCTTCAGAGCACATGGGCTACCATGGCACAGCTCTACAGCAAAGCCCTAAAGCTGTTGGTGGTGGTGGTCTTTTTGCAATATACTTTAGCTATCATATAGGAGTGTTTCTGCTGTCAGCTAGTTTAAGAATGTCAACTGTAGCAGGTTAGAAACAAGATTCTATGTGCTACAATAACCTGCTACAACCATGCAACAATAAAATATTCCTCCCTAATAGGAGCTGTGGTCAGGTATAGAATCATAGAATCATTATGATTGGAAAAGACCTTCAAGATCACTGAATCCAACTGTAAGCCCCTCAACACCCTGCCTGCTAAAGCATGTGCCTAAGTCCCTCATCTACACATTTCTTGAATACTATCAGGTACGGTGAGTCCACCAGTTCCCTGGGCAGCCTGTTCCAATGCTTCAGCACTCTTTCTGTGTAGAAATTTTTCCTAATATCTAGCGTGAACCTCCCCACCACAACTTGAGGCCATTTCCCCTTGTCCTACTTTCGGTGGTTATTTTGGAGGAGAGACCAACCCCTGCCTCACTACAACCTCATTTCAGGTAGTTGTAGAGTGCTGAGTTCACCCCTGAGCCTCCTCTTCTCCAGACTAAACAACCCCAGCTCCCTCAGCTGCTCCTCATAAGACCATATAGAATTAATGCTTTATTTTGAATGGTCTTGCTGCCTTGTTCTGCTCCCTTCATGTGAAGATGGACCATCAGAAAGTAGTGTGGCAAAACAGAGCAGCGGGGGCCTTTGCAGAGGCACAAGTGTGCCGGGGGTTCATCTCCGCTGCTGGCTCCTCACAGGAGCAGGGATGTGAGTGACAGCCTTTGCTGTCGTCTCCTGCATTGACTCATAGCAGGAAGTCTTCTCAGAACAGAAAACTGTCAAGGAGTGTTTCCTGCCATGCACTGTGTCGTCTTACCTTGTTAATAATGAATAGGTGTCTGGCTTGCAGTTCATCAGAAGCATAGCTTTTATTGGTTTTATACATCCCCGTACAAAAATAGCATGACAAAATAGTCCAATTGCATTTCTCTGTGCTTCCCCATCACAAGATGCTTTTCTTGAGAAATGTTTCAGGGAGATAAACATAGGGAGGTTTGTCAAAGTGCCATTTAGTGAGCATGCCCAAACTGATACTGAATGTTCTTCTTTCCATCTGGACCATTTTTGAAGTCTCCAAATCAGATTTCTCTTAATCCTTTATTTGTTACTATTTTTTTTCCCAGTAAAAATAAACATTTAATAACACTACCCCTATTCGGCTCAATTAAAAATTGAGATCATAAAAAGTGAGGCCAAACTATCACAGGGGCAGAGTGCAGCTTTGAAGAGGTAGCCTTGAACTTTGCAAAGCTTCTGTTTGTTCATCTGAATTTTCTACTGATTTCAACAAGAACCTTTTCATTGTAGTCACTTGCTTTTGAGCTTTACATTTTCTGGCTTATTATTATGCAAATGCACTGTGAACCATCTTCACCCATTTTTTTTCATTAGAAAAATTATAATCCCTTGTAGCGATAATAAATTGTGTTTGTTTTAGATATAATCATCACTGTGCATCTTTT
This sequence comes from Nothocercus julius, assembly GCA_013398735.1. NCBI lineage: Eukaryota > Metazoa > Chordata > Aves > Tinamiformes > Tinamidae > Nothocercus > Nothocercus julius. Next base: position 760,759 of record VZSV01000195.1, on the reverse strand, counting down.
TGAATTCTAATGTGGCAAAATAGATATATTTGTTAACAAGAGACCTTAATTTTCTCTGCTGTTATAAAATCACCTCTACTACTATATGAAGAGATGGACTGGGAGTTAGGATGACTGGGAGTTAGGGAAAGTTCTTAATTAAATGGGTGCACAGAAGACTGAGTCTGTGGATTCATAGTTTGCTCAGTGGCTTCCTGACTTGGGTCTTGCGGAATTTCTCCTCCCATTCCTATGCTTTTCTTGGCAAGCAGCAACAGAAGAGCCCCTTAACTGTGCCAGCTGAGATAAAGATACAGGAGCTGATCCTGCTTTAAAAATAAAGATGACAAATAAATGAGCATGTGAGCTTTTGCCACTCTCTCCCTTCCTCCCCACTCCTAAATAAAATAAAGTATTCCAGGGCTTTTTAAGCTCTCTGATCCATGGAATGGTGCCACATAGAAATATTCTGGCACCAATAAAGAGTAGAGAGAGTAGGGCCTAGAGATAGGGGCTGCGAAGAAGTGGCTGGGGAGAGAAACATTTAAAACTAGTTTTGTTGTTAAGAGCATCTTCACACAAAACTGCAGCCTCAGAATAATACTCAGAGCGGGATTTATGTTCTCTGCAGGGAGCTGGATCTAGTTTCCCTTGTGTATGTCTGGCAAATATAAATCTAAAAATAGAAGAATGTACCAACTCCTCAGCATTTGTTCTCACTTACTTTCTAATAAGAGAGAAAATATACTACAGGTTTCATCACTTTTTTTTTTTTGCAGATTGGAGGTTTGAATCCCAAAGTCATTTCTTCACAGCCTGAATATTTGTTAGACTTTTCTTTTGAATATTCAAAACTTCAAAAGACTGAAATGATTTTTTTGTTTGTTTGTTTTGAAAAGGGGTTTGTGCTCTTTCTTTCTTCAGTCTCGAAGAAGCGTTCGGGCCTTGCTCAGGCATTCTGTCAGATGTGCCTCTGTGGGCAGTGATCTAAAAACCAGGCCGCCAGTTACCCGTCTAGCTCTCAGGCATGCAGCATGGGCACAGCAGGGATCTGTGGAAGATCATGGCCATCTGCTTCCTAACGATGATGACAAATGGCTTCAGTTTAGGGTGGTGGCTTGGCCATATAATCGTGGTGAAGCAAGAACTGCGTAAGCTCCGTAACTGCTTGAACGTCCAATTCGTTTCTCTAAAAAACATTGGGATATCCAGTGTTTGTAGTGTTAACGTGTATACATTCTTGGCATTTGCCATGATGAAAGAATAAGAACTATTTTTAGATAGTTGAGATTATCAGCAATCACAGTACTGTCAAATCTGATAGAATCCTCTGAAAAAAAAGACCGTAAATAGCAAAAGTAAATCCTTACTGGTCTTCTAGAAAGTGCTTTGCATAGGACCACATAATGGTCTTACTGTCTGTCAAGTTCTGTGCCCAATGGCTTTAGTAGAAAGTACCCATGTTAGGACACGTAGCAGATCAGCGCAAGTTCAGAATGATACTTCTCTTCCCAGGTTTTGGTATTTCGTGTTTTGTGACCTTAAGATTTCAACAGAGTCATGCATATTACTACTTCTTGGGTGTTTTCCTCTGAATTTGGCTAAATTACATTGTCATCTGACATATTTAAAGCAGTAAATTCAAAAATACTATTTTGAAAGATATGGAAAGTACTTCCTTTATTATTTTATTTAGTGATAAATAATTTTACCTGATGCCCCTGCATTTTTGAAACAATGGAAAATCATTATCTATCTATCTATCTGTCCATCTTCATCATGCCACTGATGATTTTATGTGTTACACAGTATTTCTTCTGAGGTGAATCTTCTGCAAACTAAGACATTTTCATCTTTTTTAATCTATCTCAGTCTATTCCAGAATCTGTTATGTACTTCTAGTAACTATTATTCCCCCTATTATTTCCTGTGTCTTTTATGGGTGTTCTACTATCTGTTATGAGAAGCTGTAACCTTGGCTCCTAAAGTTGGGGTGACATTTGACAGTTCTATCCTGTCTATCTTATTTTCTCTTAACTCTATTACTTATCATGTTTTCAGCTGGTTTAATTGGTGTGGAAGTCAGACTTGGTGCTCTGTATTTCCATGGATCATACAGGAAACCTTGGAAAAAACACTTGTCTCATTTGCTACTTATCACATTGATACTGAGGCCAATTTAAGGATAACTCATTCACCCAACTTACTCTTCTGGAACTTTTCTACTTGAGTTGCTTTAAAATTCTTGTATGAGAGCTGCTCAGTTCTAATAATTTTTTTATTATTAATTTTATTGACTATTTTCCAAAGCCTCTGAGACAGTAGCCTCTTTTCCAAAGTGACTGAGTCAGTTACTTGTTTAATGTCAGCAAAAAAAATCCCAAAACAACCAAAACAGTAGTTTAGATGTCACTCAAGCTTCTGATAGATTAATGCAAAGAATTAATTTAATTGCTTATTTTATTTTTTCTCTTGTAGTCTTATGTTCTTTGAACATCTCTTTCAATCACTGATTACCTTTTGGCCCTGCAGATTCCTTGGCATTGGTTATTATTTTTTTCAAGTTCTTTTTTATGCCTTTGAATATTCCTTGGCCTGACTTTTTGCAATTTTGCATTTAACTTGTTAGAACTTAAACTCTTCCCTGTTTTCTTCTGTTGGACACAGCTTTCACTTTTTTTTTTAACAATAAAAAAAAAATTTTGAAAATTATTTCTGACAGTGTCTGAAAAATAGAAAAGCCAGCTTTCTTTTGTTCCTTTTTGGATACATCATATGTAGTTAATGTGATCATACATAGTAATGGACTTAAAAAAATAATTCCAATTTAAAATCACTTTCCTCTTTTAGTTACTCTTTGTAGTTTCAGTTTAGTAAGTTAAATATGTTTATGTATTTCTTCTCTTTGAAATGGAATGTTACTGAGTGGATGTTTTAATTTATTAAGCATAATTTTATAAAAAGCTCAGTGGTGTGACTATTCTTATGTTTGTATACCAGATGTATTCAGCTGATCTTCCTTTTACACAGTTTCCCTGATTTATCAGAATCCTCATTTGTTAGTAAGCTATTTCATTTCTTTACTGTTTAGCACTGGCATGTTATAATTGCTGTCTATACTATATATGTATTCTTAACACCTGTCCCTTAAGATCTGTGATGTTGAAAATGTATATTTCCTTAAAAAGCAAAAAAAAAAAAAAAAAAAAAAAAAATGTTCTTTTGTTCAGAGCAAAGAGATGAAGGGATTAGTATCTGTGAGAGGTAAATGACCATGTTTTTCCCTGTGTTATACAACTCATGGAAACTCAATACTCAAATATCCTCCAAATGTCTGATCTTCAGAGAAGAGGCTGTGCTACTCTGCTTGCAGAAGGAGGTCAATTTCCCTAAAATCCAAACAGATTCAGTATCCATCTGTTTTGCCCTGTGCTGGAGACCTCGCTCCCACAGCTGTGCTTCTAATTTTACTTCTGTTTTGATTACCGTGTTTAAAAGAAATGCAGATTCCCGCTCCAAGAAGATACAAATTGAATGCAACTAAATGCCTTGACATATACACATCAAGAGCTAAGGGAGAAGCCTAGTTTCTGGTTTTGGTCTGCTTTTTAAGTATCCAATGTGTTTCTTCTGCTAGCTTTGAACTAGAACAGCAGACACAGGAGTTCTTAGAAAGAGGCAGGCAGGAGATGGAATAAGATGTATCTCCATGGGCAAAAATTTGTTTCTTTGTATGAGGACTCAGAGCAAGGAGGCTTGGGTTTGAAAAATAAGTTTACATAAGTTGCAATAAAATAACCTAACATTAAACAAATGCATCCGTGTTGTGTTGATTATTCTGTGCAAATGGCAGCTTAGCTTCTGAGTTGTTTCACAGACTATCAAAGGAAACTCCAGGATGCTTCTTGCCTTGCCTTAATGCTCTGCGAAAATTAGGGAGACAAACTATCCAAGAGAAGACAAGCAGTCTTCTCTATTATTACGCTCCTTCATTTTTGTATATCGTAAACAGCCACGATTCACAAAATTTGAGCAAAAGAGACAAATTGTTACTGTAAATGGAAAGAGGTTTACCCATACAGTCTGTCTATACTTGTCTACTAAAAATAGCTTTGATGGTAGTGAAAGGACTTGTATAAATACGTGCTTATTGATCTGTGAATACTTTGGCTATTTTCATTCAAAGACAGCATTCTGCCTTCACTAGTTGCGAGAAACTATATATAGGATTTCATCCACTTGGAACTGTTGATTAAGACTGGAATTCTGCCTCTTTTCCAAATACAGTCCTGTCATTTCTGTTCAACCTCTTAGTAGAAAGTCCTTAAGAACTGATTTTTTCGAGTGGGCTTTTTGCTTTAGATGGTCAGTATTGTTTTGCTTGTGATCGTAGTGGTAATCCAGAAAAAATGCATAACAAAATGCCAGGAGCCTTGCGTGAGCATTTCCTCATATTTAGCGCATAAAAAAAGTAACCTTCTCTACATTTGAAATTTAAAGTTGTGTAAGACAGCACAAAATTTTTATTCTCAGCATCTCTGCATGACTAAAAATACATAAGTGAAATAAAAGGATAAAAGCTCTACAGCGAGGGTATTTTCTAAGACTTAATTGCTCGCAACTTGTATTTTAAGTATATATTTTTGTACTATACCATATTTTTACTAATCTTCCACAACACTGTGATGTAGGGAAGTATCTTTTTTCATTAGTCTTGACTTTTAAATGTTAGCATATTTGGACATTGCATAAATATTCTACCCCAGTTATATTATCCAATATTTTTATTTATGTGCTTCAATGGTAAATGTAGACAACTGTCTATAAAAATACTAGTATGACTTTTTTTTTTTTTTTTTTTTTTCAATTAAGGGGCTTTTATTTGTTATTTCCAATTCTGTTTTTGAATACTTTGTTCCATCTGTTTAGATGATTTTTGTTGTTCACCTCTAAAGGTACAACTGCATTGCTGCAGTAGCTTGGAGCAGAAGCCCTCTTTTTCTCTGTACCTACTTAGCAGGCTTTCATATGCATTCCTAAGCCATCTTTGACTCTAACTAGATTTTTTAAAAGTGAAAATTGCCCAAAGGATGTGCCTGGGGTGTGCCACTCTATAAGAGACATTTGATCAGTACAACAAGGCATGAGCTAATCCTAAGTTAAATGCATATAATGCAAGTACTGGTTCTTCAGCACCATCCATTTCTTCTACAGGCTTGATCTTTTTGAGCTTCTTTGCTTGCTAATGTAGATAGAGCCTAAAGGTTTCAGAATAGGATCCATATTTCCTTTCTGTGGGGAAGAGAGAGAGGGGAAAAAAAAAAAAAAAAGATAAAAAAAGGATAATTTCTGTGTTGTGGATCTACTTTCCTTTGATACTTTTTCCATTTAACTCTTTCTGTGATACATAGGAAAAAGGCTGAGCAGCTATACATCGGCTACAGCATAGCAGGAGATGTTTACATACAGGTCCAAACTTCTCTTTCCTTTACGAGCATAAATCATTGGGACAAGCCCTCAGGTTGTTTCTGATTGCTGAAGTGACACATCATGCTATGTGATTTTAATTATACCAATTTTTATAAGGATGTTGGTTTTACTGTTGGAAACAAAAATAATAGTGAACATCTGGAAATTAGGAGGAGTGGTGTTTATTTCACTGGGGAGGTCTGGCTGAAGAGCAAGCTCTGTATAATTAACCTAAGGAAGACTTTTACACTGCAGCGCAGTTAGCATTTGTCTGCATTCTCCCTAAGAACGGTTATTTCCCGCATTGCCAACTGAGAACCTTGAAAGCAACAGCTTGGCAGGTGGATTGTAATTTCTGTTGCAAATACGTTTGCAAATGATTTTCACTCTGTACGTTTACAAGCATTGTGTAAAAAATTTCACAGAATAATTATATGAAAATAATGCTAGTATTTTTAAGGATAAAATGAGAAAAAGTTATCAGTGGTGTTTATAATTAATACAGACTAAACCTGAAGGTTTATGATAAATAGAACATTGAAAATCTTGCACTAATATGAATTGTATAATTTTATTATATGATATCATATAAAATAAAAAACAGACATAAAGCTGAACAGCTCATGAAATATATTTTTATTAATTTTTTTTAAATCACATTCATAAACAGAACGTTTTTCTTATTCCTTTCCTACACTGGAGAAATAATATCATTTAAAGTATTTTGCATATATAATGAATACCAAACTTCTCCATTAAATACAGTAATAGTATTGTTTTCATACCTGGCTGTCTGGTCACATCCCTTTTGTTATATGTTCTATTAATTATTTTTCCAGTTAATATTAATGGTAATTCATGACTGATCACGCAAGCTTGTACTTAGTTTCAGCTATTAGTAGTGAAAACATTCGCAATCAATTAACAAATTACAGTTTTGCTGAAGCTGCTGCTTTAGTGCTATGTATTTCTGCCAATGTTAAGCTTGTGAGCCAACTAACTTTTTCAATTTCACTATGGAAATAATATTATGCCAACTTTCTTGAAATGTTATTTTATAGAAACTCATATACAAAATCTAATTTTCTCATATGGGATGGTTCCTGCCTGTTAAACCTTTACAAACAAACAACAAACCTTAAGCAACTTTAATGAAAAGAAGTCTGCGAAGGAAAATAATATAGAAAATCATACTTTTTCTTGAGTTGATCTTTTAACACAGGAACATTAAAAAAGTTGTAGCAAATTACTATGTTAGAAATATGCCAATGGAACACTTTCTACTGCACGCCTTTTCTTATCTCCTCTCCAAATCAAACATCACAAGTGTTTGTTCTGTAGAAGACTTTCTAGACTGCTGCAACAGAAACAAGTGCCTGTAATCAAGTTTTAGTTATGTAATTTCTAATCAAAATAAAAAAAACAGGCTCAGAGGTTCAATATTTCATCTGTTATATTCCATGACAAAAACACACATGCTAACTTTTCTCAGATTTGGAAGTTGAATGGCATATTCTGCCAAAACAGGGTTTGACACCACAAGCAGACCTGAGATCAGCTAAACACCTAACAGCTAAACAGCTAAAATATACTGATGATGAAATGAAAAAGTGAAAAATCAAATTATTTGATTTTTTCTCTCTGTAAAAAATTTATTCAATTGATTTTTACTTTGCCCTTTTCCTGTGATGTTTGTTTTATGTTCTCAGTAAGCAGTAACAATTGTTATTCTTCTGTTGTAAGAGAAGATTTTCAAATAGGCTTTGCATCAGATAGTAATCCAGCACTGCATATCTATATGCAATTTGCTTTGTGAATACCTGTAAACCCTCTGAGATTAAAAAATTAGCATGTTTTTATAGGCTACGTCAATGCAAGTTCTAAAGATTAAAAAGTAGCATTTCAACTCTGCCTTCATCTCTAGCTTCTGAAGTGAAATTCCAGACTTCAGAGCTAGGTTCACTGGCTTTCCCTGGAGGGGCTTAAGCAACTCGGAATTGATTCCCAAATATGATGATTGAAGAAGAGTCATAAGGGCTCAGTGTGGAAAACATTGCAGAAGGATATCCTTTCTCTCTGTAGTGAACGATTATTCAGAAACATTGCTTAACAACTATACATTGGAGCAGCATTCAGTATTTTTTTTAAGAAAAAAATAGTTTTTTAATGATTTTTTTAAAAAAAATTAGAAAAAAAATAGAAAAAAAGTGATAAACTTTTCTATAATAATCTCTTGAGGAAAACAATTGTTTAAAGGTCCAGACATGGATCTCCAGTTGGGTCATAGCTGCTATCATCCATAAAGTGAGGGCTAAGAAGGAGTGGAGCGGAAGGTATAGTTCCTATTTTTACTCTGCTATGAAAAAGGGAAAGGGTGGGTTTGTTTGTAGACTTGTTGCATCATGGAAACTAGAATGGACCTTGGGGGTTCATCTCAGCAAGATCAAGTATTCCCAACACTTCCCTGATGTTTCTGTAACTTGTTTAGAAACAGCCTTCTAGTCATTATATTTTGCTATTTTAAGATCACTGTCTTCCTCACATACTGGAAGACTTACAGTGTTTTTCAGGCCACAGGTCTAGATTTATACAAAGCTATTACATCAAAGCTTTTCTTTAGGCATTTAAGCACTTAGCTGGACCTCCTTTTAATGACACTCCTAAAGACAGGACTGTATGTGTTGCCTTTTTTTTTGTCATTGTGTGATATTACCCTTTATGTGTTACGCCTTCCAGCTTGCTTTTGAAAGATAAATGAGAAGATTTGTAAAGTTCAGGCAGTGTCAAAGCTGACACTTTAATTTTTGATGCCTGGAGAATTTACAAACAAAGATATTTAGCTCCTGGAAAGTGCTCGGGGGTTATCACTGCCTTTCCGTTGAGAATGCACAAGACGAGCAATGCTGCTTTTTAGCAGCTGGAAAAGGCAAGTCGCTGTGAGGGAGGCTCTCCTTTCTCTTCGATATCTTTGTATACAATCTTGTCGAATTTTGTAAAAGGTAACATTCAACCCAAACAAGTGTTTGAAGAAAAGCTACCTAAAGGACTGCAGGAAACAGCATGCTGCTAGAAAACTCAGCTGTTGATTTTGGTGGCAACTTTTACCAAGAGTAAAGATGTGGCTGCTTGGCTATTAATGTAATTCGTGAACGTGTGGGTGGTTATGGGTCATAAGAGTGAAAAGTCAGCCTAGCTCAGTGGTGTTTCTCCGTCAGTATCCATGAGCTGACATGCAGTGAACGGTCAAAGCAAACCAAGCGCATGTAGCTGTTCCTGTCTCAAGCTTTCCCAAGTCTGTGGTGGTTTCTCTGGTTCGTACCCCTTAACAGGTGCCTCTTCCAGCACTTGTGTGGCCCTCCCTTCAACCCCTGCTGACTTTGGGCACCCAGAAAACTCTTGGGTAAAATTTGTGCCCTTCCCACCATCAGACAAAAACCTCCTGTGTCAGGTTTGAACCTGGATCCTGCTGTCTTCACCTCCAACCACCGGTTGTTCAGCCTCAGTTGGCAGAGGCACTCTACCCCCACTCCCGTTACAGTTTTGGTGACCTCTGCTTCGGGCACCCAGGCTCCTGGCCACGCTGTTTCTTCCCTGGGCCCTCGTTATGCCTCCTGCAGAAGCTGTGTCACACGTTAGAGATGGTTTCTGTTGCCCTGCTCAGAACCTTCTTACACTTCTTCCTGGAGAGGAGTGAAAGGTATCACCCACAGAGGGGTGAACCGTGGTTTTGCCCAGGGCAGTAAAGGTGCTCTCTGTTTTGTTCTCTGTCCTTCTTAGGACTCGGCTTACTCTTGTGAGTGCTACCTAGCACCAAAGCTATGTTTCCGTACCAATGCTGCGACTCAAAACTCTCCATTTCCTGTGCTAGGTAGGCCCGGCTCGCCTGGGTATGTCGTGTGCTGCGTTTCTGTGTTGAATTATGGCACGCTGAGGCCCTTTCATCGTGGCCGCTTTGGGAGCCCGGGCGCTCAGAAGTGCCAGCTGCGAGTCCTGCACCCGCCGCCCGCCCTCGTAATGGGCGCTTCACTCTGCCCAGCTGTGCCGGCCCTGGCAGAGCTTTGCCCGTGACCTTCCTCCGTTGCGAGGATTGAACGTGTCCTCCCACCCTTGTTTTCTCTCCTTGGCACAACTATTATGCATCCCATGGTATTCCTTTTCATGCCGTGGTTGCCTTAACATTGCAGTTACTTTAATTTCCTGAATAGCCAGCATCAAATATTGAAAGTTCCAACTTGCTGAAATCAAAATAAGAATTTGAAATTGAATTTGCTTCACACATTATATACTTAGTTAAATATACTTAGTATTTTATCTAGCACAAGTTATTTTCTCCCTATATTTACAGTCTAGTACCAGGATATGCTGTTAGTCATGTACTGTGTTTCTTTTGAAATATGTCTTCCTTATATGGGTAATGACAAGTTTTCTGACAGAGGGACACTAATGACATGAGCTACAGTGACATCAAAGTTTGAACTTGCCTATTTTCAGTTGCACAACCCTTACAGAACAATTTACATTTCAAATAAATGTTTCTATTCTTTGTGTGTGCCCCAAATTGATCCTTTAGAAAAACTCAGGAAAATTGATTTGTACTTTCACACTGTGAGAGAAATGAATTAAATATGGGCTGAGGATAATTTTTGTGCTTTCTCCTATCTGAAAGCTCTTCATCTACTGCATAAGATAGTAGAAACAATAAATATGGCTTAGCTAGATATTCTATTTTGTTCTCTAAATCATTATAATAGATAATTTTTTAAATTGCAACAGACCTTGGTTATTGGAAGTTTATTTACGTTGAATGACAGCAGTGTTGTGTCTATTTTACAGCTATTTTACAACTTTTGGAGATGGTGTATGTATTTGGTTCCTGGTATAAGAAGTTAGTTTCATGAAGTCATTCTTCCAGTATTCAGTGCATTGGAATTTATCTTTGCAACCTTTTGAGATGCCAACTTTACTAATTAAGGGCCTCCTTTGTTCATAATCAGGTTTGAACAAAGATAAGAAAAACGTATTGAAATATGTGACGCAAAAAATGTACTGTTCTGTTTACATCTTGAAAATAATTTTTATGTTTTTTAAAAAAAGTCTCCCTTAGTAACTTTTGTATTTGAGAAAAAAATCTTATTTTTATACTAATAACATGGTAACTTTTAATATTGAAACTGTGTACAAAGATCAAAAAATGATAGTTTTCACCTGTGAATACAGGAGCACAGGTACCTTGTACATCATGGAGGACTTGTGATTCAGGATGAATAGCCTAGCTTAAAGAAAACATGATCCATTTGGATCACAGTTCCTGAAATTGAGGACTTTTTTTTTCCTTCCTAACTCAGAAGTTAGTTCTTGAAATGTTGCAGTAGGTTTGTTAAATCAATCCCTCAAGTAAATGAAATTGTCTATATGAAAGTGTTTATAAGATTAGGCTTTGGAATAGAAAAAGAAGAAACAGAGGAACAGACAGAGGCAATAAAATAATAACAGCATAATAATGCACCAAAAAGGGGGAAGGAATAAAAGAAGCTTAATAAATGTCTAGGCTTTTAATACTGGCTTATCTCTGATGTTCTCTTTTGTTCCAAAGAAAAAGAGAATTTCCCCCATCCCCCACTCCCAGCTCTCTGGCAGCTTTGTTTTAATTTAAAAAATTCTACTTAATTTCATTTCAAACTTGGACAGCTCTTTTTTTATACAGAATTTACTACTGCAATTGACAGTTCCAATTAAGATGATGATGCCTACACATAAGAATACATTTATATATAAATAGGATAATTGTAACCGACATCACTCAAAAGGCAGGAATGTCCCTATCTTTGCTGTTAAGTGAAGCATGAGCAGCAGCAGTAAGGCTTTCAAAGAAGATAAAAAGAATAAAAACCCGTGTAACTTCAAAATAATTGGCTTTGTGTTTCTGCATGCACAGCAGCCAAGGACTTAATGAAAACTTTAAAAACCTTCATTCATATAGTCTCATGGAGTGTAAACAACCAGGTAGAAGACTTTGATAGACTGCCTCATTATAGTGGTGCCTGTGCCATTTAATCACAAAGCAAACTACAAGCTAGTGGCCCTTACAATGTAAAATGCAATTTTTCTGTCTGAAACCTCTTTTGCCCTAGCTACTCTCAATTGCTTTAAGGGAAGGCTGAGGCACCTGCTCCAAACAATTTATGTTGGCTTGCACACGTTTTCCTAGCGACTGAGGATGGATATACCTAGTCAGGATTCGAAGCTGTCAAAATATTATCATATCTTGGTGAATTTATTTATTAACAACAACAACAAAACAACTTTGACTATGAAAGGTCTTCATCATTTCTTTATTACCTGCTCTCTTTTTTTTTTTTTTTTCCTGCCATAGTTGCCTTTCAGAAGATTGTTCATCACTGGTGCAGCTGTTCTGCATTTTATTTCACTGTTCTAGAATTCTGTATTTTTCTGAAAGGTTGGCCGAAATTGAGGTGAAAAATGTAATAGTCAGAAATGGATACAAATTAAAATTTTCTATGAAATATATGCTTTTAAATTTTGTTTTCAGTCTTCTATGTTTGTATCTTTGACTTTCTATGCTTTTGGTTCTCTAAGTTAAGGAAATGCTGTCTAAAAACATACGTTATCATCTGCATTTTAAAATTAAATTCTTTTGATGACATTAGTTAGATCCATCCATTAGTACTGTCATGTCATAGACTTTTTTTTTCTTTTGATGATTCTTGATTCTAAAATACTATGTTAATAGCAGTATTTGAATATTTGCCAACTAGTAAATAATTCATTTCTTCTTAATCAAGAAAGTGCTCTATCTTAATTATAACACTTCAATTTTGTCTTAATAGTAGACTGATTAAACTTTAAGAAAACATGTAATTAAAGCTTCTCTGATGGTATTCAATGTACAATAAAATATTCAACGACTCGAGTATTCCTCTTTTAGTTACACAAAATTTGTATGAACAGTACAGAGTGCCCTGTATACTTAGTGTTGTGAGTTTTTTTTCCTAGATACATATAAATACATGCCAAAATGTGAAACCTGCAAGACGAAAGTAATTTCACACAAATGTTTACAGTTCTTCAGACCAGTGTTAGCATTCCATCACATGAGGAAGTGTAACAAGTGTCTCTGCAAGAAATTACAGCCCAAAGCAGTTGTCAAAGCCAGACTGAGGAGTCGTCTTTGACAGCGTGAACTGGGTGTCAGCTTTCTTCACAGGGCCCTGCAACTTCAGGCGTGTTGAAGCAGGGTTTATTTGAACTATGAAGGAATTCTTGCATTTTAGGTGAAAGTGTGAATCAGCATATATTTATACAGCAATATCCGCCTCTTGCAGTCAATCTCAGTGAGGCTAAATGGAGCCTGCTTCTATCCAGGAGGAGATTCACTATGCAGATATACGTACACGAGAAAGAGGAGATGCGTAAGTGGACACAGAGTGCTGGTACCCACAGGAACCTTCCATGTAGCTGCAGAAGTTCCATTGTCTGAAGCAAAGAAGGAAATACATTTTTTTTTTTCAGTTATTGAAATTGTTCAATACTATTCACTTAATCTTTAATATATTCCTAACCTGGTAATGGGTCAGAGGGAAGGAGAAAAATATACAGAGGCAGCATTGCATTCATTTATAGCAGGAAGGGAATGGATGTTGGAGAGATAACCTTTCTGCTGTAAAGGTGGCATGTAAAATATGCGATAGTTATTCTAGGTCAGAGTAAATCAAATTGCTAAAGTAAGCAGAGTGCCTTCTCTACTTTTCATTTTTACTAATGAGATAGCAGCCACTACAATTTATCTTTTACTTTTTTTTTTTTTCCTTTGATCTTGGGTTTGTTGTTGCATTAAAAAGGATACTTGGTGAATTACAAATTTTATGTACTCTTCTTATGCATTCTTCTTTATGTACTCTTCATAATGCTTGTGTATTATAAATAGATACTTACTCATATTTTTTTTTCATCCAGTACTAAGCACAAAACAGAATAAGTCTGATTTCAGATCAGGCAAATCAACAGCTGTTTTTTCTGCATTTTACTGTCTATATATGTACATTATTTTTATTATTTGCATATTATTATTATTTAATAACATACATCAAATATATATGAAATTAAGTGTTCAATTGTATTCTCACAGAACTTAGCACAGGGTCTCTTTGTCTTGCCTAAATCCACATTTTTCATGTTTCAGTAAAGAGATTTGTGCTTTGTGTCATGAGAAAGAAAGAGGAGTCTTAATAGCTGTCATTTATCATCCAAGAAGGACATGAATCTAAAGAACAAGCTGATGCCCATTAATGCTTCAGCCAGATGACCATCTTTCCTGTTGAAGAAAGGAAGCTCAAACTCTGTGAGGACTAAAACTCCTAGAGGATTAAGATTTCTTACCAGGTTTTCAATGTATCTTTGCCTGCAAATAGTAGGGTCTTGATCCTGATCTTCTCAAATAGATGGACGCTTGACTACCAACTTGAAAGCAGTTCATACTCCCTCTTCAGGAGAAAAAAGAAATTCATCATTTCCTTGTTGAAGAGACAGAAAATTTTTCGAACATTTTTAATGTTTACAAAAAATCACATGAAAAATACCTTCAGATTTAGTATTTCTTAAAATGGGAAGACTCAAATTTGACAGGTTTTGTTTGCTTATTTCTTTTAGTGGGGGATCACAGGAGTTCAGTGATTACAACAGAGTTGCTGGATTTTCCCATTCCTAATAATCTTGCTTGACACTGCAGGAAGTAGAGGTCAATTAAGAAGTTTCTGTCAGATTACTCCTTTAAAAATAAACAATTACTGTAGGAATTACTGTGGGAGTTCACACGGCAGTCTTAGGATTTGGACTATGGACAAACAGCTGAACTACCACTTAAATGAGACAGAGACAATGCATCACCAATGGTAATTAAATCTATGTGTGTCTGGAAAGTGAGAGACCTCAGGTTATTTACTTTAAAACTTTTGTTATGTATCTTTGAAAAAAACTCAAATTTTTATCTATTCTAGAACAAAAACAAGTGTTGAAATAAAAGAATTCCTAAAAAGCTTTTACAGTGCCTAGCATATTGACTGTGATTAGAAATAACTAGATTAACTAGTGACTCATTACTAGGGAGTGAAACACATGACAATTGCTCATTATCCTTTTAATTTCATAGCTAATATTACTGTAATTCAGATTCAGTAACTATGAAGTGCTTATACACTATAATTATCCTGTCAGGTTGTTAGTTTGCCGTTTGTATGAATCATTGCTCCTTTCACATAATGCAGCTGTAGCCAAGATTTATTAAGAGATGACCAAAGGAGGGAACCGGACCAGTTCACCTAATGGTTGGCGATACGTGCCTGGACAAATTAAGATACAGGCTTCATGTTTCTTTCCTTCCCATGTACAGTGGTTTCCTGCTCAGCTGCTCAGGGGTCATAGAAACTGAGATATGTTGTAGATGCTAAAACAGTTCTCCCAGATCCTGCGTATAGCCAAGTTAATTATAGTAACTGGATTTTAAGTACACAAATCCTTCTTTAATATAATTCTCCTTTCCTAGTGGGAAACCTAAGCTTTCAGAGGGAAAAACTGGGATTGCTATTTTACTTCCTTTGGATTTTTGAATCCAGCAAAACAGGACATTGAAAATCATACACAAAAGTGTAGAGTCATACACATTCTGGCATAAGCAAATAAAAGCATTTAGATAATGCCCATACCACAATCCTTCCCCTTTCCAAAGTGTAATTTATAATCTGGTAGCCTGCTCGTGTTGTGCTAGATAAGCATCTTTGTTGCACTTCTTACATCTTCTGCATTTTTGCTGATATTGCTAAAAGGTGTGCTAATTCCTGCTGGCTGCTGTAGCACTGGGCTCTTGTGAACATGCAGTTGGGCAAAGGCAACCGGTTCCTTTTGTGTAGGACAGTGAACAGGCAGCAGATGGTAATGTGCTTCAGGCAACAACAAGCTGAGCAGGATTCACCCCACCAAGCTACCTGTGGAAAACTCAGTATCCCATGGCTAATCCTGTGCACCAGCCATTCTCCCTAATTGTGTCTTACAATAAGAAGATGTGCTTTGCATGTTCTAGTCGCAGCTGAATGAATAAACATGGTTTAGTGTACTGACTGTAGGATTTACTAATCTATTTATTAGTTCCCCTTTCAAGGGAAGTTATAATGATGTGTTTTCACTTAAAGCAATTAGAATATATTTTTAACAGGGGAAATGACTTAGGTTCTAATTACAGAGCATTTATGCTGTGCTTTTAATGATTTTGCTCTTTAGAAAAATGAACAATGAGTATCATTTTGCATAAAGTTATTATCTTGCTCCCTCAATATAATGCTGAGTTCCTCCTCATGCTGTTGTACTGCCTAGGTCACCACAGCTGTTGCATCAGGAACTTATGTCTTAGACTAAAATAAAAGAAGATGACTAAATATTTACAATTACATCTGTAGGACCAGAGCGCTCTCTACTTAATTATACTATTTGAGTCTTCATATAATTATGATGCAAAAACAAAGGTGGTGTCTTTAAATTAGTATACGATAAAGATAAATAAGTGGAGCTTTTATTGCTGTTTATATATTTATAGTTCCCAGTGTGCTCTGTGCTATATCAAGAACAAATATGAGAAACAATTAAGTGATCTGTCCTATGTATTTAATGAGATGTAACAGAAGGTGAGGCAATTCCAGTATTTGCAATAAAGGTAGAATACAAGTAGTAAAGAAAAGTGCCAATATCTGCTATGTGATATTTCACCTACTCTGCAGAGGGCTTTTTTGCAAGGTAATGAGAAAAGCGGACAACACAAAACAGAAAATGAGGAGCAGGACCGGTAGAATTTCAGCTCTTAGTATCCAGCACTGTGCATCCCTGCACTGGGGTCAGGGGGGAGGCTGCACCAGCTGTGGAGTCTGTGATAGCATCAGCAGCGAAGTTTCATTCCCTTTTTCTCTCAGCTGCTATGTAGACTCTTTTGTAGCAAGTCCATCCTACTGAGCAGTTTTTGGCACATTTCTAGAAGTATATTAAGGAAGCTAGGGATACCTTCTGAATGCTGAGTCTCTCAGCTGGTATAGAAATTACTGAACTTGTTGTGGGCAACAAAAGAGAAACCTCACGTTAGTATGGTTATCTGGATCAGTCTTCTGTACTGACACCTAAATGAGAGGAAGGTGATCTATTATCCTCTCTTTAATTCTCCTGTTACCTTCTATCAACAATACTTAGTAGGTGTCCTGTGGAAGAAACTTATTTGAAAGCAAGAAGGCAAAAAGGATGAATTGTACTGCTTTGTAAATGTGAGACAGAATAGAAAAGCTAAGAGATTATAGGTTTATAACCAAATGATTAAAGCATTCATCCTTTGATAAATTATAGCTGAAAATGAAGCAAAATAGGAGGGTGAGATGGTAGTGTAGATGGTAGGTTCAATAGAAGGAACGGCAGTGCATGCCCCAACTCAGATCTCCTGCAGCCACGTCCCTGGTGTGTCAATGAGAGCTCAGAGTTGCACTCCACTTACTTCCAATTGTGAGGTTCTCGCAGTCTGATAAAACATGGGTGGCAGATCATTACCTTCCTGCATTAATTTTTTTTCTCCATTTCCCATTTTCTCTATTCAGCTAGCCATTTCTTTTTCAACATACCAGCATTATCAATCAAAGCATCAAAACAGGGTTTTGTGTGGTATTAGTTGCTTCTTGGGCTATTTGTGGCTATTAGATGCTTCAAGAAGCATCTGGTCTTGTAAAAGACGAGAATTTGTTGACGTGAGTAGAAAGTGTTACAGGACTTGCGAGGAATAACCTTGTGCACACTTTTGTGAAGGTAGGCAGGTTAGAGTAGTAATACTGTATGCTGGGAAGAAGGGAAATAAGGAGGTTGGGTTGACTGCACAAGCAGTGCGGTTCTGTGGGAGGGAGAGGAGCCTCTATGGAAAATAGAGTATGTGTTCAATGTGATACTTTTTTTTTTTTCCTTTTTTTTGTCCTCCTCACTGTTACAAGGCTGCTGTTTCGTAGGTAGCTTATTAATATATAATATACTTGAAATGCTGTGATAAGAGCAGACTGGTTAATTGGCCTAACTGTAAAGAAAGCATAACAACCTCTAGTCTGTGACCTTCTGTTTAGCTTTAAGATTTATTCTGCGGAGCATCCTAGAAAAATAGACAGTTTCTAAATTTCCTCAGAGTCTGGACTTCTTGGAAGACTAGAGGGGGGAGTAGGAAGGAGGGATTATTTATTTATTTATTTATTTTTACCGGTATCTTCTGCATTTATGATCTCTTTCTTTCAGTGCTTTCTTAAGTTAGTTAACTAAAAATGTAAGCTGTGTTGTTTTGAATATCAGTTTACTATTAGTGTTGCTTAGTGAGCATCAGAAGTAAATAAGGAAACTTTCAAATAATGTGTTCCTTGAAGACTCAGATATTTTGTATCCTTGTTTCTTCTTAGGGATATATTGAGTGCTATTGCACTAAAAGATTTGAAAATGTGATCCATTATTTATATAAACTGTGTAGTAATTCAAATGATATAAAAATGGAAATAAATAATAATGTATGGTATCTGTTTAAAGTGGGCATCAGTTGACAATTTGAGGTCTACTAGAAAACTGTAAAGAACTGCCACATTTAAGGTTTTTTTCTGTTTGTTGGTTGATTTTTTTTTTTTTTTTCCTAAAGAAAAATGTTAATGGAGAACAAGGATTTGTCAGTATGCTAACTGAAGGTTTAGAATTTGGTCTCCTTTAAGAGGGTACTAAAAGTAGTCCTATGTTTGAATGGCAGAAGACCATTCCCTCAGCCTTGCGTTTTGTTCAGTTTTCAGTGTGCCAGGAGAGCCATCATGATGCTAGGGGTGTTGCTGTGGAAATGACTTCAATGTCACAAGTTCAGCCTGTGTGCGTTGTTACCAGATCAAATGCACTGAGATGAGTGTGATTGTAATCTCTAAACTGTTGTCTGTATACTAGGGATGAAAAAGACCCTGTGACTTCAATGATGAATTAATTGAGGTGACTCTTATTCATCAAAATTGCCTTTTTTTTTTTTTTTTTTTTTTTTTATGTAGCTGATGAGTTAGGAACTCTTCTGAATTTTGGGAAGTTCAGGTTGACCAAAGTGGTCTGAATTCAAACTCTTTGAACTGAGGAATTAGGATGTTCAACAGTGATGTCAAATTAAAGCAGAACTTACCTAAATGCCCCATTGTTCTGTTTTTGCCATTCCCTAATTGTTCTCAAGTAAAATGTAAGCACAAGTGCACTTCAGTAATTTCAACAAATTAGCAAAAATAATGAGAAAAGGAACTACCTGCTTGGGAATTTTTAATTGGATGTCTGTGTGTGTGTGTATGAAGGGGTTCTGCTGGACACTTCTTTTGTTTGATTTGGAGGGATTAAGAAAGCATATAGGAGTGATATTGAGGGTTATATTTTGCAACGTGTAAACCATGCAAGAAGGAAGAAGAAATAGTCCTTTATGAGACTTACACACTCTGCATGTTTTTTCCGCAGTGCAGTATCAGTCTAAACAGGATGGTTCTCTAGCCACGACACTATCTAGCCAGGATAGTGGTGGTATCATAAGGCCATGAATGTACTTCCATGGGCCTCTGCTTTCACATTTCAGTCATTGCTGCTTGGATATATGTGAAGTTTGAGGGCTAGGGAAGGAATTCATGCACAAATCGATCCTGAAAACAGGACAGATGAAAATGCGAGCTTTTAAATCACTTGGGTATTAATTGCCATTTCCACTGTCAAAGTTCCCCTGTGCCCATCCACTGGCTATCTGGGAGTCTCCTTTAGGTAGCTGATGTTAATTATAATTTAACTGAAAAATAAATCTTCATTGAGAGAAAAAAGTTTAGCACCAATTTTCTTCCAAATCATGTTAGTTTATCCAGTTTGTGTTTAGTCTTGAAAGACTGTTTATTGGATGGTGACGAGGAGGAGAGGAAATATTGATGTGAGCAAGAAAAGAGAAGTAAGGCAACATAAAAACCAGAGCAATAGATTCTTGTTTGTTTGTTTAAGAAAATACAGAAGTGGTAAATAGATAAAGAAGGATAGTACCTGGAATTGAAAATGGAAGTTTTTTTTTTTCTTTTTTTAATCACTTCTGGTGCATCTGACAAGTTGTCGGTAGCCTGGAGCAACTTGTAGCACATGCAGCAGTTCTTGCAGTTGTTTACACAAAGGATGAAAGAATCAGAATCTAGTTGTTCATCTCTGTTTTTTTCTTCATAGAAAAGTTTCTACCTTATTCCTTCAGCTATCATTGCAAGTGGCATGCAGGCAATGAGTTTTCTGGACTGGCTACATCTGTTGCATCACTCCGGTTTCAGTGTGGTGACTCCTGCATTGGTAATGAGAATGCTAGAAAAGCAGTGAAATTGCAACATCAGGTCTTCGTTATGTAGCTTACTGAAATCAAGGGGAAACAGCTGATTTGATCTTGTGGCCTCTCATGGAGGTTGTCATCAAAATCACTACTACTCTAGTAGTAGACTTTTGAGCACTCTGATTTATGCAGTGCTCCTCTTAAAACATGGCAAAGGAAAGGGGAGAAAATAGCTTTACAAAAATAAATATCTTAATATAAAAACTCATATAGTGCATATATACAGAAATATCAATTCTTCCATAAAAATTGTCATATTTAATATGCACAAAAAGCAAATTGTCCCCAAAAAGGGTAAAATATAAGAATTTTGCCCTATCCCAGACACACAATCAGTGTTTTAGTACAGGTATCAAGGTAACGTAATCAAAAGGTCAAGAACTTATTAACAAAGAATGAAATTTATAGTGGAAAATAAAAGCACACATTTTTGTAGTAATTTCTTTTTCTTCATACTTTCAAATTAAAAAATTACTATTCCAATGCTTGAAATCTAAATTCCATTCAGATCTGTTCCCAAGTCTGACATCTGCATCCATTTTTTTGAACTGTAGTGTGTTCAGACAGAAAAGATGAGGCCAGAAAATTGTGCAATTCTGAGGCAAAAATAGATTTTTTTCTAAAAAGCTCTAAAAATTATACATTCTTACTCTAAACAAAGCAAGACTAAACTGCTCCTCTTTAGAAAGCCTTGATCCACAGATGTTACAGTCAAGTTATTCCAAAATCATACAGAAAAGGCCACAACTATTATTGTAAGACACTTAAATTTCAGTTTTTGACTGTAGTCTTACATTTAAATTAACAGCACTTTTGGGGATGGCTTGTCTGGAAGCAGAAAGTTGAGTTTCAGTCATTTTGCAATCCAAAAAAAGTAAAAAGCAGCTATCCTGAGCTACTTCTCCCCGAAACCAATAATTTTTGTTGCTGGGAAAAAGGTACCAATCAAAAGATGGGGAATTGGGATGGCAGTGGGGGTGGAGAAGGAGACTAAGGTTAGCTTGGGAAAAGCAAACTGTGTTATTGCTTTTATACTGTCTAAGCAGCAGAACTTGATAGAAAGCTGCTTTGATACCTTTCAACTGCTTGCCTTTTTTTGACAGCCCTGCTTCCAGGGTCTACACATGGCAAAACTCCCTTAGGCTCTGTGGGCTGATTCAGTGCAACCTCACTGAAGTCTAGCAGTAAAGCGAATAAAGGGCACAACTGAGAAAAAGCAGCTCTCTGTGTTGTTTTCCTTCAGAAATTATTTGCAGAGAAATAGTTACATTTTAATTGAGAGCCAAATTTATTTATATTTTAAGGTTACATTTGATCATTAATTCAAATATTCATAGGATCGAGGTTAGCTAGTCTAACACCCCTGACTGACTGTTAACTTCTCTTGAACTTAAAGACAATCATATCAAACTTGTGCTGTTCACAGTTTGGAAGAATCCTCTGTGACAGTAATGAAAGAGATACTAAAATAGATTTCTTAATTTAAGCACTCTGTTATAAGACACACTGTCTCTATGACATTTCTAAGAAATTCTAATCACTGGTGACAACATCTTAAAGAGTGATGCCTTAAAAATTAGTAACCTAAATCAGCAAAGCTTGCAAGTGTTTTTTTTTTTTTAAATGTACTTTGTTTATTTGTTGATCATTTATTTTCTAATTGGGGTACATATAAACTAGCTAAATTTTGATATCTTCTGGGCTCTCATTTTGAGGACTTGCATTTCTCATGGTAAAGTGTATACACACGCACACACAGATTCTTAATTGTGGTTGCATTTTTAGTACAAACACCCACTTACATAAATGACTGTTGCATCTCTGAAATATAGTGTTATAAAGAACAGTGACAAGTACAATGACTTAACAGCATAAAAGTTTAAATCAGCTAAGTATATGTTGTATTTTGTTACTGCATTAGTTTATGGATCGCTGGGAGATTGAGAAGTGGGACCTTGCGTTTTCTTTCTTTTCCTGAAAAAGATATCAAATGATTATTGTTTTTCTGTGCCAAATTAACCTGGTCTTTTTTATTTGGAGATGTGAGCTAGGGAGAAGAAAGAGCAATGGGAGGAACTATTAACAGTTATTCTTGTGAAAAAATCCTGTTTTTAAGTAGGAAATTGGAGTGCAAGACTAAGCCCCAACTGTGGTCAATCCAAAAATACTGACTCTTGAGCTGGACAGAAAATGATGATTAGCCAAAGGAAATGAAAGCATGTATATAGCCCCAAGCAAAATTCACTGTTTGAGTGCAAGGATTCTCCATCTCTTCAATTTTAATTGAAAGCTTTAAAAAAAAGTTCTAGAACTAAAGATTAAGGGTAAAAATCCATGCCTTTCTTACAATTTCTGGATGATGAAGAGCTCTGAAAGACAGGCTGAGCGTCCATGAAACACTTTCGGCAAGTTCTGTCGGAACAACCGTATTGGTTCTTGCAAGGAAGTCATGCGATGGGAAATGGCTGCTACTGCTGTGCTCATAGGAGGAGTTTGTGCACAAAACCAGCCGCAGTACTGATCTGTGTAGGTGTGGCTGCTTAGGCCCGTTCAGATAAATTTGACCATCCATGTTCGTGACAATATGTTGAAGCCAAACTTGTCCAAGCATTGTGGAACAGACAATTGCTCTGTTCCCTGCCTGCTTCTGAATGTGCTCCGTGGGAATATTGCTTTAACTCTGTTTTGAAATGCAGATTATGAAATAGCAAGTCCCTCATCTGCTTGCCCACTCCAGAAAAGACTGGAGAAGTTTAATATAAAACAAGACTTGGAAAACATATAGTGAACATATTTCTTCAAAGTTTAAGTTTAGAAAAAAATGGAAAATCTCAGAAAACTCCTGCCCCCAGTGCCTGTGCCACTGAATTGTTTTACTAAGTTCTTTTTTTTTTCTCAGGCTTTAGACATAAAAATAGACAAAAAATTCTTCCCCACAAACAAATGTTGTTTTAGAATGTTTCTAAAGGAGAATTAACTTTGCTAATATTGAAAGAAGAGGAGACTTCAGCTATGTATGTGCATGGAAAATGAAGAGGAGTCAACATTTCATTGCCTAGGGTATCTCCTGGAATGTGTTCTGTGAGAAAATTACTAACACTAATAAAACTGCTTAATTGCCATGCTGCTAATAACAAAAGAATGCAGACTATTCATAGTAGAAAGGAAACTGTGTCATACAGAGCAATAGAAATAGCAGCAATAATGGAGGTAACAGTAGAGAAATGTAGAATTCTGTAAAAGTCAAATTATTCATTGTAAAGACAGCTGATAGATGTTTCCAGTGTGAGTCAGCTTCATTTATCAAATATTTTTGCTCATTTACAAAGTCTCAGAGCTTAAATCCATCGTAAACTAAGACTGAACTAATTTAAGGTGATTATTGAAAGGTGTTTAAAGTCCAGCAGGGTAGACTTAAAAAGACCTGAGGGAAAACAATAGGAAGGAGGGAGTTATTAATTCAAAAGCCTGAAGAGTTGAAAGAGAAATTACACACTATGTGCTGTCTAAAAGGAATAAAATTGGATCCTTCTAAGTAGAAGTAGAACAAAAGGCTCTGTCATCAAAAGATAAGTTGGTGCAGGGTCTTCAGCTACTGAGTGTCGCAGTGGTTGTCTTGCTGTGAGCGGATGCTGTGAGTTCACTGGTGAACATTAACCTGAACTGCCATGACTACACTGAACTGCTCCTCCTCCTCACAGTGTTGTTACTAATCTATGCTAAGAAGACACTAAATCAGTGCAAGCTAACTAAAAAAATGAAAAAATAATGACTTTGAGTCAAAGGTGAAATTTGTTCTTGCAGTTGTTAGTTGCAAGAATTCAAATTTTCATGAGGACAAAACTGATGAATTAAATCATAAAAAAAAAATTTTAAGAGCTCTCATAACTAAAGCACTCCCAAGCATGATAGATGTGCTGGAGCCACTCAGCACCTATGAAAATGGAGTTATAAATGTGAAATGTCCAATATGTATGTAATATATATATATTCCTGCTATCCCTTGGGAAGGGATTTAGTTCAGTCTCAGTGTGCCAGTACCGTGATGACAACAAGAAAAACTGTCGTACTGCAAATCTCTCCTTGGATATAAATAGTGTGATGAGTGAAGAAGGTGTCTAAAAGGTAGTAAGCATCTATTGCATGACTGATTTCAACTGAGGGAGACTGGGCTCAGTGACTTGGGCAGTTCCTCCCATTCATCTATGCCAAGCTCTATATTGAAACTGATATGAAAGCTGAGCTACTTTAAGTGCAGGCTTTAAGATAAGTGAGTATGTGTATCAGTTGCTGCTCTCCCTACATGAACAACATTTTAATAGCCGACTTTCATTTCTTGCTAATAAAATGAATTGCTAGATTGATTTCCAAGATACTGGAAATGCGTTGTGCAATTTAGAATGCTATTTGTGGTATAAGATCTGTTGGTGTGTGACCAGAAAATAAATTGATTAGGATGCAGAGACTGAAGTTTACCTACTGCTGTCAGTATGTGTTAACTGACTAGGCAGATGATCTGTATGGATGATGTAAATATAAACACAACCTCAGTTAAACTCTGACTCGTTCTCAGTGTTTGTATCTTATGCCTGAGATTATGGGTGTATTTATTTTACCCAATTCCACACTGAAAACTTCCCACCTTCCTTGCTTCTTCACAAAGCCCCAAATCAGAAACTTTTATTCTAAGACATTAAAAATACTTTGGGGATTTGAGCAGGTAAGAGGGATGGGCAGGGAGAGATTTATTTCTTATTGACTTTACTGTGAAACAACTAGATCAATAAAACAGTTTCTGTGGACCTTTGTGTGTGATGATACCTATAGTGAGCCAGTTAAATGATACCAAATAAATAGAAAAGTGGTTTTTTTTCTTCTTGAGTGAGATATATTATTGCATTGAGGCATGATAAAGCCAGCCTAATAAAAAATGAATCTGTTATGAAATGCAGTGATTCAGTGTGGGCTGTAGTCTTTCTTTTACTTTTACCTGTCTTGTCAGTAGATTTGGCATCAGATAAGATGTTTAAGATGACTCCATTTCTAACTATCTATGAAGATAATGCTTATAATACACGTCTTATTTCACATTTAAAATAGCAAAGCAAAATAAAAGGCAAAACATTTAATCCATTCTCTGGCAGTCTCTGTATTTATCATAAAGATTTTGGCAGCATTTTTACTTCATAGTACATGGTACATTCTTATTCACTGTAGCTGTTAATAAAGCTACAGTAGTTATTTTATTAATCCCACTAAATATTTTCCATACAATCTGCAAATTTATTTTGCAAGTATAGTTTTCTCCTGACCTTTTGCATGGAACGATTGCTTAATAAGAGAGCTGTTTTGCTGTTTTTTTTTTTTGAATAAACAGATTGCTCATGTTGCGCCAGTGGAAGTTCAGGTTAGACATTAGGAAGAATTTCTACATGGAAAGAGTAGTCAAGCATTGGAACAGGCTGCCCAGGGAAGATGAGGCACTTAGAGACCTGGTTTAGCTGGCAAGGTGTTGAGGGGCTTACGGTTGGATTCAGTCATCTTGAAGGTCTTTTCCAACCATAGTACTTCTGTGATCCTATAATCCTGTTGCTGATGGCTCCTCCATTTCTTCAGTTCAGTCCTAGGCAGCCCCATATCTTTAACTGTTCTTGAGTTACTGAACTGGAGAGTCCAAGGCAAGTCCTAGCCAAATGCCAAAGGCAAGCTGAATGTTTGGGGAATTACTGTGGATTAATCGAGGTTGTGTTGATTTTTAGAATACAAATTTCCAATACAATTTAAGGTCTTACAGCTGAGATGATTGCAGCATTTGCAGGAACAAGGTTGCTTTCTGCCATTGCACCTGCGTGCACTTTTAATGACTCAAGTAAGAAGAGGGACTGAATATTGATCTGAGATGGTAGACATTTATACTCTGTATAGTATATACCACAGGACATCCGTTAAACTGAATTTGAAATGCTGTAATACTTTTGTTTTTCTCTCCTTTCCTCTCAGGAGGTGGTAGAAGTCAAGATGTTTCGAATTTCCATGCAGCTGATGAGCATGTTGGAGAATATAACATCAGCTGGGCAAACTGATCATTTTCTTCTCCCCACTGGTAGTGACTGTAGAAGTAGAGCTTGTAAAGGGCTAGCTCCTATAGATTCTTCTAAAATGAGCAATAATCAGGGAAAGTGATTACAGGATTCCTTCTATTTTCCCACACTAATAATGTGTTGTCTTGGTGGAATGATAATCTTCTCTCCAGGCAAGAAATTTGCAGCTGATCTCTGATGTCCTAAGTGTTATTTTTTGGGCCTGAACCAAAGCTGAAGGGCTGGGACCTTCCCTGGTCTTGTTTGGGTAAACGCGGGGTGAATCCTCAACATTTCCTGTGCAGACCTTTTTTGAGACCCAACCCATGTGCAGATCAGGGAATCTGGAGTGGCCCTCTGGATTTGCAAAGTCTGGATGTGGTGTGAGACCATCTGCTTTTCCTCTCCTTCATTTTACTGGGCTTGTAGCAAAACGATTTGTGTTGCCCCATGCTAGCACATTTCCGCACAGCACATGCTGACTGGGGAGGCAACACACCAGCTGCACTGGGTATCTTGCTACATGCTACTTTCCTTTGAAAATAAAAAGGTCTCTGTCTGCTTCTAAAAAATATTGCCACAAAGCTGATCATAACCAATGTTGCTAGCTACCAAGTGCTAGCATTGGTAGCGTTTTCTTCCAAATGCTCTTGGTTTTGCTGTAAAAGTGCTCATTTTCTCGCCTTATTCTTCCTTTGAATTACTTCTTTATTCAGTAACAAGGTGATGGCATTGTAATAGCAGATTGGTAAGAATCTACTTAAGAAGAGACTTTTCAGGAAATACTGTAAAACAAGCAGTAGAAGAATGTCAGAAAGCAAATCATTTATATCTTTTCTGCCTGCATACATCTTCCTCTTAAACTCTTCTGACTTAGAGAAGAGTTCTTAGAGAAGAGTTCTGACTTATGCATAAGGCAGGTGATCAAATGTCAAGGGAAAGCTCTGATATTAGATATGCTCTCTTGATCAGTGTAGGGTCCTGCAGTAGTCTTACGGCTTCATGTTGCAGTACACCTCTTATATAAATGTTCTTTTACTTTATAAAATCTACAGCAGATGTATCAGGATATCCTAAAAGGAGAGTCAGAACATGTATATTGCATACCCTGCAACATGTATGCATGCTTGGGTTAATAACCAAATATTTGTTTAGGAGTAGCACCTATGGATTACAATTAGCTCTCATGCAGATCAGTGTGGTTAGTTTTGCAAGATTTTTTCAATATATGCTGAAACTACACAACATGTACAGCAATAAAAAACAGACTTTCCTATTCTACTTTGAGAACCAATTGCTGTTAGAAGTAAAGCATGTATGTAAATCATAAATATGCAGTGGCATATATTCACTTTTTTTATCTTTGTGGAAAGTGTCTTTGAGTGCTGTGCTTGGCTTTTTTCAACTGCATGCTAAGCACACTATTTCCACCTTTCTTGACAGTCAAAGCAACTGCATCTTAATACAGTGTTATCTCTGCTAAGACAAGTCTGTGTGATAACATAGTAAAAAGATTAAATACAGTGGAACTCTAGCTGATGGAAATCTAAAGGATAATTTTGATTCCAAAGCTCAGTGTATGCTTATAAGTCTCTAAACTGAACATGTAAAAATTACTTTTTTTTTTTTTTTTCCCTCTGGTCCTTCAGTAGGTTAGAGCAGATATTTATGATTGCTGTTCTGTTCCGAAGCTCCCCTTTGTTTTAAGGTTTGTTATTGAAAGGGTTTGATTATGTAACATGTATATTCATAAATTCCCATCTTTGAGACATACAGTATTTAGGATCTTAGTAAATAGTCATGATCTTTCAATGTGTGTTATTTATGATTATCTGTAAGGGTATGAATTTTGACTTATAAATATGTAAAGATGAAAACTATCTCAGTAACCGTAACTTGTCTGGTTCTCATGATTAGTCTTTGTGTGTGTCTGTGTGTGTAAAGAAAGAGCCTTTGTCTTCTTTTTTTTTTTGTGAAACAAACCAATGAATAGCTACATGTACAAAATATATATAAAAGATATGATGTTTCAACAATATAAATTCATATATAATCAAGAAATAAGTAAAACTGAGGTGGTATTTTTATTACTCCAATGTGTAATCATATGATTACAAACTAATGAAGGGAATAACTTTTATTCCATAACTATCAGTTTCCTTTGTGGAATATCAAACAGTTATTTGTGGTATGTCATTTTCATGTTTATTTGTCACTAATTAATGGGAAACTTTGTAAAAAGTTGAAAAACTTGGTATTTCCACCCAGAAAGATGTTTTAAATGATTGAAGTAAGACAGAGCTATTCAGTATTAGAATATAACGAAACAGCATTTTTCGCTGTAGGTACTCTCTAAGTTTTTTTGATTATTGTTTTTTAACTCTTCTACTCTATGAAGAAAACAGTATAAGCTATTCTCGCCCCCCCAAAAATAAAAGAACTTAAATTATTCTTGCCTAAACTGAGAAAAGCCAAAAAATGGCTACTACAGCTGTCTTTTTTTTTAATTAATTGTAATATCAATTTAAATATGAAGAAAAAATTTTGCTGATTAAAGGATGCTTTGATGTCTGAGTGTATTATTTAGACAAATCCTCCTTTGGACAGGCACAATAAAATAATGCTGACTTTCTAAGCTGGGGGTACCTAAGGATTAATAAGCATAGACCACTTCTCAGAAGCATTCATGCAAATCTCTCCACATCTTTGTCCTTATTTTCTGTGTATAAAAACACTAACTATCTGAACAGTGTAAGATTCCATAGCTAAATTGTTTATACACATAGCAGTTTAGTTAGGAATAGTTAGAACATCACCATGACGTACTATCACAGAACTCTCTAACAATAAAATAAATTTTTCTGTGGATAACATATATAGCCGGTGACCATAACAACATAAATTATAGTATATTCTAAACGTGTATGAATCCAGAACGGTGTGTTATTGCATCAGAAAAATGGGACATGCGTGCACACACACACACTGTCTAGAACTGGGTGAATTGTCCCTACTCATCTCTCTTTATCCATCCTAATTCTCCCTGACTGCAATCAAGTCCACAAGGTCTGATCTAATCTGCGATGAAACAGTTTGCAGCAGATGTTTCTGTAATTCTGTTCCTAGCTGCAAATGCCAGCATGCTCACAATCTAAAGGGGAGGGGAAGGCAAAGAAAACAAAACCATACACACAAATAAAAGTGCTATTGAAACCTCAGGATTTGAACTGTGACACTGAAATTATCTAAGGCGTAGCTGTCTTCTGCAATCTTGCAGGAGGTTATAGTGCAAGATTGCTAAAGCAGAGGTGTAGCCTTCCTTCCTAATTAGGATAATGAGATGAAGCTCGACAGAAAGTGCACGGATACTCTATGTGATGAGCCCGTCCCTGTTTGATACTCTTCATAGCACACATTCAGGCACTTTTGGTGCTTATTAACGGCATCCACAGTGGTCTTTTGGGGCTGAGGTGGTGAACTTCTGGTCCTGGCTTTGCAGTTTGAACAGTTCTGCCCTTACTGCAGCCGCTTTGTGATGGTTATTTTGCTAAAGTTTGAAGAAAACGTGTTAAAGTGGAGAGAGAGGCAGAAGCAGGTGTCTCCTGCTCCTGAACGGGGCTGCGGGGTGGCTTTGCCTCCACTAATCCTGCTAGAGGAGGGCTCACACAGATGGGGCAAATACCTGCAGGGACGCAGGTGAGCTCGTGGGCAGCGGCGTTCGCTGGGGCGCCCCGCGGCCCTGCTGCACTAGCCTGCGAATGGGGTGCCACGCTGGCGCAGAGCAGTTGGCCTCCCACATGGCAGATCTGCCACCCAAAATGTACCCGACTGTTGGAGTGGTCATGCTAGATGTTTTTAAAGAAATGTATTTCAAGAAAGAAAAAGAAAAAGAAAAAGAAAAAGAAAAAGAAAAAGAAAAAGAAAAAGAAAAAGAAAAAGAAAAAGAAAAAGAAAAAGAAAAAGAAAAAGANAAAAAGAAAAAGAAAAAGAAAAAGAAAAAGAAAAAGAAAAAGAAAAAGAAAAAGAAAAAGAAAAAGAAAAAGAAAAAGAAAAAGAAAAAGAAAAAAAAAAAAGGAACTGTGCTTTTTGAAACAGGAAAATGGCTTTCTAGAGCATCCTAATTTTGAAGATGCGCAGCTGCAGGGCACACAGGAGGAATGGAAGTCCTTGACACAGCAGTACTTTTGTGTCCTTTTAGTGGAAAGTATTGTTAACACAAGTGGACGGATTTCCATGACTTGAGGTTTTTTTGTTTTGTTTTGTTTTGTTTTTATTTTTTATTTATTTTTTATTTATTTTTTCCCTAAGACTTTACTCATCAGTAGAACCTGTAACTTGCTTTGGGGTGAGACATAAATGATTTCGTTTTCCCCTTTTCCTTTTCAGTCTTTTCACTGAAGGTAGTAACTGTTTTCGTATTTCTCTTTTTATTTACATAAGCGATGCCTCAAATATATATTCCCCCTGAAGCAAATATGCACAGAAAAATCAAAAAATGTTGGGTAGTATAACATTTGCTAAATGTGAATTTATTCTGGTAATATATGTATTTTTTCTTTATTATGAATGGTACTTCAGGTTTTATTTGCTCACAACATACCTCATATAAATCAATATCCATCTTTTAATTAAGATAACTAATATAGTAACTTGGTCTTTTTTTTTTTTCATACTTTAGTGTTTTCATACCTAGATCCTGGCGGTTTCATCTGTTCTGCTCAGCAGTGTTTTTTGCTGGTGGCTAGGAGCCAACTCTCTGCTGCTTCTCTAAAGACATGACTGTTTCTGCAGCCACTGACAGAAAATTAGGCAGTTGTTCAATATGCCTGAGAAAGTAATTGCCATCTCTTAGATGAGAGGGATATCTCAAAGGAAGGTATCTTTCTGAGAGATATTCAATGCATAAGCTCTTTTTTTTCAGATCATTTTTAATTTTCGTTTTTGACAAGATTATTTAGAAATAAAACAAGTAGTTTAGAGGTTTGAGGGAGTTTGGGGAGTGTGAGGTGGAATTTTAAGTGTTTTAGGGAGAGACTTGCTAATAAAAAATCCTTCTCTAAATATTAGTGTTGACTAGCAAAGCTTTATTACTAGTTACAGCTGTGCATGAAAACATATATTAATTTTGACAGTATCTTTTGCAAATGTCTAGGAAAAGGATTTAGAAATCTCTGGAAAAT
This sequence comes from Nothocercus julius, assembly GCA_013398735.1. Classification (NCBI taxonomy): domain Eukaryota; kingdom Metazoa; phylum Chordata; class Aves; order Tinamiformes; family Tinamidae; genus Nothocercus; species Nothocercus julius. The sequence goes on along the minus strand of VZSV01000195.1, from coordinate 729,626 downwards.
GGAAACTCGTAGGTAAGGCTCACATAATAGTCAATTATTTTAATATATTTTACAAGAGGAAAAAGTTATCCTTCCTTCTAGAAAAATAATATAGTCCATGGATTTCCTGTAATAAGTCTTTTAATAGCTTTATTATGAATAACCATGGCAACGATGAAACAGAACTCAGATACCAGCATAAAGAATAATGATTCAGTCTGAGTCCAGACACTTCCACAGATTCGTCAAGAATATTAAATGGTAAGAAAAGAAATTCTGAGAGCCTAGCAAGTTGAGCAGAGAGGTGCATGAAGCAGAAGAAAAAGTAAGCAGAGAGGATTAAGTGCAGATTTTCATCATGACTTGATCTGTTACAGTGTTTTATTAAGTAAAACATAAAAAGGGATATCTGAATAGTAGACAGAAAGTGGAATTCCTGGCTAAAAAGGCTTCAGAAATTATGTTGGGGTAATAAGGTTATACTGATATAAATACAGAATTTTTTTTCTCTTGCTATGAGACAAGCTACTCTGTGTGTAGTGAAAGAGACCCTGCTCTCCTGTGGGTTCATACATCGTTATGAGAATCATTACTGCATGGCACTGTTAGGAGCCACTCCTATAGTTCTCTCTAGACCAGGTGTGTGCTTGCTGATCTACAAATGCATTGATAGTAGGATCTAGAAGATTTCTTACTGCTTTGCTCAGCTGCGAATCAAGTAAAACTGAGAGAGAAAAGGTCTTATTAGAAAAGATCAGAAAAGATTCTACTGGGCCATGAAGTTAGCTGGCAATTTCAGCAGAATACTTCTCAGGTTTGCGCTGAACAGTTATTTAGGGGCTATTCTTTATAATCATTATAATCTATAATCCATAATGTTCTTTATAATCTATATTTTAATGAAAGAAAGCAAAGAAAAAAAAAAAGGATGCACTTAATACTACCTTTTTGACTTGCTCTGAGGAAAAGCAGTAGTGCACATGGTTAGAAGTCATCTGTGTTGTTTGCCCTCAATACAAAATTATAAGATCATTTCCTTTGAGAAGTGAGTGCTCATCCAAGAACCCTGTAATACTGATTAAATGATCAAATATTTGACAATTCTTTAATGCTACCTTCATGAAAAAGGGACCCTGAAGTTTCACAGGAAATACTGAATTTTGTGGGGATCATCTTGCAAACGGCTGCCATTCTGTCTATCGTTAATGGGCTGATGCTGAATTCTTTGACAATCACTACTCCAGTTATTCCAGAGCTTTTAAAGTCTTTCAGAAGTTTTGATTATAGCCAACAGCATCCTAAACTAGGCCATGAATAAAAAGATAACGCACAGGTTGTGAATAATTGAGGAGGCTTTCGTATGACAGTGAGGAGCCTTATGAAAGGCAAATGTTTGCTTGCTGTGTGTGCACATCTGCACCTGTTTATTCATATTTATAGGTGAATTCATAATGTGTTTTCAAACACTGTGATAGAAACTGTCTATTGGTGTAATCAGATAAAATTCTGTCTAAGTCCGGTGGAATTGTACATGTTTATACCAGCTTTAAAAAAGTGGTTGCAGGTCAAAAAAAAAAAAAAAGTCCACTAGCAAGAATGTTCCTTTGTGTATGCACATACCAAATCAGAAGATCTGATGAAGCCATTGCATTCTTCACATCTCCTCTCTGTCTGCATCTGCAAAATATACAAATGCAAATGATAAATTGAAGCAGTAACAGAATAAAGGGAAAACATCTTTCCTTTTTCTTTTTTTCCTTAATATCTAAGGTTCATTCACCTCTCCCCCTCTCCCTCATCTGCTGAAGCCCAAGTCACAAAATGCTGCCAAGTCACCCTAATGCCAGACCTCAGGGAGGAGCCTAAGGAGGAGCTTCTATGAGGATAGGTAATATGCAGCCCTCATGGATAGATCTGCTAACTAATGAGAGGTTAAAGCCTCCCTGTTAACTTCTGGTAAACCCTCAAAGCCTCCCTGCACTTCCAAAACTAACTCAGATTGACATCCAGTCAAGAAAGCCTGAATTTGTCATTCGGAAGACCCTACTTATTTATCACTGAATGAATTGCTTTGGCCTGTGCTAGGGGACCTTTTATCTAGGCAATGTTCTCACTCTGACTCCTTGATTTATCCTGTCTAGTTTTCCATTTATTAGGCACACTTTTGATGCCCAAAGTCTAACTGATATATTATGTTCTCATGAAATTAAATGAAATGAAGAAATGACTTCTTAAAAAAAAAAAAAAAAAAGAAAACACACAAAAAGACTACTTGTGAGTCATTTGACTCTTACCTTGCTGTCCAAGATTATCTGTCCAAGGTTCAGGTCGTCTGTAAAACGCGGATTCCCTGGCTGTATTAAAACCTGCTTATGACTGATTATGGAGGCCTGTAGATTGATCTACTCTCCTAATAAAGCATATGTGAGGACCACAAACCATTATGGGCAGATAATGGAAAGAAGGAAATCAATAACAGATTTGAAGTGAAAGCAGCAATTTTTACCTTTTCTGAAGAAAAGACTCTCCTCAGAGGAAGAAAGATGAACTGAAAAGACCCATAGACTAAAGCTCAGATCCCAGAAGAGTCAGGAATATTATTAGAAGAGGAAAATGTTACAAGCTTTAAGAAGCATAAATAATGCTTATTAAACAAATGTGCCTCCTTTGTCATTGGTGCTATTGCATGAAGTAAGATAGAAACAGAAACATTTCTTTTCTCCCAAAATGTGAAGTAGAGGTAGAAGGCAGAGATGTCACTGGACCACCTTAATAAAGGAATGTTTTATGCTATGTAAGAAGTATCCTTGCTGAACATCTCATTACATTTTTTTTCTTCTTAAAGATCTTCATAATTAAAACCTACTGATACTGTAGTTCAGTTAGTAGGATTTTTAGAGGAAAACACTTGGTTTTATTGCTAACATTCATCTGAGAAAATAACAGCAGGATGCTGGCAGTATTATTATATTAGAATGTGCTTAATTAAACCTGATTGTTTCAGTGACATTTTCTGTTTATGTTCAGTTTAAGCAGCCTCGCACAATGAGAGGAAAAATCTGCCTTGTGTGCTCTGCCCATATTTGTTGTTGTGTTTGAACCAATCCAAACTGAATAGTTGTGTAGCACTTATATCACGTCATAAAATTCTGTAGACTTCCTCAGCGAATATGGTTCGTGGCCACATGAGGACAGCAGAACCATTACCTAGCATTAGATTTTTGTTTGTGTGTATTTTATTTTATTTTATTTTATTTTATTTTATTTTATTTTATTTTATTTTATTTATTTTTAACAATGTCAGTATTATTTTAACAATAATCATGTAAAGTTGTTATGTAGGATATGAGTGGTGCAAGCAGTGGAAGAGGAGAATTAAGTAAACTAATGTCACAGATTATGAATCCAGATTAATTTCTAATCCTCTAATTCCACAGCAAAATCTAGAAGATTATCCTTTATCAGCTTCTCTGTGAATTGCAGATGGATTTGGTAACTCAGTCCTGATTACTTAAACTTTTAGTTACAGCCATACCACCAAAGTCTTGATAAGAAGTCTAATAAAATATCCCTGTTGCTTGAAAATGCATTTTAAGGAAATTTCAGTGTTATCCTTAGAATGAGATACTATTGTTTTGTTTTGAGATTTCTTGATTGTCTTGGAGGTTTATTTTGTTTGCTTGCTTGTTTTGATACATGTTGCCAAGCTTTAATAATCTGCACAGCTTTCCTTAGAAAAGTATCTAATTATAGTGAGAGAAATAGCTGTAGTTGTCTAGCAGTGGTCACACTGATGCTTATTTCTACTTGGTGCTTTCTGTCCTGTGCATACGAGATTATACTAACTCTTGATTACTGTGTCGTGTTAAGAGCTGCAATGAATTTAAATGCTTCTCAATGATATTGACACTGTCATGGAAACAGAATGTAAATGTGCAAGCTAGAAATGCATGGAGCAATTTATAAATATTCTTTCTATAATGACAGCCTTTAACTCTTTTCACTTTCAAAGTTCATGGGTTTCCTTGGGTCTCAGGAGTTGTCAAATTTGGCACACATTAAAGTAATGTAGTCCTTACAAGTCTACAAAAGAGTGAGACTAATTGGTATCTGTAAATTGAAGAATTAGTAGTATGGAAATAATTGATGTCTTGAGAGTTTTTCAAGCTTTTAGCATAAAATATTGCTAGGTAAATTAAGTAACTGAATGTTCGTAACTTTCACCTCTAAAGAAAAGCTAATGGAATCTGTTGATGTTATTTGCAGATTTTCAGGCGATGTTGGTTGGTTTTCAAGAAGGCTTCTAGCAAAGGACCCAGGAGGCTAGAAAAATTTCCAGATGAGAAGGCAGCATACTTCAGGAACTTCCACAAGGTAAACCAAGCTCTTCTAGTGAAATGAGGCACTGTTTAGCCAGTCTTTCTTGGGAAGATCATATTCTTGGTATGACAAATTTGAAAACAATACTGCAGGAATCAGGTTGAAAAGTACAACGCTGACAGGAAAAGCACAATAAAATTTCTGTAAATATCAGTGGTGTGGGCTAGATCTCAAACTGTTTGTTTAGATAAGCAAAAACCCACAGTTTGTGTGTGTGGAAATAAATTGATGCGTTTTTCCTTCATGTTGCCTAGAAAATACTACCATTTCACACAGTATTTCAGAAATGTGTAAATTTGCGTAATCAAATGTTTAACTGCAAGTTATTAATTAATAAAAAACTAGTTATGATGATGCTTAATCCCTCACTTGTAATGTTGACACTGGTTGAATACGTAATGGTTTTCCCAGAGCTCTAAGATTTACAAGCTCTGTCAATAGCAAATCTTTTTTAGGGGTAGAACTTAGCCTCTCCAGAAGAAAAGTATTCACTGGATGACATTTTGCCTGCTCTCTTGTCATCACTTCAGTGATGGAAAGCAAGAGGTATTTCTTTCTATCCGAAAAGTTACTGTTATCAGGTTTCCAAGTTATTCAGAACCCTTCAAATAAGATAATAATAAGATACAGGAGTGCTTTATGCTTCTGCAGTTTTGACTTCTGTCCAGTTGTCTTTTACCTTCACAGCATATCAAAATTGGATATTACCTTACCACTGGCAAACTGAAACATGGAGATGACTTAACCATGGTTAGGCAACAAGCAGTGAAAGAGAGTGGATGAAAGTGTAGATCTGTTGAAGCCAGGACTAATGCTTTTTATCATAAAAAAAAAATGAAGTAACCCTTGAGTTAAATGAAAGTGTGCATATAATAAATATCATGCAATTATCTCTTGGATATTTTCCATCAACAACAGCAAAAATACCCTGATAATTTGATATCATCAAAAATCCAGCTTTCGATCTGATGCTGGCATTAGGATTTAGAACTGACATGTACTGGACAATTGTCGCTTTCACTAATGCAAGTCAGTGACATTTCCTCCCATGTATGCACGTCAAGCAAAAATGATTCTTTTCTTCAATCTAAATTTCAAAAACTTATTACTTTGCAGATGGAAGTTGATGATGGACTTTTGAAAAGATTAATTGGTTCATTTGTGCCTGATGGCTCTAAGTATGACTGAAATCCCAACGAGATCCACTGTGAAGTTCTTTTGGATTATCAACAAGGCAGAAGGATGAAGGTGTAGGGTGTCTTTGCTGGGGGCGGAAGGAAAGGGAGATATTTGTAGAATGTGTGGCTAATACTGTACTTATGTATAACAGGATTCAGAAACACTTTATGTTCCTTGACAACACTTGTCTTTGTAGAAAAATCAGGTGACATGCAAGAATCATTTGAGAAGCTGCAAAAACAACATAGTTATAGATGCAGCAGCATGCAGTGGTATTGCTGATGGAAGATCTCATTAGCATGGCCCTCTTCCTGTGACACAAGCAAATGGAAAGGGTGTTACATTTCTTTTTCTTCTCTTTTTCTCTTATTCCATTCTTAAACAGAGAAAGCAAATGAAATGGGACAAATAATCTCTCCTATTTAAAACAATATTGAATTTTTGGCTGTGCAGAAGAGAGAAATATATCCATTTGCTGGGGTGGTGTACCCTTTCTCAAATGAAGTCGTGGAATCATTTCTTACGGTGTATTATCAAAAAATGAAAGCCTGCATCTCATCTTCATGTTTGATCTTTAAGGGATATTTTATTACTTCAAACTGTTAGTGATTGTTTGAGGATTTTCACCTCAATTTTTTCCATATGATAAATGAAATAGTGCTAAAGTGGATGTCAATGAGTTCTTAACGCTAAGTGTAACTATTTGTGGAATGATCATTATGAGAGAAAATACTGTTATCTGACAGCTGATACTAGATCAGATTATTCTGGTTCTTTCTTTGTTAGAGCTGTTTATTTCTTTGTCATATTTTCAAATAGTGTTTTATTGTTATACAAAATTTTAGCATTGTTCTGAAATTCTGTGTTTCCATACTTACTCACAGAATAGAAGACATTTGTTGTGCAAAGTTAAAAAAACAGCAGAAGAAAAATGACTAAAAAAATTAAGAAATCAAAGTGCTTGTGTTTAAAGAAGATTAAAAGGAGATTAAAATAGTTGTCATAAACTCAACTCCATATAAAAGGGCAACATATTTGAAATGGTGAAAAGTTCTGGCCAAATGCTAACATGCTAGTATTATGTGTGTCAACACAGAGATCCCTGTTTTCAACCAATCTCTTAATATAACAAGTAGAAGAAAGGAGGTGGTGCAGAGCAAACTGCAGAGCAACTTGGGTTCTTCAGGTCAGTCTGTGCTATCTTGGAAGAGGATATATGTGTACAAACGTATCGGTCTGACTTAAAGTGGTTGGGTGCAGGTTTTCTATCTGTCTCATATTGTGGGTTAATGAAGGAAATTCTGCCCCTCAAGGGGAAAATGAGCAAAATTTAATGTCTTTTGTCTTGCTTTGTTTTGCATCAACCTCAGTGTCCAGGAACGCAAACAAATCACCAGAGTAGTTTTTGCTACTGCTGTGTATATATATTCAGTAAGTAACTCATCAAGATCTTAAGCATCTGTACTTTTCCAGTGGTTATTTTAGCTTGAAATGTAGCTCAAATCAAGTCCTCGTAAAACCACTTCACCTGTATGACTAAATGCTCAGTACAGAGTTTTATCGTTTAAGTGTAGGAGACAGTGTGAATTATAGAATGGCCCTTAGGCTAAAAAAAGAGAGAAAAAAAAAATCATAAAAAAAAGACATGGTACTACAAAGCGAGGAGAATGAAAAATAGATATCTTCTAGTTTACATATCCTAAATAAATATTTATTAATGTGGAGATGAACTGTCTGCACTTTAAAAAATGGACTTTTAAATTTGATGGTATTCAGATAATATATGGGTTCACTTTTTATTCCATAAATTTTGTGATGCTGTTATGCATCACTTTGTGTTTTCTAATGATTTTCTAGGTATAAATTATTATCATATATAACCATAATGGCATTAGTCCTCAGAGACTGACAGTAGCAGTGAACACTGCATTCATTAGTCGAAACGTGACTTCAACTGCTGTATCTGTTTTCTGGCATCAAAATCTAACTTCTCTTTACTGTAATGCCATTCAGAAAATCTCTCTTTTTCTCCTGCCTTTTTGCTTGTGTACAAATTTGAGACACTATTTAAATGAAAAATGTAACCAGTTTTATTTTGATATGTAATATTTGTTCTCTTACTACAAAATTTCATCCTTTTCATCCTTCTTGTATGAAATGCGTACAGAATAGCTCTAGAAAGAGTTATAATTAAGTAAAAGAGTGTAATTCAGTAAAAGTCTTCACAATGAAATCAAGCTGATAGCTACTGTCCTAGGACCTTAAGACTTAACAATAAAAAAGGTTCACAGATTAGTCTTCTTCCTCCATTACAACGTAAAAAGGTTTTTCTTTTTTTTTTAAATCTGGGATAAGTTTAATTCAGTGCATTCTTACCCCAGTAAGTTACATCTTAGTTGTACTGTTCTCTCTTGAACATTCACTGTAGAGATTGTGGTTCATAATTTTATTTACTGACAGTACTCTTGTGAGGACATAAAATGCAGTAGCTTTACACACATCCTATTTACACCAGTGTACAGAATGAACATGCTTTTCGAGCTTAACAGAGGGAATTAATAACAAGCATTCTCATTTTTACAAGAGAAGTTAACAGTTACGTAAGGAGGTGAGATTCCATCGAGCTTTTGGAGATGTGCTGCTCAGACAGTACCAGTGCCTGTTATCCGTTAGGAGAGGCTCGCAAAAGGATAACAGGAAGCCGATGTGGGTAAGTAGAAATGTGAGGAACGTTGCTAGAAACAAGAGATTGAACCTCAGAAACCTGATCTGTATCCAAACAAGCTAGAAAGGAGTATAAAGTTAGGAAAATTCATTCTAAAAAGAAGACCCGAAAAAAGAACTAGCAACTAGCAGATGGAATCAAATCTGGTTCTCAGCATCATTGTGACCCAGCAGGAGCAAAGAGCAAAAGTCTGCCAAAGACCCCGTGCATCCAAATGATGCTTGGTGTATTAAAGAAATTTGGAGAGAAGAGAGTGTGAAAGAGTACATTTGCACTGGAAGTTACAATAGGAAAGCTGGCACAGTCTGACAGGAGGATGCGAGAGAGGCATCTGCAGACACATCTCGGTATCTTAAACTGGTCATAGATGCTTCAAGCCCAGGCACAGCACATGATCACTAATAACTTAGAGAGAGCTCATTCACCCAGGAGCTGAAAGGCAACTTGAGAATGGCATAGCTGAATTACCAAGAGTGGCCCATAATCTCCAAAATGGGAACCAGTAGATGTGAACTTCTCCACCCCTACCTCACTATGTGCTCTAGCTTGTGAAAGCTCTGGTCCAGCTAATGCACAGTGCTCTTCACTAACAAGTTCACCAACCCTAATGAAGCTGCTGGGAGGTGGGTCTGCCTCTGGCAGGACTGCAGCCGGAGAAGCTGCAGCCAGCCAACATCGTCACTGCATTGTCACTTCAAATAGGCAAGTGATGTCTAGCGTAGACTTCAGGGCTTGCTGATTAACTCTCCCAGTATGAGAGACTGTGCTGTTAAGACTTTGTCAATAAGAGCTATCTCTAGGCTTTCGTCCTTTTTAATAAATGATGCTGTGGTCTTTCACTTCTAAAACAGTTTTGCCTTTAACTGAGATGAACCCTAATTCACTTTACTGTTCTGCAGCCCTCTTCCTAATTCTGCCTTGTTTTTACATGCTTATGTGTAGTTTTGAGTGTACTATCTGACTTATGGTGTTGGATTGTTTAAATATTAGACTTAACAGGTTATCAGCTGGGATGTATTGATGGATTGGGTGTATTTTACAGCTTGTTTGATTTCTGTTTTTTTGGTTGTCTATGCATGTTGTGTTCAATTCCTTCTGTGGGTGAGGTTTTTGTGCATGATAGTACTTTTATTTCGTATTTCTTGATATATGTAGTACTCTTTAGAATTAAATCTCGTTTTAATAAAGTAGGAATTTTGATTCAAGAATTAAACTCCTGGATTATTTTATGTGAATAAAATAATCAACTAATAAAATAAATAATAAAATAATCAACAAATAATCAATAATCAAATAATGTTTATGTCCTTCTCTATTACAGAATATTTCAGCCTTTTATATTGTTCATGCTTACTACAGATCAGTAGTTAAATCTTCTTTTAGACCTCCTTGCTTTGGAATACTATTATTATTACTATTATTATTACTACTATTATTACTTGTCATGTTTCATTGCTTCTCTGAAACAAAGACATTCTCAAAGGGCAGTTAGCTAAACATCTATCAAAGGGGATTTATTAGGCTTGAGTTCTTGCATTTTTGTTGCAAGATATATCCAAACTTGAATGTTATTTGAATTCCCCTTCCTTGTTTTTTTTATTGTATAATGCGTACACTTTGCATTTTTTAAAATCTCAAATTCAAATCTATCCGTTTGTTTTTTTATGCTGACTATTAGGCTACTACTATTTAAGTTACTATTTTAGTTAGTATTTTCTTCAGTAATGCCTTGTTTTACTCTCTGGTTAAATTCACTTTGTGACTCCAAAATTTAAAGTAGAGGAAAAGCTAAGTATATACCTTCGGAAGACAGTTACATTAAGAAATACTCCCACTTCAGACAATTTTGTCCTTTTTTCTCCTTATCCTTGTTATTTAAACATGTGTCCATATTTTATTGTGCAGATCTTCTTTCAAAGAATTACAAAATAGTGATCTCAATTTTATTTTCATAGTAAGATTTTGAAATGGTACTACTGATAACCCTGTATGAGAATGTGTGTTTGTGTGTGTGAATACTTTATTGCTTGAATAATCTTTCGCAAGTAATCTATCTGCAAAGAATCTAACTTTTAACAGTTACTTTTAGAAATCTTGACACACTTTGTCTACATTTGCAAGTGCTATCTTATTTTCTGGCAAAATCATAGTCAGGAAAAGTCACAAATATTTGAAAAGAATGATATACCATACAGGTAAAAAATAAGGGTACAGTTTTCAAGAAAATTTAGCTATATCTAGTTTGAGTGACTGAGAAGACTAAGCGTGTAAACAACGCAACACAAATACAGTGTTACATTGGTGCATGTCTGTCAACCTCAAAGTGCAAAGATTTCTAGTGCAGTCATTGCTTGTTTGATGAGATTGAGATTTAAATTATCCCTATTAATAATTGTTAGTAAAATAACTTAATGCCGTCGGTTCTTTGATTTGTATACCAAATCAAAAAAAAAAAAAAAAAAAAAAAGCAATAATTATTAGGCCCCTCTTAAAGTATCCAAGTATCTGAACAATGTAATTGTACAAAACAAGCATTCTCTGCACCAAAAAGCAGATTGCAGAAATAATTGGAACTGTGCTGGTGATAAAGCTGTTAATAGACTATAAGCACATTAAAGGGCAGCATGCAAATTAATAAAACAGAATCTCTTTCAACAAAGATCATATTAAGGCAATACGGTTTTCATAACAATGTGGTGAAGAAAACTGCAAGCTGAGTCTTCTCATCTGTTTAAGTCCTGAAGGGCCATAAGTGTGAATTAAGAGTGTCAGTTCATAAGTATAAAGAAAGAAGTGATTTTGTGAAGAGTAGCTTGTCAATGGGTGCCTCTATGATCTTGGAGAGAGATGATGACTGCCAGACTATCATATCTGATTTTTCGGAGATTAGAGGAGGAGACGGGGAGTAAAGGATATCCCATTTCAGTCCTAATTCATAAATTCATAAATTAATGGTAGTAATGATAATCACTTTTAGTTTGCAGATGTTATGTAATCCTTGAGGTGAAAGGTTGTGTTTTGAATTGTTTAGTAGTGAAATCAACGACTTGATCCCACCTGGGCAGGGTGGGGGGTTGTTTCTTAAACATGAGAGCTTTGCAAGCCCTGCTTAGACTACAGTTACACAGAAGAGTGTGACAGTCCAGGGACCCTGGGGAACAAATGGTAGTGGGACAATATATAGGTAATCTCTTAAACAGCCTTTTAGTAGTAACAGAAAGGAATCTCAGGAGATGTACCTGGATCTTCAAGTAGGACCCGCCATTAACACTCGTTACAACAGAATTTGTAGGATTACTTAAGTATGGTTAGCAAAAAAAAAAAAAAAAAGTTAACAACTACTCTTGAAAATAGGCTGTTTAAATAAATGCTCTTATTAAATTAAATGTTCTTATTAAATGCTCTTATTAAAACAAGCTGTAAAACTGATTTTTCATATATAGAATGTGAAGGGGGAAAGTAAGAGAAATACTTAAATATTTCAGTAGGAGGAACAATATTTATTAAAACTTATAAAATGTAATTGAACCATAGTGTAATTCGGGTTGGAAGGGACCTCACGAGGTAATCTAGTTCAGTCTACTCCAAGTCCTGCTCAAAACAGTTTTAATAGATGAGGTTGCTCAGGGTCATGTGTAGTCAGGTTTTGAATATATTCCAGAACTGGGGCAACTTCACAACCTCTCCCTTTCAGTGTTTGAGCACCTTCATGATTTTCTCTCCACCACTGTCATTACACTTCAGTGTATTTCAAGAACTTTAAGTGCTTCATAGAAATGTTTTCAGCCCTTTTTAGCTCAAAGGTATGAATAGATTGAGGGAGATTATAATGAAGCATTAGTAACTCAGGAACTGTATAATACAAATTTTCAGATTTTTTGAATTTCCAGTAAACTCATTTTGCATGGAAAGAATTTTGAGGGGAAAAAATATACGTATTTTAAGGTACTACTCTGATGTTCTGGTTTGGTCAGGTAATGTCTTTCCCGAATGCATAAGGTTTTTGAACAGAAAAAGTGTGTATGCATAGTTTTGTTTGCTCCTTAAAAGATATCCACAGAATTGAGGGAAAAGCAATGCAGTGACTGACATACAAACAGTTCAATTGAAAGGACAGAGGGGGGCCAGCATAGGACTAATGAGGTGCTTAGAGGGTTGGAGAACTTGGCATATGAAGAAAGGTTGAAGGAATTGGATTCATTCAGCCTAGTGAAGAGAGAAGGCCTGGGGGCCTCCGTTCACACTCTTCCAGTTCATGAAATGTAGTTATAGAGAAGCAGGTAATCTCACAGTGATGCACATGGACAGGAAAAGAGGCAACGGGAAAAAATTACTTCAGGGAAAATTGTCTGGATATAAGAAAAAAAAATCACCATGGGAACAATTAAACATTGGCTGACAGAGAAACTAATATTTCTGCACTGGAACTATTCAAGACACAGCTTGGCAGGGACCTTGGTGACCTAATCTACGTGCTTTCTTTCAAGGTTGGGCAAGATGACCTGCAGGGGTCCCTTCCAACATAGACTTTCGTATGAACTGTACAGTATGTGGCATTAAAGTTATTGAAAGCTTTTGATGTATCTGTGGGCTGCACATGTTGTGTCAAACTGGTCCTGTCATCTCCTGAGTATATTTCTGTTATTTCTAGTAATGGAAAAAATACACTCAATCTTCCTATAGTCTCCTAAACCAGTCTCAGGAGAGCTTTTCTTTGAACTGCTCATGTTACGTGCTTTACAGAAGAGACTTAGAACGTGATGATCTGTGTGTCAGTTATGTATATTCTGTTTTTCCCTTGAAAATCTAGACGTGTTTTGGCATAGTTTTAAGCCTTTGAGAACTTGTAGTTTGTGTGTATTTGTTAGAGACACTTTTGACTTTGACAGCTAAAATGTCTCACGTCATAAATGCAGCTCCTGTGTATGATGGAAATTTACATAATTTTCTCTCTTGAGTAGTGAAATACATGCCTTCCAGTTCCTTCAGGGTAAGGCCTGACATTCACTCTAATAGCTGCTAGTTGTTTCTGAAGACTACTGTGCGGTCATGTATCTAAAATGAAACCAGAGAGCCAGTCCGTTTATATCTTCTGACACCTAGGTATCGTGGAAAGGAAAATCATTGAATTAAAATTTAGTGAAGAAAAAGCAAATGTTGGTGGGTGAGATAAAAATAAAGGGAAAAAATTCGTTGGAATTTTATGAGAGTGCCTTATCAATTGGGTGTCTGGGAAAGACATCAAGAGCTGTTCAGAACTGCAAAGCTGACTAGGCAAGGAGATGTTGAGGTATGAATGGGTAAAAGGAAGAATGGGAGGGAGAGAGTGAGTCTGTTCTTGAGACTGAACTCAACCCCCAAAGGTTTACACAAAAACAAGGGTCCTGGTCCTGAGGTAAAAATCTAAAAATGTGAAGGAGGTGGAAAAGAAAGGGAGTGAAGAGAAGGTGAAGAAGGTAAAGAAATGGGAGGTGATACTTCTGGGCAGAAAGGATGGATACCTCCAGGAAGGAAGAAGCTGGGGCTCTGAAGGAGGGTGCTGTGGCTCTGCAGAGGGACCGGAAAGCAGAGACTGAGCCAACACAGGAACATCTGGGGCCTGCTGGGGAGAGTGGCACTAACGCTGCTGCCCCCTCCCCAATGCTGGGTGTTATTAAACCAGACCTTTCCCTATTTTGCATGCTCTTGGTGTTGTGCTATCTGAACTGTTGAAATATGGGCAAATTCAGGGAAAGTGCCCCTTTTCCTTAATGCAGGCTGTATATCCGGAAAGTCAAATCTTGCATATCTCAACTGGGTATCAAAAGTTTAGAGGACGTATTTTGACTTTCATTAGTTTCTCACTGCACTGTTTCTCTATTCCTTACCTGTCAATATAATCTTCACCTTTCAGAAATGAAGAAGGTGCGAAGGAAAATTAATATTTGTGGAGCAGTCTGTGAGAAACATACTTATGTGATGACCATCATGGAAAAACCCTGAGGGAAAACAGGTTTTAATTGGTGTACACTATTAAGTCAGAAAAAGAGTGCACAAGTTTCTGACAACCAGACATAACTTGTAAACTTCTGTTTAACATAATCATATTTATCTGACAGAGGTGAAAAAAAGTAACAAAAAATAAATGATCATAAAATTAAGACAAGATCTATCATACAGTATCTAGAAGGGGTACCAATAAAATTAGGTTTGTTTATTTGTGTTTACGTACTGCTCAAAAATGCCATAGATCATATGTATTGGGGCTTGCTGACATTCAAACCTCAGGAAAATGATGAATTAAACCTATAGAACCTGTTTGACTCTCTCTTGTGGTTTTTTTTTTGTTTGTTTGTTTGTTTTTTTTTTTGTCCAGTATTATGTGTATTTATTTTTATTTTTTAAATGGGTAAAAGTAGGCGTGCTGCATAAATAATAATATTATCATTAATAAATGTTAAAGGAAAGATTATCTAGCATGCTGTTTATGGTGTTAGTAGGGAAAGATAGAGGGATCTTCTGTTATTTTGTTTTTGTTTTTATGACAACATTTTCCCTTAGAACTACACTGAACTGCGAGTGTGTTTTTGTATGTGTATTACGGGGGGAATCTAACTTGTTTACCTTCCCAGTCTGGAGATGGGAGGAAGGGTAATCCCTTGTGTGTAACTCTAAAGGGAAGCAGACAGATACAAACATCACATTATTGTGTACAAGGAAGGGCAAACAGGTTTGTCACTATAATTTATTTTTTCTTAATAAAGGGAGAAGATAATACCTTTTATGAGTAAAAATAGATGCTTTTAAATTTTGGATTTGCTTACAGCAAGGAAGTTTTGCAATCTAAATAAAAAAAGAAAAATTTATTATGAAACTGGCAGAAAACTAATTTTTACTTCTAATTTTTACTTCTTCATAGAAGAAAATTTAAAATTCAAATCACTGTTTGATGAAGAAGGCTATTAAAAATGCATTAGAGTTGAAAATGTAGTTGTATATAATTGTCATAATAGATACTCCAAATAAATTTATCCCCAAGACAATTAAGCTAAAATAATTTTCAAATCATCAGTTAAAAAAATAGTTAATTTTAGAAACAAATGAAAACATTTCAAAGAGTTTGTCAAAAAATTAAACTATCATCTACTTACCAATAAATACCTAGAAGAGGCTTTACATTCCTGCTCAGAATCTTTTTTATTCTTTCTAAAGTCATAGCAAATTCCTAATTTTTCTTTTGCATCTGATTCCCTTTACCTCTCTGTTAAACATTTCTGGACCACTCGATGTCTTTGTGTGCACATATTTGCATGTGCATGCTAAATTTAGGTTAATTTAAACTCACAGGTTTTCATTCTGTATGTGGGTTTTTTTCATAGAGTTGGTTCATTTTTCTACAGAGCATCAAGGACATCTTGCTTATTAGTACTTCCTTCTGTGCATCTGAAATGTTTTTAATATGTGCATCTAACAGCATCTAAATGTCAGTTTTAACTTCATGGCATTGGGAGGATGTTAAAGATTCTGACACATATGAACATCTTCTAAAATCAGTGGCTTTTCTAAATGATATTTTTTTAGAGTGATATTTCTGTCTATAGTTTTACGCTTCTACAAAAATGAACCAGAGACTCAGGTTGCCAGTGAGTGTCTCCTTGATTGCGCTTGTGTGTGTGCAATAAGCCCAGGCCTGTAAAACTTGTTGCTGTTTAGAGACAGTTGAGGACTTATTGGCCAGCACATGACATTATTCTGTGTTTGCAATTAAGCAGGTTCTGAAATTTAATTTCTAGCCTCTCAATGCAGTGAGAAATTCAATAGTTAGGGTTGTGCATAGCATTGTTGCAGTGAGCTACGTACTTGTCACTTACTGCACTCGGTGAGGTTTTATGTTATAATTTTGTTTTCTTTGTTTAATTTGATTTGAAATATTTTTGGTTTTAATAATAAAAAAAATTAAGATTATCTCATGAGATAAGTTTGGGAATTATTAAAAGTCAGGCAATTTAACTAAAACAAAAGGAAATATTAGAAAAAGTATGTTTCTTTTTTAAACTCAAAAAGCCTTTTAGTTAACTTTTAATTAAGTAATACCTTTGGGCTGAAACAATTCTGAAAAGGTCCGAGTGAATCTGGTAAACTGTGAGAATGATAAAAGCAAAAAGCTTTGAAAAATGGAAATGCTCTTTAACTCTTTAACGGGATATTTTAATATCCTCAAAATGCTATTAAAATTCATATAATGGTCTAATTCACTTACACATTCGTTGTGAAGTATTGCCCTGTTACTCTAGTTGGATAATTAAACTAAAGAAATGAAATGCCCCATTTTGTTTCTCAGGAATAACTGCAGTGTTGCTGTCTGCATCCATAGTAACTCTAGAAGGACTTTTGATATTAAAAATATCATTTTTATTTTTGAAAAGTGAATCTGGGTTACAAATTGCAGTGCACATTTAATATGAAACAGTAGTTATTTTAAACTTTGTCAACGCTCAATGTTCCTGCGGATCAGGAAATGGGGTTGGGGTAAACTCATGTTTTTTACAAAAAAAAAAAAAAAATCCTTGTGAAAATACTCTTGAAATGTGAAGGCATTTTTTTTTCAGTATGTATTTAAAAATCCAAATTAAAATTCCTGCAAATGGAAGAGGCACATGTGTGTGTACACACACACGTAAAAATAATCTGATTTTTTTCTATTGCTTTAAAACCCTGGGCTATCAGTAAAAGGTGAAAAATCTTTTCAGGGTTTGGACTCAGAGGCTCTCCAGTTCTGACAGCATTACAGTACCACAGTTCAAGAGAAAATAAAGCAACTTGACTTGATGAAAACTCTACTTTTGTGTCTAATAAAAGTAGTTAGTATGACTTAATAGACTCAGTCTGCCATGGTTAAGCAAACCTGGTAGGCTTGATTCTTTACAATATACAGAAACAATATAGCATTAAAAATGGAAAACAAAATCTAATCAAATAACTTGGGGTCTTTCCCTTACTTTGGATAAGTGATTAAGGGACTGGAGCATCTATCGTATGAAGAAAGACTAAGCGAGCAGGGCCTGTTTAGTCTGGAGAAGAGAAGACTGATAGGGCTGCTGCTTGGTATGTATAAGTACAGGATGGGGAAGGATGGAGCCAACTCTTCTCACTGGTGGCCAGTGACAGGTAATGGGTACAAGTTGAAACCCAGGAAGTTCCATCCCCATGTGAGGAAGAGCTTCTTTCCTGTGAGGGTGACAGAGCCCTGGAAGAGGCTGCCCAGAGAGGCTGTGCAGTCTCCTTCTCTGGAGATCTTCCCAAGCCGCCTGGATGACACCCTGTGCCCCGTGCTCTGGGTGTGAACCAAGCAGGGGCTTGAGCAGGGGGGTTGGACTAGATGATCTGTAGAGGTCCCTTCCAACCTCAACCATTCTGTGGTTCTCTGTGATTCTGTGAGATCTAAAATAATAAAGAGTTCATAACTGATAGTGGTAAGTGGCCAGTATGGTGTAACCTGGATACCTGAATGGTCATTCTTTTGCAAGTCAGAGTTATATTAATAGTAGTTATAATTTAGGAAAAGGAGAGAGCTG
Organism: Nothocercus julius; assembly: GCA_013398735.1. NCBI lineage: Eukaryota > Metazoa > Chordata > Aves > Tinamiformes > Tinamidae > Nothocercus > Nothocercus julius. The sequence goes on along the minus strand of VZSV01000195.1, from coordinate 711,809 downwards.
AGGTAGTGAGCTAATAACTTGTCTTTATTTTGAACTTATTTAAATTTTGAGAAATTAAAAAAAAATAGAAATTTCAGTTGCTATTTAGTCTAAAACTGCACAATGTAATCTGCATTCTCCAAATATACCAGTAAATTTAAACTTTTAAATTTTAATCTCAGTTTTATTTGGAAGGCAAGAAGAAGTGACACGATACCCCTCTGTCCCTCTGCTGTCAGAGCTGTGTATATTTCTCCTCACTGAACTTCGCTTTTCTGGCTGTGAAATTAGTAGCTTAAATTAATTTTTTTTTTTAATATAAATATATTCATCTTCTCTTTTTCTTTAAATCCACTTTTGAATTATAGGGTACCTCTTACAGTAGCTGTGGTCTCCATGTAGTGCTTATGGGAATTAACATTTACTTGGAAGCAGTTCCTTCAACTCTTACTCCTCTGAAATAGCAGCTGGAGACCTACACCAAAGGCATAAAGTGGAGGTTGATATGTCACTTGTTGGCCAAATTCCTGGAGAATGTTGTTGCCATAACAACTCGTCCCCTTCCAGAGATCAATCTGTGTGCAGAGATGGAGATATCTCTTCTCTTTTTTTCCGTGAATTGGTTTTCTTTCACAGGATGACAGGGTTTCTGTTCTTCCTTCTTATGTTCCTCTGGAATCTTGTGCTTTAGTTTTTACAGTTCTTTCATGCAATAGACTCTCATGCATTTTTTTTCTGTCTCTAACGCTTCTCTTCCATAAGTTTTAGTTTCTGATTTCTTGGATCCCTTGGTCACCCTGTTGATAGTTTTGTGCTGTTCTTGTACAAAATAAGCTGTAATCAAGTCAGGAAAATTAGTTTCCCTTTCTTAACCTCATAGGATGCTTCAGGATGGAAAGGACCTCTGGAGGTCTTTAGTCCAACGTCCTGCTCACAGTCTAACCTGTAACAAAACTTCTGTATATGGCAATTATTCAGCTGGCTTATTGTAGATAGAATTAGTGAAAATTGAGCAGAAGGGAGATGTTTAGTTGAGTTACTGCTGTTCTTTTCCTTCCACAGGAAATGGGTCCATTTTTTTTTTCAGATGACAGCAGCAGTCAGTGTGACTTTAGCACGGTTCCTTTGCCCTTCATTTGCCGTATTTATTATAATATACCTCTTATTATTTTAATTGTCATAGTAATTATTATAATATAGTTCTTTTTCCTTATATCACTCTTCTCTTACTGTCAGGCTGCTTACTCTCTGAGGTGTTTCTGGGCCCTGGTCACTAGAGGCCCTGCTCTTTGCTTTCTTGCCTTCCTGCATGCTTGATATGGCACAACAGATGGCCATAGGGGGGCCATTATAAAGAAATAAAAGGATGAGCAATTGCGTTTTGCAGCTCTGGCCTCTGCTTCAGTTTTTTGTTAGATAGGAATTAAATGACAAGAAGGTAGTGCACAATGCAACACAGAAGTACATTTATGTAAATTCAGACCTTTTCCTCTGCCCAAGCAATTTCCAGGACTGCACACAGTGGAAAAATATTCAATACATGGAATCGCATAATGATTTCCCATCCCAGTTTCTTACAGGTGTCATGCACTTAGAAGAATTCAAAGAAGATGTACTCTAGAATGAAACATTTGAGTTTTTATGCAAGTTTCTGATTTGAGGGTTTTTTTTTTTCTTTCATCTCTTCCAGAGCTGCTCTTTTATTTACAATTGGAATTTTATTTCTAGTAAAGTGATACAGACATAATATGCAATTTGACTGTACTATTACTGTAATGGTGGGAGAGTTATGTGATCTTTTTAATCATACAATTTAGCTGCCAATTCCCCTAGGTATGTAACAAGCTCATAGAATTTATATGTCAATGTAGCACAAAAGAGCAGATCCCTATTCCACGTTTGCAATATTGGTTTTATTGTAGTAATTCAATAATTGACCATGCTGTTTAACTTGGCACTGGGAAGACATCATCTTGATCATTTTAGCTTGAAAATTGCAAGAGTTTCAAAATTTTCGTTTGTAAAAATTACTGCAATTATTTTTTAGTAGTTATGCCTGAACACAATGTTTAAATCAGAACGTTTTGCATTCCAATCTTTGTTTTGGATGCTAAACCCCAAAAAATAAACATTTCAAAACTTGGTATCCTCAGAAATTTTTCGACATAGTTCTGTATTTTAATTTCTTTCTTTGTGATTGGAGGATAAAACTTTAAAATCTTTTATTCTGAATTGATGCTTAGCAGAGAACTTTTCAGACTCTTTTTTCACATTTTGGAGGTATGTTAAGATTTTTTTATAATGTTTCTGTTTCTCCCTGAACAATGTAATGCTCTCTTTACCCAGCATCTATGAGATTAATGCTAAGTAAGAAAGTAATGTTATGCAAATATTGACAATAGAATGCAACTTGATTTTGATGGGATATATTCAGCTTTTGTCTCATTCTCTTTGGTACCTCTGCAGTCTGTTGCTTCTCCTGCATTTTTATTAGAACCAGACTAATCTTTGACTTTCTTGCCTGCACTCTCCTTGCTGCTGCCCTAGTTTTTAAATACCTTATTCCAAAAAACATCTGCGTGTAAATTGAACAAAAACAATATTAACATCTTATTCAATATATCTACTTATGTTAGTATAAGATAGGTCCTTTGCTTTATCCAGCTCTCTCAACAGAACACAATCTTTCCATATGAATAAGTAAACAAATAATTATCTAGTGCAAGTCAATGATGAAGTATGCTTTTATTTGTATTTTGTTATGCTTGAATGCAGCTTTGTAACAATACAGATCATTTCATTGTTTGCATGTTTCTAGTTTTAGAATGTTGTTACTCTAGTGCTGGTGTCAAAGGAAGTAGACTTTTTAAATGTATGTATTGGTTTTCCATTTGTTTTATTGAGTTTAGAAACCCTTTGAGAATGTTGTACTCCGAATTCCCTAGATGACACTTAAAACAGACTCTTGGTAAACTTGCTAAAACTCTCTCAAAATAATTATCTTGCTCCAGTTTGAGCTGAGTTACTCCAGGTGCTGCAGGGAACTCTCAATGTTCTTGTAGTGTAGTCACGTGTCTGTTATACAATACAATTTCTTGGAAGTAAGTTGATAAATACTGACTAATATATTGACTTATTCCTAAAATCCTTCCTCTTTGAGTAAAGCTACGAGTAGTTTATTAAGAAAGTGATAGCCAAGAGGTCAAAATAAATGTTGCTGGTTAAGAAGCAAAGATTCACAGCTAATTTGAGCCTTTATTTTGTTAAATGTATTTCGATTTTAATCACCTTTTGCATCTACTGAGCTAATTAACTTAACAAAAAGGAAAACAAATAAGTAATGGTAGGTACCTTATTTGTGTTTCTTTAATAGTGAGTAGGTGAAAGATACTAAAAATTATGCTGAAAACTGTTTTATCATATCAAATCTATTGATAACTTAACGGATATGTGATTCTTCCAATTCTAAGGAGAAGGATCCAATTCTTTGCTACTTTCTTGGATGGCCTCACATCATTTTTATGTTTGCGTTATAAATTTTGAATCAACCAAAGTCCTATTAAGACCAAACCCTGCTACTTAGAGAAGAACAATGTAAGATCCACTAATATCTAAATTTGAAAAGCCTCATAAAGGCTGTAATAATATTGGAAGAAATTCACCATGATTCTTCTTTCCTCAGATGTCTTTTCCAGATCAATATTTGCAGCACTATTTAAAGTGTTCATCTTTCAGATAAGGGTTTTAGCTCTTTAGAATTTGGAAAAATCACTGTGCTGCATTAAGACAATATTTTTCTTCTCTTGTGTCTTGATCTGCTTCAACTCTTTCTGCCTACCTTTTCTTTTTAACACTATGATTTTCCCATTTTTATTTAATACTGGAAGGCTCTAATCATATACAGTATAGTCAGCAGGCAAGCAAACTGCATTCAGCTTACTATTGCATGGTTTTTTGATCAATACTGAGTGGAGAAATGCCAATATGTGTTCAGAGAAAATGATCACTGAAACCCAATACGCAGCTGTTAAAAGTCAACAGACTGGAAAGAGCAATTCAGTTGCCACTCAATTCTCCAAAGCTGGCCTGGCTAATTTTAAGTTAGTTGGTATTTTATTGTTGGGCATTTTTTAATAGTGTCATCATTTTTTTCATAATCAGTGATAGTCATCTCTCTGTAAAGGTGTTTCCATAGTGGTTGACATCTTCTGAATTTGAAGTCTGCGTTGAGGGGAGAGGGTGCCAGCATGTGCAGATTTTTAAATAATAGTAGAAAAAAATGCTCTTGTTGAATGTAAGCATGAGTCTTGAAGGCTTTGTTATTGTTTTGGAACATATGACTTTCTTTAATGGATTAAAACAGTAGAGGAAAGGAGGGACAAGCATCTAACTATATTTTAATGTGTTGAGGTCGCTCAGGGCTATATTGCCCCATTAATGCACTGGCTATATTTGTACAAAATGCTCTTTCCCAAGTAGAAGACTGGAAAATCAAGGGGAAGAGATATTTCCAGCATGTGGCTTGTATTTTTTTTGCTGGGGGAGGGAGGTTGGCTTGAATTTGTTTTTTTTGCTTTGTCTTCCCTCCCACTTCCCTCCACAACCCCTTTTCCCCATCTGGGTTACCATTAGGACTGACTTGGTTCAAGCATGAAATAAATGAATTGCCAGCACCATAGTTCAGACACCAAATAGGGGAAAAAAGTCTAAGGCAAAGGAGGACTTAACACTGCAAACCAAAACAAGTGTAAAAGGTGCAAAGTGTGAATGGGGCTTGAGGGTGGAAGTGTCCTTTGAGGGACAAATAGGACCAGGCTGTGCTCCAAGAGCTTCATAGAGGAATATATAATCGTGATGAGATGTTGTTGCTTTGGGTAGTTTTTGTTTGTTGGCTGGTTTTGAGTGTGTATGTGTTTGTTAGGGGTAAGGGGGAAGTGAAGTAAGCATAGCTGGTTGCAGTTTTGGTATTTATGCCCCATTCTCCAGTGCTTCCTGTCCTCCTCCGCAACATCTCATTCCCGTGGAGTGGTTGTTTTGTGCAGCTGAGGAGCATCCAAAGTGAAGGGTTAGCAGTCTTCAGAGGAAGCTTAGCGTCCAGGAAGCAAATGTTTTAGGGGCTAAATAAGCCAAATAAGCATTCTTGAAATTATTTCCTGTAATTTATTTGGGTAACAAGCGTGGTCACAAAACGATGGGTACAGATTTCTACAATGTGGTTAACAAGCTCCCAGACAAAAGAAGAGTATTCTCCCCATGTGAAAATAGAATCTTTGCATGGATAAGAAGTTACAGCCAGAGCTCAGCATGAGTGTGAGAGTTGTGAAATGTTACGTAAGACGTGGAAGGGCTAGATAGCTTTTAGAGAAACCAGCTGTTTGTACCTTAGGTGCTGTGTCACCAGCAATCTATGACCTGATCTCTTCTGGCTGGCCAGGGGTAGCTCTTTCCTTTAGAGCTGTTCAGAAACTTTTTTTGCATAACAATTCTGAATAATTTCCTTGATCATCAGCCCATGCTTGTATGTCTTGCTTGGATTTAGGCTATTGCAATCTGCCACTGCAGGTTTATTAACCGCTTTCCTGCACTTGAATTATTTCCTAGGATTCCGCAGCATGACTTTACTGAAAATAGATGAAGGTTGTCTTAGCTAATGAAAAAATGTGGCTAGATTTCTAAAGATTTTCAGGATGCTTTCAAGTTCTTTACCAAATCTGCTGGCACAGAAAGGCACTTTAAGCAAATATGGGCCTATATAGCTCTATAGCCCAAGACTTTAGTTACACTTTTAACTTGATCCACTGACATCAAGCAGTACTGCCAGGAGTTTTGGCTAGGAATAGGAAACAGAAATGATTTGCTGTTACCATGAATTTTAGGATCTCCATGCAGATAAGATTTGGCATCAAGATGTGGCTAAACAGCTTTTAAAAGCTGTCAATGGCCGTTGATTTTATATTTTGAAAGAACGTATATATATACTGAAAAAAATATACATTCTTCAGCATGTGTGTATATATATACTGAAAAGAAGCAAGGAGAAACTGTTAAAGTGATGCTCTTTTTTAATGAAATGCTATATCAAAGNAGATTATGGGCCCATCTGCAGACCAAGATGAAGGATGTAAGGATGAAGATAGGAGGAAGTGCATTGCAATACTTACAGCAATCTTTGGCTGATTCTTAAGTGCTCTAAATATATAAGCAGCAGAAAACTAACTATAGCCTCTTTTGCATTCTTATTTAGAGCTTGACATTCCTTGCAAAGCAGCTTTGCTGAACAATCTGAGACTTGCCAAAAAAAATGGCATGCAGATCGTGTGTTTCTTTTTCTGAGGTTGTACTTGTGGTTAGCTGTGTTCATGTGGAAGCTTCAACTTTTGGCTTACCTGGAAACTTCTAGGTAATCTAAATTCCTAAAGGTAAGAGGAATCAGTCTACAGAAGCTTAGCTTGGAAACCCAGGTGCAAATCTAGCATAGCGTAATTTTTGCATTGGAGGAATGAGATGCCATCTTTACCAGTCCCAAAATTTCCTCTACCTTGTGACCCTTCAAGCTTCCTTCCACCAGATCTTAACCAGAAGGAAGAGTTGGAGGTATTTGTTACATTGGCATCAAAAAAGTTGCAGACAGTGAAAACTTTTATAAATAAATAATGAACTAAGAAAAAAAAAAAAAAAAGAAAAAAAACCTTGGCAAAGATTTTTTTTCCATATAGATTAAGTAACTCTATTCATAAACTTCTTTCCTGTTTCTTTCCTGTTCTGTTCTTGTGAAAAGGACTAATATGGTACAGGAAAGAAAAAAAAAAAAGATCAAGAGAGCAAGTAGAAAAAAAAATAACAAGAATATGTATGTGTGGGATGCAGAGTGATGGACATATGAAGTAGGAATTACTGATGAGGAGTAGGAGAGCTGAGAAGAGGGCCAGGTGCTAAGAGTCCCTGATGTGTACTGCACTGAGTACCATATGGAGTACTGTACTAAATGATAGTGCCAGCCTCCAGCAGAGAAAAGCATCTCTTAAGTTAACATATTAAAAAAGTTGACTACATGACTGTAGCTTAATACGAAAAGATCCCTTTTGCTTTCTGGTAGAATCATAAAAGATAAGGTTAGGCAAGAAATCTATTTGCAAGATTACTCAGAAAAAAAAGGGGGCTTTTTGTTTGTTCATTTCATTTGATTCTTGTTTTGTTCTAAACGGATATAATGGGAGGATAACAAAACATTTTTTTATTTGTTTGTTTGTTTTAATAATATCAGCCAAGACTTAGGCAAAGTTTAGTGCCACCATTGAATTAGTTCGGTCTTATTTGTTGAAGGTCTAGGTGACATTCTTATATCTGTAACAGCCATAAAATTCTCCTTTAGTTCTCTATTCTTACTTGTACAAAGCAATCAATGGTTTAAATATTTCTGGAATACTGTCTTTTTATTGTGAAGAGCAGCAGTGTTTCCAATGAATTAGTTTATATCTTGTCCATAAGGCTGTAATAACAGCACTGAGCAAATTCTGATAGAACATTCTCTACTTAAAGAAGTTGATATGCCCAATTCACTGTGCACGTAAAAATAGATTTTTGGATAAATTTTCCACTTGGTGGAAATGCTTTAGAAATGCTTTCTAAAGTTTGAAAATAGATGCTTTATAATCTTTCAAAAGAAATTACGTTTATATTATGGAGAATTACTTTGTCTTTTTCTGTAATTTTTGAATAGAAATATAAGTTAATGCAGTTTCCATTTTAAAAAAGCACTGTTTTTCTTTTTGAAGAAGACATCAAAATTAAAATTAAATTTTAGAAATATCAAAAAAGGCAGTTTGATTGTCTAATGAAAGTTTGGTTTTCATTTCTATATACAATATAATATAAACTCTCTGGTGTTTATTGTTTTTGCTCATAAACATTCAGAGGTTAGAAAAATGACTTATCACCACTGAAGTTAAAAAGAGAATCCTAAATCTGAATAACTTTATTCTTTCTATCAGTGGGAGGAAAGGAGAAAGATTTTCAGAGAATGTTTGCTCTTGTGCCTATGCCCCGATTATGAAAAGAGACACAAAATACAGTTTCAAAGATAAATGTGAAAGCAAAAGTTATACATCTACAAGATTATTAAAAAGTAAGCACTCACTGGAGGGTGAGTAGGTGGCATCACCCATCTCCTTGTTATTACTGTTTTTTTTTTGTTTTTTTTTTTAGCTCGTTCACTCGTTCAATGGATAAAACCAGAACTACTCTTTTAATTTTTATGTAATTTGAAATTCATTGCTTTATCAGACGTGATAATGGAATTGTGTCCTAAACCTCAGTTATTTTTTCTCTACATTTTTTTTCTGCTAGTTTATCCAATAGTCTTCAATAGTCTTCTTAACAAACATCTCTCCAAACCCCCTATATCTTCAGAGCCCTCTCTAAACTCTTATGATGTCTTCTTTATTATCATAAAAACATTATTTCCCAGAAAACATTCAGTTTTTGGAAAATGAATTATTTCAAGGTGAAAGATGTTTATTTAAAAATGAAAAAGGTTTTTTTTTTTTTTTTTACACTAGCAGAAATATTTTTGTTATCAATTTTAAACTGTTGAAGGCTTTTACAAGAAAAGAAATGTCTCAAAACATTTCATCATAGTTGGAAATATATTCATTTCTGTGAAAAGCCTCTTGTGTCTCTCACAAGAGGAATGCTGCTTCTGCTGTATCTCTTGCTTTGAAACGATGAGTGAAACAAAAAAAAAAAAAGTTGATTTAAAAAAATATAAAAGTTGGAGATACTGGAGGCGCATAACTCTGCCTGTCAAACAGGACTCACTAAAAGTTCTGTTCTATCTGGGAAGAAAATGGGATTGTTTCCCCAAAACGCTTGCATTTTTATTCTACCAAATCACTTGCGTGTTACTAAAAATCTGGGGCCCCAAAATTTGGTCTCTTTCAAACATGAATTTACCCTGAGCAAATAAAAGCCTATTCTTTATTCTCTTATATTATTTCCAAGTATGTGAATGATCTTGCATAGAAACTATTCTGTCAATATGTTAAATAAAACAGACTTAATATAATAATTACCAAGAATATTAGTTAAAATCAGTTAATATTTTTCATCCCAAAATATCTTAAATCTGTGATGACCTACGACTAAATTTGACAATCTTGGAAAAGATCTTCATTGACATCAATGGTCACTTTGCATATATAAGGTCTTTTAAAAACAGCATCACCACTGAAATGTGCCCATTTTCAGTTTCTAGTTCATATCTAGGAGAACAGTCTTAACACTGACAATGTCAAAGTAAATTGATCTCACTTAAAAAAACCTGAAAAGTAAAATTATTGTGATGATAAAGATTTTTTTTCTTTTTTGTTTAGTCCTTTTGCTTCCTAAAATACAGCTATCTTCCCAAAATAACTTAACCTTGTAAGGTGAGCAGTGGTGCAAATTTGGCAAATTTAGGAACGTCCTGATGATTAATGACATAAGTAGTCCTGCAATATCTATTAAATCCTTATGACAGCACTCACCAATTTTACCATTGACCTATCATGGATTTACTAGGTAACCTTTCAATGCATAAAATACAGTCACTCTGTAGATTGATTTATCCATCGATAATGTTCTGTGTGTGTAAAATGGTGAAACTTTGGAATGCAAAGATTGCCAAGTCTGAATGGAAAATGTATAGCAAGGTGCTCAGGGATGCACTGAGTACAAGTCATTCTTGACCAGTCTTATGTATTTCCTACGTATAGCTGAGGATGCTAAGGGAGCTAGCTGATGACCTTGCATGGCTGTTCCATCGAAAGTCATGGATATAGTCATTTGCCATGACAAGGCAAATGTTGTACCTGTCATCAAAAAATAAGGCCAAAATGTCAACCTGGGAACTACATCTTTATCAGCCTCACTTCCGTTCCTAGGAACATCTATGGAGCAAGTCCTTTTCAAACACATTGCCGGGCGCGTGAAGGAGAAGGAAGTGATTGGGAACAACCATCATGGGTTTACTAAGGGTAAATCATGCCTGAGCAGCATGATTGCTCTCTATGACAAAATTGCTGGATTGAGAATGAGGAGAGCACAGTGGATGTTTTTTACCTGAACTTTGACAAGCTTGTCAGTACTGTCTCCCACTTATTCTTATATGTGGGACATAGATTGGTGGGCATCTAGTTGGTAAAAAGAACTAGTGGGAAGGTCAGTCTCGGAGAGTTGTGGTTTGCAGGTTGTGCTCTGCAGGTCAGTGAGCAGTTTGTGCGGGTCTGTACAAGTACCTGTCCTGGTTAACGTGTTTATCAATGGCCACCAGAAGCTAGTGGGGCTGCTCTCATCAAGTCTGTGCATAGCTCTATGCATGGGAGAAGAAACTTATACAGCTGATGGCAGAGCTGTCAGATGGACCTGGACAGGCTGGAGGAATGGGCCGATTGGGACCTTGTGAAACTGAACAAGGACAAATGTCTTGTCTTGCCCTGGGAGGAGCAGCGCTGCAACGACACATGCTGAAAGTCCCTGGTAGCTCACTAACTGAGCACGAACTGTGTGCCCTGACGTCTAGACACTGTCTCCGATTTTGGGATCCCAGTGCAGGAAAGCTACTGGAAAAGTAGACCAAGTTTTGCTGAGAGCCACTAGGGTAGACACCTGCCTGTAGCTATGTTCAGTCCTGGTCACAGGGCTCATCAAAACACATACATCCAAATTCATAATTTCCCAGTTTAATTCTCTGGCTTCTTCATATCTCTTCGGCTCTTCTGCTCTTGTGTGTGTGTGTGTGTGTGTGTGTGTGTGTGTGTGTGTGTGTGTGTGTTTTTCTCCCTGCATATTCCCATTTTTTTACTGTTCAATATAAAATCTTTGTCTCTTAAAAAACAAGCATTTGTTGCATCTTAAAAGGAATGCTAGAGATGCAAACAAACCCCATTAGAATTTAAAACACAAATTCCCTCCAAAATCCCACTTTAAGGCCTTTAAGTAACTTTTTCACTAACCATAGATGGCCAGACTCGTATAGATGAATTTAAATAAAAAAGTAGTAATTCCACATGAGGCAGATGACTTGTCTGGAAAAGTTATAATTCTGAGCAAACTTTATCTGTTTATACTTACGGAACTGAGAAAGGTTTCATAATGAGAAGTGCTAGGCAGCTAGCCTAGCCAAAATAGGCTGTGCTTCCCGATCTCTTGGAAAACCATGTTTTTCTTTGATTTGTGTTAATTGTAGTTATCTACTTGCATCAAAGGAGGCTGGAAATAGATGTGTTGTTTTTACTGTATATTCACTATAATATATATAACTTTCTTGATAAACTTTTGAACCATTTGGAAAATAAAATTAAATTTTGAGTTCTAATAAGGAGGGGAATTCTACTTTAAAGACAGATAAGCCTGTATCCATTACAAAGGTAGTGACACTAATTGACATGATAATTGGGTTACTCCCCTTATCTGAAAAGATGTGGATATTTCTACTCTCTATATATTTGATACATATTATGAAAAAGATCAAACTTCTATGAATATAGAATTGGAAAATCTATTATGGAAGAATAACAAGGCCATGCAGAACTTTATTAAAGAATTAGACCATTCTTTTTTTGACACATAGTGGCAAACTTATAAACTTAAGTAGTGTCATTAAACAAACAAAAAAGACATGTAGTGAAAATTGAATAGCTATAATTAGTATTTTTATTTATACTATTTGTACACTGGCCTAAAATATTTTTCTTCATTTTAAGGTAACTGAGCTGCACAATATCAAAAACATAACCAGATTGCCTAGAGAGACCAAGAAGCATGCAGTGGCAATTATCTTTCATGATGAGACGTCAAAGACCTTTGCGTGTGAGTCAGGTAAGCAATTGCTACTTCAGTTTGAAGAAATCAAGTTACTGCACAAGGAATTGCTTAAGTGAATTATCTTGGAACACCAGATAGGTATCCTCAGCTTAAAGGGAATTTGCTGTATACAAGAACTTTAAGGTTTGGGGTTTTGATGATGAGATTTGGGGGAGGAGGCTTGTTTGGTTGTTTTTGTTTGTTTTGTTTTGTTTTGTTTTTGTAATCTATTTCGGAAGATGTTGTGGGTATTCAGAGCTCTTCGTCTTTGACTGGGTTTTGCACCCTCATAATCTAACAGCTTGGCGGATTTTCTGCTAAGCTTCTGAAACCAAGTAAACAATAGCTACAGGCTAATATTAAGTCAAGACGTGAAACATCATATTCAGTTTTTAACCAAGTTTTGCTATAGGCATTTGCTAAAGTAATAATAATCCTGCTACTGCAAAGAGGTAAATAACAACTAAAACCTCAGGATATTTTACAGCTGTATGTCAAGCACGCTGCCACTTGAACTGCTACATGGTATAATGACTAAGTTGAGAGCTGACTTCATGGTACATAGTGACAGGCAGCTACCTAGCATTTGCATCAAATGATGCTTTATTAATTTACCTATTTCTTGTTAAAAAATATGATTGTACATGTCTGTAATCTATTGGATACTTCACTTGGAAAAAAGTTTAAACAAAGAAACAGAAATTTATTGTTCATAATATTTCTAGTTGTTTTATGATGTGTTTAAAACTGTACACCTTAAAATTGTCTGTCTTTATATTATCATATAAACATTCCGTTGTGTACACTCTAACACAGATATAATGCAAAGATGTTCAAGAAATATTTGGAGGAGGTTGGTTAAAAGTGTGTAAGATCATGAAATAAATGGATTTTGGATCAAGTGTTGCAAACAGTGATCTGTACTTCCTGTCATGAAAGATAAATTCACAGAATGTGCTTTATTTGTTTCTTGTTTTAAATATTAAAACATATAGAAAATATAGGAAACAGAGAAAATGAGTGACTTTGTAGGAATAGTTAAACAAATAATTAGATAATAGTTCACATTAAAGACTTTAATTTCTTCTGTTTTGAAGTAATAGTAGCTATATGTTCATGTGATTAATAAACTAGTAAAAATACTTCAATTTTATTTCAACAGCACTGAAATCAGTTCTGTATAAACTTTCCTGTTGTCGTTTTCCTTTATTCAAAAGATTTTATTCCTTCCTTAGAATAGCTATCATGCAGGTGTATTTTGAAGAGTGCCAGAAAATCATAATTACACGTTTCTTCGCAAAGCATTACTTTGTTCTGCAAAGAATGAGCAAATTTAAAGTTCAGGAAATCTAAGTTCAGGAATTCCAGTCCAGTATTCTTCCCTTCAGGAACATAGATAATGCACTTTCTCATCTTTGAACCCAGTTACATATATAAGATGCAATTACCTTAAGTTCCTGGCCAGGTTCCAGTATGAGATGCCCTACATGAGGGTCATAATCTCTGTAGAGGAGTGTGTTGAACTTTGCTGTGGGACAGGTCGTCACCTGACCAACCAGAAGAGAGCTTGTGGGTCCTTTCCCAGAGACCAGCACAGGTCTGTAGTGGGTTTTTGCTGCAGCTCAAGAGGAGGCAGATGAGGCTGGAGAAAGCCTCACGGTCATAAGCTTCAGTACTCTTGGGTGACTTTAAACACCCCAACATCTTCTGGAAGTTCTCTGCAGTTGGGTGACAGTACTCTAGGTTTTTGAAAGGCATTGAAGACAATTTTGTGGTGCTAGTGATCAGTAAACAGACTGGAGAAGATGCTCTGTTGGGGGACTTACACGGCAGGAGAGCTTCTGGGAAACTTTCCTGGAGAGTGAAGGGGCCCAGGAGAGCTGGCTAGTCTTCAAGGACATCCTCCTCAGAGCACATAAAGTCCATTGTAATGTGCAGAAGACAACTGAAGAACTGATGAACATGGAGCTCCTGACTGAACTTTAACACAAAATTAAGCACAGCAAAACACTTTTCTTTGTTAAAAAGCCTCTCTAAAGATTTAGAACATTTTGGTCCTCACCAGAAAGGCTGAAAGCTGTGATGACTCCTAGGCCACTGATTTTGTTGGCTAGGAGCCTGTGGGTTTTGTCTAAGCACCTGTGGCTGCCTGCTGTGGACGTATCTTCTGGTATCTGGTCTAGCACACAGATAGTTGTGACTCTGGTGACTAGCAAGCAGTATTTTAAAATTTTCCCAATTACCATCAGAATTATGCCAGTGGAAGTAAACTAATGAGAAATGACTGGCTAAATAAAAGGAAAGAATAGTCTATAACTTATACTCAATGATGGCTATGTAGAACATACAAGGAAATTTGCCTCAGCAGTTGTAGGGCATAGGGCATGAATACCCTGATTAGAGCTGGAATTTTGGAATGTTACTTTTTTTTTTTTTTTTTTTTTTTTTTTTTTGAAAGTTGCTCACCTCAGGTGGATTGTGCTCAAATAATAGCTAGCTTTCAAATAAAAGTTTCTGGCAGCACCACAGTAGTGAAAGTCCATGCAGGAACATAGTATATCCTTTAATGGTGCTAGCAAAATATTGAGTGATCTAAGTCCCTTATAAGTCCCTTTTTCTGCAAGGCTTATTGGAGTCAGCTTCACAGATTTGTGGAAATTTTGTTGTAATTTTCATACTGCAAAAAATGAGAAAATTGCTGGACTTGTAAATCTGTTCATAAAAGAATTATGGATCTTTCCTTTTTAAATGACGTGGATTAGAATATGAGAGAGACAAAAACAATTAGGGATGAAATACGATTTCCATGATTTCTTTGAGTATCAAATGAGGTGTAATATGAAAATAAGGAAGCAGGAGAGAGAGATTTCAGAGAAATGTGTAGAAGTGTAATTGTGAAGCAAACACAGGCAGCTCCAAAGATAAGGGTGTTTATCATGCTTTTCATCAGAATGGTGCCCCATTCCACATAGAAGTAGATTGAAAAGGATTGTTTATTTTCAGGCATATGTGAACTGTAGTTAGATAGTAACCAAAATCAAGAACCTGCAGCACAGCATCATCATTTTAATAGGCTGTACTTTGGCATTCCCTTAAAACTTCCACTGCTCAAGTCTTGGGAAGATGGAATTGGAGAATTGACAAAATAGTCTAGCAACTATCCTATTTGAAATTTCTAGTGGGATTTATGTATAATTGCATGATATTGTTGCCTGTGTTTTGACAGAATGCATCATTTGAATTTCTTGAATGCCTTTGTTGCATTAAAATTGCAAAGAGCCATTAAGACTTTAAAATGAACCATTAGTAGTCTGTCTTCTGTTACGACTAACAATACAAATGGCTACATAGACGACCAGACCGAAATGCCAAATTTCACTGTTAGTTCTGTGGGCTCTAGGAATTTGGGAACTGTTAGAAGTGAACAGCACTGCGAATAGAGTTTTGGTCCTGGAAAGAAAAATACAAACAAATTTCCCTTTTGTTATAGAAAAATTATTTCTATATAGCTGAAAACTTTCAGAAAAAAATGGTACTTTTCTTTTTTTATAGTGGCATGGGTTGTTCTGTGAAAGATTGTAACCATATCTTTACCACGTTGTGGTGGTTTATTTATTTATTTATTTACTTACTTCTCTGTAAAATATAGAGTTCAGTGGAAATCAGAGACATGTTTCCTCTTCCTCCCGTGCCACAATCTTTTGAAAGGAAAAAAAAAAAAAATACAACATTGCATGAGGTCATATGTATTGCCCTGGATTCTTACAACTGTCCCATTTTGATCATAATGTTTGCAATACTTTGTCACTTCTAGGGCACAGATTAATCTGAATCATTTTGTAAACATTAAACATTTTTAAGATTATTACTTAGGATGTGTATTCTTTTGATCATGAGAAATAGTTCCTTCTCATCAATGATGACTTTTATATTCTTATCTGTTAGGACACGCTGTTAGGACTTTCTGACACTCACTGGCAACAGGAATAACCAATAGATGAAAGGAATACAGGGTACATTGCCCCATCTTCGGGAGACTGCCTTCAATAGAACAGATAGTACTTTATTCATTTTGTCTGTTTTCCACTCAGCTATTTTCAGATTATTAATTGAGGTACACACTTAATTCTAAAATTAATTAACATATTTTGCGGGGTTTTCTTTTCATATCTTTTGGGAAGACCAGCTGGTATTGCAGTGCAATTGCCAGATGTTAAGTTTGAAAACTCGAGACAGTTGTCAACATTTGCCAACGCCTGCCATCCCTTCAGCCCTTCTGTCAGGCAGGTGCCTGAGCTGGGAGCGCTGCTGCGTTCCCTGTTTGCAGCGCAAATGGAGTCTGCAGTGACACGGAGTTAACCTCAGCCCAGTGTGTCCATGTGCAGGTGGCAAAAGCAGTAGGAGTGATTCATTAGCCTCCCGCACGACTTAATGCAACAGCGTATTTCTACATGAGTAGCAAAGAGGCTTTTCTAGGTGGCAGTCACGGTTAAGCACTGCATCCTTTCAGAAAAAGCACAAAACAAGGATACCCAGGCTTGCAAACTGTGTATTCCTGCTGAGTACCTTCCACCTTTTATTGCAATGGGAGAAAATCCAAGAATTTTCTAGGCAA
Source organism: Nothocercus julius (assembly GCA_013398735.1). Classification (NCBI taxonomy): domain Eukaryota; kingdom Metazoa; phylum Chordata; class Aves; order Tinamiformes; family Tinamidae; genus Nothocercus; species Nothocercus julius. The sequence goes on along the minus strand of VZSV01000195.1, from coordinate 695,374 downwards.
CTTGGCTGGAAGCCATTAAGATTTTTAACTGCAGAAATTGGAAAAGGTATCTTGTTTGGAGGATGCAATATAGGAAATTCTAATTTATAGTTTTTGAAGGTCAAAACGTTTGAGAGTTGAAAATATTCCCTTTTTCAATAGAGTTTCATTAAATAGTATTTATTGCAGATGTGTTAAGTGCTCAGAGTGCCCTTGATGTTCATCCGCTGTAAAGTTGTCTGGATGCTCTTTACTTTCAACATCGTGTATCTAAGTGAAGAAAGTCCATATTATTCTTTCTTCCTCGACAAATATATTGAAGTGTAGACACCGTAAGTATTTGCCATGTCTCAATTTTACTCAGAGGGACTGAAATTTATATGAAATATAAAGTGTTCCTAGAGGCACAAAAGTCAAGCAGGATAGCTAAGATAATAGTGATTCATCCATTTTATGGGAGTGAAAGAGGAGAAAAAATCTTCCTGCCTGCAGAAGCTGAGCAGCTTCAGAAGACAAGCAGAAGAAAGCAGAAACAAGTAGAAAGCAAAAATTTTATTAGGAGCTAAAATGCTAAGGCACCACCTATTTTTAACATGCCTTCATACAGTATATACCAGAATGTCAGTTCACCTTGCCTGTTCTATGCTGCCAAAATGTGCTCTTGCAAAATAATAAAACTATTACTGGAAACCATCTGAGAATCTTGATGAGTTTTACAGATAAAATGTTCTCTTATTATGAGTTGTTATTAGTGGTTAGGAGAAAAAAGACATTAAGTGAATTGCAGATGAATGTGACAAAGCCAGGGAAAATCAACTTGAAGCTCATTGTCTTTGAGGACTTCACTTCACTATATGAATGTCATATATAGGTGTATATATATATATAAAAGCATATATGTATGTGTGTGTAACAATATGTATAAAGAATCTGCTTTCATTAAAATGTGCGTGCATGAAATTGTAGTATAACTGTGTTTTAGTGACTATTAGCAGTCAGAAATATGAAATATTGAAACATTTTATGCAAACAGATCCATCTCTTCCTCCTTTTCCACTGCTTTCTGTACCATCTAGATGCCCCTGTGTTCTGTGAGTATATCTTGGCATTCAGCAGAGAAGTTTTCACAGTTGACTTCCTGCAGTACAGGGGAGTAGATGAACTATGTTCTGAAACAGGAATAAATCCATGTCTTCTTCATCCGAAGGGCTGTTTGTATTTTTTATAATGTAGAAGCTAAATACTCTCCAAGATTGCCTTTTAGTGCATTCTTACTTGTGGGATCAGGTTATGAAACAACACCCTTGGGTGGAAAAGGGTGAGGACTGCATACAAATTTAATGTTCCCATTTTAAAAGTACTTTTGAAACATCTGTGTTAACAGCCACTACAGTGCTCTCAGAATATCTCATGCTAAAGATGTGTCATTCTACACAAATCAAAGTCATTTCTTGCTGACTGCACAATACATAAAGGGATTTCTTTTTCCTTATTATTGTTATTATTATTATTTAGATTTTGTCATGTTATTACTGTATTGTATGTTGATTTTTGCCTCATGCTACTCACGTTCTTAACAGTATTGTGTTGATTTTATTATAACCATCAAGGAATTGCCTATGAAATAGTGGTCAGATTGTCAGTTAGCCACCTGAAGCCTGAAGGAAGTACAAGGCTATCAGGAATTGCATAACAGTGTAGAAGAAGTTTTATCATGATTTGAAAAAAACAAAGACTATCGTAATTGTCTAATTATATTTTTTAGCATAAATAATATGCAAAAACAGGTGGAAGTAATACTGAGATGTTTTCCTGTCCTACTAATGTGTAAGTTCTTCCTATTATTTATTCCCTACATATTATTTTATATATATATTTATATAATTTATCAGAAATATATGTTACATCAGTAATTCTATCAGTAAGTTAACATTCAATCAGGAATCTCATGCATACACAAACATGCGCACAAACATATATGTGTATGTGGCATTCTTAATAGAATATAGTTTGTTTTTTGAACATAATAAAAGAAAAATATATCAGGAGTTGAAAAGAGGTGGCATATGAGCACCTCTTATATTATTTATTTAATATTTAATCATTCCTACATCTTTGTGTTATGTGGTTACATGTCTGAGTAATTTTTTCTAGGGGCCTCTGCTGTGACAGGTACTCTGGAAGATAGTAGAATGAGACTCTGCATTCTAAAGTCTGTTGTACACCCAGGAGAAAAAAGCTGCATTTCTTTTCAAGGCTTGTACTTTCTAGCACTTAGCATTAGAAAATATTATAATAATGTACCTTTCTTTGGTTTCAGATTTATTTCTTTCTGTAAAGGTTGAAATTTAAAAATAGTATAAAAAGAAGGAAATTTAAACAAGATGTTTCCCCAAGAAATTCGAACAGGACTCCAAGGCCTAATTATTGTAGAGTGGCTGTTCCTCAGGCTTTTAGGCTACTGGCCCCCAACAACTTGATACTGGAGCCCTGGGTGCTAAAACCTTGGATTCCTCAGAGACTAGGCAGACTGGCAAAGAGATGGGTTGATTTCTGAGAGCTCATTTAGATTTGATGAAATGGCATTTAGTGGCAAAAGGTCTCAAACAGCTCTAGGAATAGCACATGTGGAGACCTACCCCTTATAACCTTGCAGAAATGTTAGCACTGTGTTAAGATGCATCATCTGCAAAAGGTTACATTTTACAGTGTATATTTCCATGTTTTTCACATTAAAATCTCTAATAATAATAGAAGGATACAAGTACTTTACTCATAACTACCTAAGAAGGCATCCTGCATTTGGGCATATTTCTACTTCTTTGGGATCCTTCATGTAATATCCTACCAGCCCTCCACAAATATGTGCACACTGGATTGGAAGCCAGCTGTCAGCTGAGATACCACGGCTTCTGCTCATCTGTGTGCGATAAGGGTCAGATCTCGTGGGATCTGTGAATCTGTATCGCCTTGGAAAATAATGCAGCTTCTGCAATTCCTGACCTCTCATGAGCGAAGCATACTTTTAGTGACAGCATAAAACTCATGACGTTAATTTATAGATTGAATGTGGAGTATTGGCGGATAATGTATGGCTGGCTGAGCCTAGGGAGAGTTCAGTGAGTAACATGATAATTTACTGCTCCAAACCTGAAATATTAATTCTATTTTTCATTCTCTGTCAGAATTCGGCCTGAATTGCATTTGACTACCTACAGCGTGTAAGGTACGCAGGGCTGTTAGCAGGTTGACTGTTTTAAGCCTTTGAAAAACTTCTACCCCTGAGTGAAGATGAACTGAGAAGAATAGCATGCGTAAATGACCGCAGGAAGTTTTGCACAATACTAATGTATCTTCAACTATGAATTTGTCTATGCTGTGTCATGTATAGTCCTGACATGAAAATCTCAGTCAGATCTATGCACATTAGCAAAAAAAAAATGTTGTTCACTATTCATCTATCTTCATTTCATTCTGAGAGGTTTCTGGAAGTCACCTGCCAGTGTGAATGTTACTATTGCCATTAAAACCCTTGTGGGCTGTTGAATAGCCAGGATGGCACAGTTGATCTGCATGGCTTATAAGTTTGCTGTTCATTGCTGACTAGATGATTATGGCCAAGTAACTTAATGCATTCTCATAGTCTCAATCTTTTTTTTTTTAAAAAAAAAAAAAGTCTTTTTTGTAGTATTTAATAGGAAAACATACAGACTTGTGATTGAGTTTAAGAAGATAAGCAAATATGTTTGAGCCAGAAATGACTCCCAAGTTCATTAATTCAAAATTTGCACATTTTTTATGTACTTGGAAAGACTACCATGTCTATAGTTTGTTGTGTCCTCCAGCTAAAGTAGAAAATGTGCTTTCTTCAGCAGATTACAAGAAGCATTCCAGTATGTAATTATGGTCTTACTGCCTTTGAGAGTGGACCTTTGTAATCTCTATTGTACTCTCTAACACAGGTATTTTCTAGGTGAAAACATTTTTTTTTTACACTCTATATTCTTATTATCTAAAAAAGCATCCAGTCCTTTTGTGAGTACTGGAAGATACTGTGTCTGTCTTTGGCAGTAATTATGTGTCAGTCTCTGAGTGTCTTGGTAAGACTATCAAGACTGTGTTTCTGGGGAGTACTATAGCATTACTGAGACTAAAATCTCTTTTTGGCGCTTTTTTAGAGTAGGTCTATAAAACATGCAAGAGTTTCTTTCATACGTTGGTCAAGATTTCCACCTAGATATACAAATGAATCATTAATACAGCTATTAGCAGACATTATGGTTTTTGCATAGTACATTCCCTGATGTCTGAAATTCCCTTGTTTACAGTAACCGATGACCCTAGAGTGATATTCCAAGTAAATCAACTTTGAATATCTCAAAGAGAACCCTCAGGAATTTCCTTGACAAATAAATATTTTCCTGAATAAATTTTATTGTCCAAGTAGCTCTTCTGTTAGTTTTAAAAGTTCAGCCTTGAATTCTCTGGAGATTTTAGGTTAATCTCTTCTTTATTTCAAATAGAGGAATTTGTTCTAAAGCCAATCTGTGAACTGTGCTTGGGATAGCTAATGAACTGAAGCATCCTAAAAAGAAAGCTGTGATTCAGATTCAGAGTACCTTTTAATGCAGTTTTAAAGTATTTTAGTTTAAAAACAGTGACCTGAAATACAGTCTTCCTCAATACAATATTAATTGCAATACTCTTCTGAAGATTGCACTGAAACAGGGAAAAAAAAAAAAAAAAAAGATTTGTTTTTCTGTAGTTGCAATTGCAATTCAGCTACATTCATGAACTGTTTTTAAAACCAATATAGAGCCTTTTAGCTATAGATTCTATTCTAAAGCGTGACTGCTTTTAATATTTGATTTAATCAATTCTAACTGCTCCTAGTGCTGCTCTGAAAGTTAATTAGAGGTTGAAACAGAAGTTAATCAATAGAAAAAAATGACTGAGAGAAGCTGTTAACTGCACAGGTCTATTGAAGATATATTTTAGTTTTTAAATACCTGTTTACTTAAATGTTTTTATTGTCTTTGAAACTTAGAAAAGAGTGTATTAATATGCAAAGAAGGCAAGCAGGTTTTAATCATGATGAATATATAAATGATCTCCTTCCTGCTGAAATAGCTATCGTGGGGTTGAGAAACTTTATAAAAACACAGAGAACTTGTCTTTATATTCTAAAAATACATTTTTGGGCATTTTTACTTTAGATTCAGTTTTTAATTCAAGTTCCTTGCAAATGGTTGCAAAAGTAGAATCAATGTCATATTAGATTTAAATATTGCATGTGATTAGCTGATCTAGTTTGCTTTGCTGTTTGGTAGTTTTTGAGTGTGATAGTGATGTGATAGTTTACTAATGTGATAGTTTACTAGATCCTTTCAAATATGTTTTGAATTGCTTGATAAGGATTTTTTTTTCCCTAATTCAAATTGACCAATCACACATTTTAATTCTTTCAAATGCCACAGTCAAGAGAGAATCAATGGTTCTGTTCACAAAAGTAACATAAATACTTCCATATTGTGTTCATATTTTTGTTTCTTTAAAGTGCAACAATATGGTGTGCTGGCGTGTGTTAGGGGTTAAACCTTCATATTCAGGAAAATTCTTATTGCATGTACTAGTCTTCTGAAATCTCAGGAAGATCTGAGCCTTAAAGCTGCCTATTCATTCAAATTAGGAGGGATCCTCTTCTGCTAGGAAATCTAGATCAGTATGGTCTCTTGAAGACTGATAATATGGAACATGTGGGACATTTCATAATTTTGCTGTAATTTCTCACTGTTTCTCAGCTCACTTTGGGGACATTTCTTATTTTCTCAGTGTTTTATAGCTGTTTCTGGACTCACTTTTACAATGAACTTTCTGAAAACTGTTTTAGCATAAAGCATCTCTTAGTATGTTAATGACGTTATGGAACAGCATCAGTGAGCAACTAGCCTGCATGTTTCTGACCGTGTTAGGTAAAATGAAAAATGGATAATCTCAAGGTCTTTGTTTCTTTTTTAAGCCTTTTGCTAAAAGTACATGTAATTCTAAAGTCAAAATACAAACATAATATTTTCATTTTCCTGTAAAGACAAATCTGTACTATAAAAACTGGTCACAACTTGGCTCTAAACTGTGCTACATTAAAACTAATGTATAATTTATGAGGAAAAAAATAATCTAGCAGGTAACAGAAAAATAAAACTTGGAATTAATGAAGCTCAATGTTTATTGGCAAGAGGAAAATGGAACCAAGTTTATCAATCAGCTTTACTATGTAATCAACTTACAAGAACAGTGCTTCACTGATAGAGCTTCTCACTATTTTGAAAAATGGGACATACTTTGCTAAGTGTCCCGCAAACATTGCTCCTTGGAATACTGTAGTAAACTCAGACTTCCAGCTCCATTTCACAGTAATGCTTGTTCAGTGGCAATATGAATTTCTGTGCTTCTTTAGAGTTCTACATTGGCCAAATCTTTAGCTAGCACAGCATCTGGTTTCAATTTCAAGGCAAAAATAAATCAATCCTGTAACTGATGTTTATGTTCCATAAATAAAACATGAAGTAGGTATTACAACTGTTTTTTTTTTTTTTTTTCCTCCTGCCTAGATTGTGTTATGGATAATTTTGACTGGACCCAGCAATTGAAGTAATCAAATTAGAGAATTTGCTCTGGGTATATAAAATGAATATGGCTAATAAATGTGAAATGAAAGAACATTTGAATGTGCTAATGGACAAGCCTCTAGATAATTAATCTAATTCATCAAAGAAACACAGACAGGTCTTTTTAAAGTGTGTTCCTATAAACATTAATGCAGTAAGAATGGCAAAATAAATCACTGTATAACTTCCATTTTATATTCTAAACATTAATGATCTTACCATGCTAGGTTTGCTTGGATGTGCAAGGAGCCCAGCCTAAACTCAGCTATAGCTTACAGTCACTTGATTCAAAAAGAGAAAAATGAACAAAGAGAAAAATGAATTAAACAGGGAGTCTGTCACTTATCTCCTCTATTCTTTCTATTGATGAGAAATGAATTAATGCAGGAAACTCAAAAAGCCGATGTCGTTTCAAAATGTTTTTGCTCAGTAGCAGCATGAATCTTTTCTGAGGGTAGCACAACATCCACGACATCTCTGCAATTTAAGCAGCAGTGCTCACAGCATATGTCACTAGCGATATCAGCACTCTCCTGTTATTAAATGCTGTCCTCTGTTGCTGTTGCAGATAGACAGTGATAAAGTATGATCAGCATTATGTAGCCATATAGCTCTGGCATATCCCAAAAGTTTTAGGAAGAAGTTAGAAGAGTCAAACTATTTTATAGTTTGTATTTTTGTGCACAGTACATCAAGAGAATGGTAATAATCCATAACTTTTTAAGTTTTAAATTTTGAAAAGTGTCACACATCTATAATTTTAGTCTCTTTTGTGGATTCAAATATATGACAGCATGTAAAAAATCTCTATGAAGACTGATGAAGATTATTACTAAAAAAAAAATATTTTTAATGTCTTTAATGGATGTCTTGAAGGAAAATTCCAAATTCATAATTCTAAGAAGTGATGGATATGTGCAAACTAAATTTTTTGTTGTTGTTGTTCTCTAGGCATTATATATGTATTTATGAATACAATCCTGGTGGAATTAAGAGAGTAAATGAAAAATTTTCATTGCTCTGATATAAAAAGAGAGATTTCTCTTCTGCTAGCTCAGAAAAATATTGCTACTTGAAAATTGCAATATCTTTTGTATAATAGTAGTTTCTTTCATCAATCATCAATCAATTCATACATCAATCTACTATATTACACCATGGGTTTTGTGCATGGAAACTCAAACATGCATTGATTTTACAAGCAAATTCATGGAGGCTTTATTTTTCCAACATAGTATGTCTAATTCAATGACCTTCAAGCATGGCTGATTTAAGATCTTGCTCTGGACTGCCAGTAAATGCTGTGTATTTTGTGCATCTGTTATCTGTTCTTTATACATCTGCTTAGTGTTTTCACTTATTCTAAATACAATGTGTCATACTTCTATAGGTTCCACTTTTATTATCCTCATCATTTCTGAGTGATTCTATTTAATAATCCACTGCTTTCTGTCAAATGAGATTAGAAGATTTTGGCTATTTGCACAATGTGAGAATTCTGACAATTTTTCCTTAATAAGGGCACTTCTCTAAGAAATTTCTGACTTGGACAAGGGCATAACAGTGCGTCAAGAATCCTTTTGTTCAGAATTCAGAGACACAGGTGCTGCTACATTGCATACGGGAAGTTAAAAAAAAAATGTATTGCTTAGCTGAGAAGCTGTTTTGGATTGCATCGTTTTTTAGCAGTATCTATAGTATGAAGTAACTATGAAGTTGACCTGCAGTGGACTGTCCTGTCTAACAGCTGCTCCCTGGTTCCTTTAAGAACCTCTTGAAAGAACAACAGTCAAGTTAACTAAGTAAGACTTTATTTTTTTAAGGATTTCTGTGAGATGCTCTCAGCTTTGTACAAACATGTGGATGTGTGCAGTCAGGTTGGCCACTGTCTATACAGTTATATCGTCCAGTGACAGCAGAATAATCCTTTCATACATAACCTTTGTTTAGATAAATAGATGCACTAAGGAAGGAAGGAAGGAAGGAAAAATCTTTCTTCACAAGAGCTGCTGGAAAACTACATTATTCATCAAAAAATTCCAGTCATAAATGTAGCTACATATGAATATGTCCAAGCATGTTAACACAAAATGAACTGTAAGTTCAGTTAACAGATTCTTAAGGTTTAAACACTAACTTGAGCAACTACACTAAGAGAGTATGCATGAATTAAAAAAGCATTCTTTAGAATCTAAAGAAATGGTTTGGTTAATTTTTAGAGCCTTATGTACTTACTATTTGAACTGTTTCCTTAAGGATCACAAATTAATGGTTTTATTTTGCAGTTTATCTGAGTTTAGGTATTTTCAAGTTTACTTATAAATTAATTTGATTATAAACTAGATGTCATTAGCAGTTATTTGGTTAATTAAGATGTCATAAAAAAATGTGAAAAAGAAATCAAGCATGTAATTTTTTTAGGAAATAGCAGAACCGAAACTTTATACTTTGGATAGAAAGTTAATTTCAGTAAAATATTTTGGGTAGTAAAAGCTCATCAGAGAAATCCCTAGTAGTTGGTAGGGGAATCTTAATTAGGGGAAAAAAATGAATATTTGTCATCCGTTTTTTCTCAAATACTGGGTTTTATAGATCTTTAATAATCATTAAAAATAATGAATGGTATATTCAACACACACAAGTAGAAAATAATCTTGCTTATTTAAATACTGGATATCTGCATTTTTCCCCTTAATCAAACAGCAGCTCCAAGTCCTGAGCCCAGATGAATAGATAACTTTTATTTTTTCCTTATAAAAATTCCTCAAAAAATCTTCAGTTAATAATATGTAGCAGAAAATAAAATGTTAGATATAGAAAGCTTCTACTCCCTTAGACATGACTAATCAAATTCATGAAACATTTTTAAACATGTTTGTGCAAAAAACAGGTCCTAACTGTTGATGATGCTTATATGAGTAAGTGGGAAAGGTGGACACACGTCTGTTTGTACTGAAACTATCATGCTTTCAGGAAAGAAGATTTTGGCATCTGCCATGAGAGTTTTTTTTTTGCTTGAGAGTGCAGCATAACTGCTGGCCTTGCTTTCCTTGGAGGATGTTGACACAAGGTCACTCAAACTCTTCATTTCATGAGGAATGTAGACTTGAAAATTATACGGTAGAATGAGATTCTGATTAAGCACAACAACTCAGATTTTTAATTACATGTTCTCTTTTGAAATACTTATCTTAATTTCAGGTTTACTAACATGGAACAGAGGTAAATGAAGCATGTCAAAAAAGTGTGAGATTTTTAGATGCCATAAACTTATAAACTTTAGATACTTTAGATACTATATACCAATAGGAAAAGTAAAACGTTCTTTCCGTGTAGAATGTTGACTGTGTGTCAAAAAACAATACACAAACAAAGACTTTACTTCACAGAAACTAAAAAATTTTGACTTTAAATTACAACCTAACCATTTTTCCTTTATCCTATCAGGGGGCTGAAAGAGAGGTGGATGGACCTTCTGCCTAACATTCAAGAAATTCAGGAAAATCCTTTATATTTTTTTAAACATATATCAAACTACTAACTGTAATGCTCTTGGAATCTCATGGCTTCAGAACTACAGTACGGTTGTGTGCTGTCATTGATCGAAGTGTCCACTGGCCTACTTGCCGCGTAATATGCTTTCATTTCAGAAGCTTAGGAAGCATAGGAAAGGCTTCTGAAGGAAGGCTGAGTGCAAGTTATAAATTCACTCGGTAGTGTGAGGGTTAGCTTAGATGGGAGGAGGACTTAGCATGAGCAGTACTAATCTCAGTAAAATAAACTATTGCAGTAGTAAAAAAGCAAATGTGGCTTTTACCCTTTCCAAGAATTTGTTCACATCAGAAAGGCACTATTGCAGTTATTTTAAAATGCCTTACTTTTTTATGATTGTTGTCTCTGAGTGCAGTAGTGTCTGTCTTGAAAGCGCTGTGGCTGTTTTAACATCCACACCAAACTTAGCACGATGAGGGGGAGCAAATAAAAAATACTTGGGCAAATGATCTTTGCTCTGTTGAATATCTTAGCCACATCTGGACAGTTTTATTAGGTCTAATTATCTTACCGTTACATTAATCATTGAATATCTCTTTCTAAAGTAAAAATTCAGTTACCTTCTTTGTCCCAGTTAGAGAGATTCTGTGCAAACACATAGCTTAGGGTTTGTTGTGAAAATGTAAAGAACAGCCCGAGGTTTGCCTGCCCTTACCTGACATGTTAAAAAGAAGACAATTACGCCGTTTCCTCACTTTTAGTGAACTTGCTGTTGTTACGTTGTCATTTGTAGCACTCCAATGTCAAATCGTCAAAGTTGATGTCAAATGCATTGGTTTACGAGGAAGACAATAAATATCACAAAAACCAAGAAGTTATTTTGCTGCATTTCTTTTAAAGAAGCAGTGCTCCAAGTAGGCCAAAGTGTTCCAGCAGAAGGAAGAGTGGCACTGAAGTTGTCTGTTTCCTCATTTAAGAGTATTAATGCAGAAAGTAAAGAAAAACATTGCAGCATTTATGTTGTGCTCCTGCCCATTTGTTGAATATGCGCTGAGATGCTGTTGGTGCCAGATAATCATTATTAAATGACAGTGTTAATTTTTCTCATCAACACAGTTAATACCTGATTTCTGTTTATAGTTCCTTTTCCACCTTCTTGTCTCCGTTTTAAGGATATATGCTAGGGAGAATGAGGGTTGGAATTTAGCTTAGTCAAGAGGTATCCCCAAGAGGATTGGAGAGGGGAGGGGAGAGGAAGGGAGTAGAGGGCCCTTTGGATTTAAATAATCCAAAGAAATGCAATCTGAGAAAGATACTACACATTGTATTTCCTCTGATAATAAATAGAGACTATATAATTTTAAAAGTTTGCTTTTTGTAATTGTGCCACATTGAAATTCACCAAAATTAAATAGATGTGTGATAATCTATAACTAATACTTAGTTTTTCCCAAAACTAATTATTTTTGCAGCTAAAAATAGAGTTGCACAGCATATGCCACTGTGATTGTTATATTATTTCAATCAGAAGTTGACTGCAATTGCTTTGAATCTTTGCAAAAGAGAGTGCTTATTTTCACCTCCAATGTCAAAAAAAAAATTGCATGTTAACTCTAACAATAGCAAAGAATCAAATATTTGTATTCCTAGAATTTGAGGAAAAATGCCATATTTCATAGATAATGGAAGTAGAGGCAGAAAATTGATTCTTGTTGCTATAAAAGAGGCTTACAGTGGTGTTTTTGAAGAGGTTTCCTAAAGCCTTTGCAACATAAGAAAGGGGCAGCACCCACTATGATTTTTCTGTGCTCAGCCAGAATGGGAGGGAAGTGTTTAGTAAAACAAAGTATTAAAAAAGTCTTGCTTCAGTCAGAATATGTTTAGCCAAAGAAAGAGCAGAAGATTCCCGATGCTTTCTAGTCTACAACTGTGTTGTCTATGCCTAGTGTTTTAATGTGGAAGATGTTCATGTGGTCAAAGGTATGAAAGCAATGAAGCAAGCAGCAGAAATGGTGCATATAGCTTAGAACACATGCCTATCAGTTTGGTCGTTATTCTCCTTATCAAACAGCATTTCTGATCTTCAAACAATAAGCTTTCTCAGTAATTCAATTATAAGGCAGAATATTTTGAAGAAAAAATAGTGAAATGAATCTTAGGATTTGTACTAGTTTCTTTGCTTGTGGAGTCTCTCTGAAGGTTCTAACTTAAAAGTTTTAAAGCTTTAAAGGCTTCTAACATAAAGGAGAAAGGTTCTAACAAACGGAGAAAGGAAATACTTCAGACTTACACAGAAGGTTTTTTTTAACTTTCATTTTCCACTCACTTAAGAAAATGCCTTACAACTGTTCTAAGAGAAATAAAATCATGTTAAGAGTAGATTAAATCTGAAATAGTCTGAAGTTTTAAGCCAAACAAATACCATCGTTGACTTGCCAGTCATGCATTAGCTGCATAGCTAAATGCGATAGCATCCTCTGTGTATTGTGTTACTGGTGACAGACCTTTTTTGGACACTTGACTGATGGTGTTTATGTCATTCGCACTACAGACAACTGCCTGAGGTTATTTTACTTTCATGCAATTGTCATTTGACGTTAATAACTGCTTAAGCAGGTATAGATTGACAGTCCTGGGGAACTGTCCAACTCCCATGGCAGATTCTTGTAACTGACCTGGTGCTTTCAGTCACTGTATGAAAGTTTCTACTATTTCCAGGCAGATTTTGGTAAGTCTTACCTAACACTTGAAAGAAAATTTGCATTCAGAGCAAAAAGTTCCTATGGATATTTTTGCCTGATTGTGCTCTGTTGGCTCACTATTCATCTATGGGACATGCTACTACTTGTTAAACTCTTACTTATATAATGAAGGGCGCTAGTCCCCAGAGTGAAGTAGTATAGTGAGGTTCACTTCCTTGATTGCAGACATCAACCTTTATCTAAAGAAACAAAATAGGTCTTACAGTTATGTTAGCACAAGTAAATATTGAACAGAGAAATTGCTTTCCTATGAGTTTACTATTTCTCTTCCTTTTTCCCCATACATTCGCTAATAATAAAGTACCTCTATCTGTATGAAAACTACATTCTCAAGAAACATTTCAGGTGGGAAATTTTGAAATTTATGCAGAGCAAGATAGCTTGCTCTGCATGGCATTTTATAAAGTCTGGGCAAATTCTCCTTTCACTGCAAATGCATCATTAGTAGCCATTATGTATGGAGTCATCTAGTCCCTGCTCAGTTCTGAAAAAGTTACTATGTTAGGCAATTTTGCAATCATTAGGCATCATTCCTTACAAAGTATTTGACTAATGACAATATGCTGCATATATCAGACATCACCTTGGCCTTGTAAAATTTGAGTGTTATATGGTGTAAATAATATTATGATGGGAGAAACTGTGATCAAAAATCTCCATCTGGTCATGACTCCTCATGGGAGATATTATCTCCTGTGTATATATACACCAATCTGTGTAATATTTACTTGTTTGATTCCTGTGTGTTCAATTTTACGTTGGAAAAAGGAGAGATGTAAGTAGAAATGTACCTCTTGGGTACAAGTAGGTTGTAGTTTATTGGATGGTAACAGCAATATGACGAGTCTTTTTGTCCTCCTAAAATACTGTTCTTTCTTTCAAAAGCATATTCACTTAACACTGTGTTTACAATAAAGGTGGAATAGTAGACGGTCTGGTAGCCAAATGCTGGTTAATCAAGTTGACAGTTTGATCAACCTTTCAGAAACGAAGAGGGAATCCTCAAGGAAATGTCAGTTTGCATACACCTGAATAACACTAGGAACACACAACTGGTTATTTGCAAACACGTGTACACGCATGAATTTAAATTATCAGAAGCCTATTTGTGATGTATCTTGCATCTTCTCTAGATAAGTGTGCATAATTTTTGGCAGAAATATTTAATTTTATTATAGCTAATGAATGTCTTCTGATAATTGTTGGGATGAGTAGTGTTGCCCTCATGTCAATGACTTCAAAACAATGAATGATGTGATAATAGGAGTTTCTTATTTAATATATAGACCATATCTTCTCTCAGTTAAAAAAAAAAAAAAAAAAGTGTATTTGCAATATGTACCAATAGTTAAAGTTACAAAATAATATGTGTCTGTGTTGTTAACTATTCATTTACCCTGCTTGCTGCATTATTCAATACTTCTTTAAGGAGAGCTGTAGTTCTTAATATGCTAAGATAGTGCAGAGAAAGTAAGTCATAAATGGATAGAATATCCCAAAATATGTGTGCATTTTAATAAATGCAAATACTAACAATCAATCAATCAATCTTATGATTGTTGAATGGAAAGGAAAGGAAAAAAAGAACTATGTCAAAAAATTATAGGAATTCAATGCACTGATTTTTTTTTCAAAGAATTCTGTCAATTTTCTTTAAAGTAGTTTGTTACAGCCTGAATACAGAACACTTTCAGTAAATGACCAAAGGTTAACAGCCTACGTGATTTTCCTTCATGACTTCCATTGACATTTGAGTTCCATAACTAATGGAAAATTTCTGCCTGTTTTTTTTTTTTCTGAGGAGATATAAGCAAAAATTCTATAGATGATCCCCTTATCTTGTGAAATAACTTTGTATATATTTGGTCAATACAAATCTAATTTCAATAATAAAATTGCTTTCATAGTTACAACCTACTATCTTTATGATAACCTAAATGAGAAGCAAGTTTTAGTCTCAGTATGGCCTAATTTTCTATTCTTTTACACTAAATAGAACTTATCTCCCCTTCATTACTTCTTATCTATCATTTAACAGAAATAATTGCAGAATTCATGCATAACCAGTGTTAATTAGTAATACATGTCATTACTCAACATAAGTAACATCCATATGTCCTTCTGAAAAAGAGTAAAGAATATCCATACTGCTTTGTATTTTCTGTGAGTGGGCATGAAGTGCTGTTGTAAGATACACCTAAATATTGATCCTAAATAACGCAGACAATGTTAGATGTAGTATATTCAAAATAGTTACCAAATAAGAATTGTATTTAAATCATCAAAAATAATGGAATACAGGATAGATTTCTCTAAAAGCATTACCAGTTTTAATACGAAATTATGTGCCTGCAGGCAATAGTGATATTTACAAGTGGAACAAATGAGACTAAGTCTCTGTATGTAGTTCAGGTTCAACATGATAGCACATTGCTTCTATCAGGATTCTGTGATTTTTTTCCTAGAGACTTTTATTTGCATCTTGGTGATGTTTTTTAGAAGATATAAATTGTCACATGTGCCTTTTCTGAGCCGTTTTCCTTGATAGAAATTTTCAGATCCCATTAATCCAAGCAGGAAAAACTCTCTCTCTCTAGGTTCAGTCAAAGACAGAATATTCAGTTGGATCTGAACTTCTTATCAAAGTAGACGGAGGGAAGAGGAGTCAAGCAATTCATCAGAAAATATATTGAAATGTTTCAAAGACAAAAACACTATCATTTTCAATTTGTACAGTTTGTCATTAGGGAGAACTCCAAAAGTAAATGAGACTTTTACATGCCCACAAGAAAAAAATTTGTATCCCCTGTAATATTGCATGTATGCTATTTCCTACTTAAATCCTGGGCCACTACCTTCATGGACTACAAGAGAAGGGAAAGGGCAAGCAGCCTCATCTTTGTTTTTAACCTTTAAGGGCCAGGTATGGATTGAGCCTTTTTTTTTGCCCACGCCGTTGCCATGATGGGAGAATTTCCGCTGCCTCAGGGAACGAAACACCGTCAGGGTGGCTCAGGGGAAAAAAGCAGGACAGGCCTCATGTGTTCGGGGCTTTATCTCAGGACAGTGGTCCTCAGCTGTGTCGGTGGCACTCCAGCAGGGGGTGATGACCTATTCCTTGCAAGCTGCATCGTCGTGAAAGAACATGAAGTTATTGGGAGTCATGTGGTTTTATGCTTAGTCTAACATTAAATGTTAGCTGTGAGTCTGAAACTGGTCCCATACTTAGACAAGGTAACTCTGATACAAAGATGTCTAAGGTTGGCATAAAAAAAACAGTCTCTTCCTCAGCCCCTTCTCCCTTCTTGCAGTGTTTGATGTGGAACATGAACTGATTTAAAGCGCAAGTACCAGAAGTGTTCTTTTGCTATTAGCAAGTTATGTTTTTAAGAGGATTTACCAATGTAATTTGATCTCTCTGATTATCTGAACAAGCCTCACCCTGTGGTGCTGCCTCTTTGCTGCATAGCACTGCAGGGGAGGCAGGTTGTTCCCATCAGCTGGGGCATGGCGTGCGTGCACTCAGTGGAGAGCTGGAGTAAAAATGCCACATCACATAACCGCGTGCACAGACCTCGAGGCCTAGGTAAGATACGGAGCAGTATTGCCACAGACAAGCTGTGTATTTTCAGATGAGACGTTTATAGATTTGTTCCTAGCGATGATTCTTATGCAAAGTGCAGGGCCTAATTAAGTTCTCCCATCTCTTTTTATTTTATCTCGCCTTGTGACATTTGTATAGCTGCATATTATAACTGAAATACGGCCCAGATGAAAATGCACGTTTGTTGATTACATTTATAGCTGTGCAAACATGCTTTACAGTTTATCATGCAGTCCAACAATTCAGTTAGCTTAAGTTGAAACTGAATTATTCAGTGCCAGTTTTTTTCAATTGACCATTCAATGGACCAAATTTCCAGTGACATTTACCATCAATAAATCTAATCTCCATGCATTAAAGATACGAATTGTGCTGCCCTTTTATATGTGTTGGTTCCACTGCAATATTTCATCTGTTTCAGTATTTGCGCTTAATCAAAATAAAGAGGCAACTATGGTTTCTTTGTTTGGTTTCTTTCTTTAAAGATTGCTGCTGCGACTGATCTGTCTCTGTACTATAAGTTATAATAAATACATTTCAAATTCATAAATAATAGTAAATCTGATATCCAGAAACACAAAGCATTCTGGACTAGTTGGAAGGGAGAGTGGTGAACTGCTGATGAAAGAAGAAATATGACTTTAGCTATGGAATGTAATTCACCTGCTTCTAAAAGGGATTTCACATTTATGCCAAGGAAAAGGTCTAAGGCAATCCCCTGCAAGTAAGCAAGAGCTATCAGGATGTGTTAGGTAAAACTCAGTCGTACTCTTGACCTTTCAAAACCATTTGCAGCTAACGTTGATGCTTTTGACAATATGCACAAGTTGTCACAGTTCTTTGGAAAGATATTTCAGTTCTTCCTTAAAACAATATTTTCTGTACTATGCCATTGATAGTTATTTTAAGATGCAAATTTTGAGTTATATGACATATGTTATAGCCTGGCAAGAAAAATCCAAGTGTAATCTTGGATCACAGTTAGATAGTTTCTCCTGTGCGGGTGGAGAATGATCTAGTCTGGGTCTAATCATCAATGTTGTGCAATGAAGAAGCACCAACTTAAATTAAATTGCCAGATTCAAACACCCTGAAAGGCTATTTCGAGATCCAAAGTTTCAAGATTTAGGTGTTCCTGTAATAGAGATAGACGGGTGGACTGAGGAGGTGAAAACAAAGATTCTCACAAGAAATCACTTCCAAGAACAAGCCTTTTTTGTTTCCTAATACTTCTACTTGAAATGTGGTATGAGGATTCATGTAAGTAGAACCTGTAGCTTTCAAGAGTCCTGTTTTGAATGCATATCAGTGCTAAGCTAGACTTACGCAAACACTAATATGTTTTTCTTTCTCCCTAGGTGTTTGCAAAAGTAGAAGGGAGTTTAGGATATGTTTAACATCATCTCATTCTACATTTCCAAAATGTACCCCTTCAAAATGGGTGTATACATAATGAAAAAAGCAATAAAATATTCTATAAAATATGTAAACAATTATCATGAAAAAAATCATAAACTCTATATACAGCTACACATTTCATGAGCATTTATATTGTTCTGTTATACAGTCTTGGCAGAAAAGAAAGTATGGGACCACTGAATTAGATTTGCAATGTCACCTTCATGCTACCAGTCTTTTCTAGCTGATTCCCCAAAGTTTATCTGCAGCTGGAAGCACCAGTTGATCAAGTCAGTGCCATCCTCCCTTGCAGGCTTGGCTTACCCGTATGCCAGTGTGTCCCTGGCACCCACTCTGTGCTGTCAGATTATGGTAGTGCGTGTTGTGGTCTCCTTCTGATGTCTCCTAGCATGAAGCCCTCTCCAGGGAAAGTTATGATTTATAGGCAGGGCACTGGTTCAACAGACCTCAAGAATACCAAGGAAATGGCAGAGGCTGACACAGAGGAAGGGAAATTGGGAGGGAATCTTCTCCATGCATGAGCAGAAAGCAAATTTGGAGGAAATCTTTTAACCTAATTCATCTTTTTTTCTCGCTGAAAGTCCTGCATTTTTATTGTTGTCCAGAAATATACCTTTTCTCTCCTTACTTTCATCAAGGATATATGTATCTGTAAAAAAAAAAAAAAAAGTTAAGAAACAGTTCCCCATAACCTCAATACTTTTGCTTCATATGCACGCTTAAATGTCTGGATATTACTAACAAATTCTCTTTTGCTATATGAATTTGAAAATGCTTTGGGAAGACAGGCTTTGGGGATGCATATCCTGAGTCAAAGACTGCAAAAAATTACTAAGGGTCAAGGGAAACCTCTTTGGTTGCAGTGTTCTTATGCCGTCCCCACCAAAATCTCCTGTGTCGCTGTGACAACAACCACATTTGGCTCTCAGAAAGTCTGTCCTTCAAACTACTTGCCTAGGAGCTTGATAGCCTAACTCAGAAACAATCCATTCGTTAAAGACAGGGCCTTCAAGAAAATAGAACATCTGTGAATTCTGTTCTTGCCTCCCATTCTTGTCTGTCAGATGTTTCTGTCGCTTGCAATGTGTTAACCTGGTGAGGAGTTGAAGATCATACCATTATGCATGGGAAAGATTTTTCCCAGATATATATATTCTTTCAGTAATTACAGTGAATCATCAACACTGGATTTTGCAGGATACATGCAGTGTTTTCTTCCTCTCAGAATTTCAGCATTACTTTGAAAAATTATTATTAAGTATTTCCCAGATACCCACAAAAATAGGAATGGAAAACACTTGAACAATTTAATAGAGACGTTGCGAGATGGCTGGAGTCATCCAAACCTAAAGTTAGTTTAATTTTGTCAGTAGGTGCTCAGGGTAAGCCTGATGCCAAGCCTGCTCTCCAGAAAATTTCCCCTATGTGAAGCCTACTTTGTAATGAAAAATAGTCAGCCTATTTTGTTAGTTGTGGATTCACACAGTGTGAAAGCTAATTTGGGATGCAGTTTGTGTGACCACTTCCAGAAATTTCATGATGTTATGTTTAGGAAGTGAAGACTGTGTGGAGGGGGGTCCATGGATTTGTGCGTTTGTGTCTCAAATGACTGAGGTGTGGGATGCTCACAGATGCCGACCAAGGGGATTGAGCAGCAGACACTGGACCAGGAGACTTTTAATTTTCATAGAATTATTCCAGATTGCTCTCTGGAAAAAAGAAGGCAGAACTGATAGAGCTCAGTATTCAAACTAATTTAACAGATGTGGCTATTCAGTACAGCAGAGAAAAGAATTTTGTATTTGACGATTCTTTTTATTACTTTATTTTACTTTTAGAAAATTGCTTTAGAAATATTTTAAAATGCTATTTTTATCATAATGAGCAATAAAGAATATTTCAAATATTAGATTTTTTTTTCCTAATCAAAATTTTTCTTTCAAGCAGTTTTTCTGGAAAAGTACTACCTTTAAATCTCACTCTTCCTTTCTTCTCTCTCTCTCCTTTACCTGCACCCTCCATCCCACAATTTAAAAGCAGGAGATGCAGTCCTGATAGTGTGAATTCTTTTAAATATTCATAATTCCAGGCAAAGAAGTTGGTGTGGAACTTTACGTTAATAACTCATGTTTCAAAATGAACGAATTGTCATAAAACTAGCTTGTGAGCATTTTTATTAAAATTTCATTTCTCTTCTGATGTTTTTGTCCATTATTTTTTCCAGAACTAGAGGCCGAGGAATGGTGCAAACATCTCTGCATGGAGTGTCTAGGAACCAGACTCAATGATATAAGTCTTGGGGAACCTGACTTGCTTGCTGCTGGAGTCCAGAGAGAACAAAATGGTGAGTAATTTTGTAATTGCTGCTATATCTGTTCTTGGGTGATCTGTATCCTTTGCTATATTTGCTGATATTTCTTGTTGCAGAGATTTTTCCTATCGCCTAGAAGTATTGCATTAATATCATCTGTAAAAACACTGGATATGTTTTAGAATAGCAATTTTATTTTCTACAAATGAAGATGAAGTTGATGCCAAACAACAGAAATACAATGACTTAATGTGTTTGTTATGTTCACATTTGACATGATAAATTATGATTACGACCTTTCTGGTTTTGGAGAGAATGGCCTCTGTGCAGAGGAATAAAGCAGTAGTCATTCCACGGCCTCTGAAAGAAAGTGATGAATATTTGAACAAAGCTTTGGATTGCAAAAAACATTTTCATTTTATGCTCGTACATGTCTTGAACAATGAAATCTAGATCATCCAAATGTTATCAAATACATATAAAAAATGGCAGATACTAGATATAAGCCTGATCTTATAAATCTTCATATAAAGGTTTTTAAATTAAATGCATGCAAGAGCAATTCTAGTGGATGGAATACTCGATAACAAAACAAAATCTGTGATTATACTCTCACTTGATTTCTATTAATGAACAAGGCAACACAAAATATGTTTATTTATTCCCTTCTAAATTATCACACTCAATAATTGTTAATGTCTTGATGCTTTAATAAAATTCAATAGCTTTTAAAAAAGCAATAAAACAAATTGCCTCAATGATTATAAAATATCAAACCAGTTATCATTATAAACAAAATCTAATAATTAAATTATAAAATGAATAGCACCATTTCAATTACATTGTATTAATTTCTAACAAGAGCTCATTCACCTCTGAAATTAATAGCATAAAATGTACATAAATATTTAAGAAATTTTGTTCAAAGATCAGATGTTATTGAAATATAATTTTAGAAAGCTCCAGTGTTTGTGGAAATTATTTGCTTACTGTGGCACTAGATTCAATACATAACCTGATTTAATTTTACATATATGTCAAACTATAATATAAATTATAGCTACTAACATTGTGGAAGAGTGATAATGAGTGATAATACAAAGCATCCTATCTGCTATATATGCCTACGCTATAGGTGTAAACTCATATATGTACTATTAGTAAGAGAAATATGTGAGCAGGTGCAGTTCTTTTACAAAAGAGAAAAGAAATAAATCTTGTCAAAGCTTGTGATGTGAACAGAAAATTAGTTTGAAATTCTTCAGGCTGTGTCATTAGCGAATCATCTAGTGTCCAGCAGCTTTGGGTCTTAGATGACAAATGCTACGTTTCATCTTGTTTTTGATAGAAGGAGATCCAGTCGTACAAAACATCTCCAGAAGACATAGATTACTCCTGTTGCTTAAACCAGTCTTGATTTAGTTGCTTTAGTGTAGAAATTAATTCCAGTACTAGCAATAAAAAAAAAAAAACATAATTTGCATTTTTATTGTTCAAAGTAAATAAAAGGATAAAAGGAAGCAAAGCCAATGAATAAGAACGTATGGCAGGATATGATTACCAGTCTTTTTTAAACCAAGTTAAACCAACTCTGCATTTTAATAAGCATGCCTGAAATTCAAAGTTGTCTGTTTTAGTTCTAGAAGCAAGGCAAATTCTAGTTTGGGATTTTTTTAATAAATTTGGAAGGAGTTGGGAATACAGAGATTCTTATTATCCAGCATTTTCAGCAGTCCAGCTGTGCTGTAAGAACCTGTACTTGTGCTCAGATTTCTTTAGCAGTTTTCTGAGGTAAAATCAGTCAAACGTAACCATCACTTGGTCTATCTTAGTTCCTGTAAACTGGACAGTCTCATTCCTGACATGACAGTTTTTTGGAAAAAATGTGTATTTGTGGGTGGAAACACCTGGTGACCTGTGATAAAAATTTAAAATCTGAAATTTACTTTTCTGCACATTTTCAATATTATAGCTCATAAGGGCATGCTACGAAAGGTTGTAGTTCAAAAGATACTTAAAACTCCTTAAAAAGACTATTGACCTTCTGTCAACCTGAGAATGAAGGGTCAAAGTTTAAATTTCCAATTTAAAGCACATGACAAGTGAGTATGTGCAAGAAATGTCAAATCCTTGCACATTGTGAAAATGGCAACTGTGACGCTTTAAGATGATTTTTGTGTGTGCGTGTTAGATAACCGTACACTGATATAAGAACTTACATTGCATTATTTCAAAGCATTTTGCAAGAGTTTGTTAACCTCATGGAACTCCTGTTGAGTCAGTCTACTGTTAGCATCTACCAAAAAATGGTAATGCAGGAATGCATAGTAAATGTTTGCAAAACCAGGAGTAGAACCCAAAAGTCTCGACTTCTAATTTCATGCATGCCCTGTTCCCAGAATTGTGCTATGGCTCTCCTTTGGGACTGAACTGAAAATGCCTCTTAGCCTCTGAGTAAGACCACAGATGGCATTTGGCCTAGAGTCACACTATTTTTTACGATTTTCAGTGATTTTTTTTTTTTGACATTTTAAGGACTAAAAGCAATTGAAGTGTGGTGCTACAACAAAATGTTAGTATCTGCATGATATGTCAGGGTGTTAATACCTTTAATCCCAACACAGCACGCATAATCCCACTTCCGTTTTCAAACGTTTCTTGATAAAGACCATCTGAAACATTTAGTATTTCATAAAGATATTTCCTTGATTATAAAAGAACTAGCCTGATATTTGACCCCATGCTCCCAAGATATGTAAGTCTTTCCTAGCATTTTTCCCTAGAAAATTTTCCCTAGGATTTCCTAGCATTTTTCTTCCTTCTTTCCTAGGATATTTTTAATATACTATGTTCTTCATCTGTTCTTTCTTTTTGCCTTTCCTGTCATCACAAGACATTTTCCTAACATGCATTTGTATGGCATATACTTTTAAGATTGGTCACTGAAGCAATCAGATAACTTTGGGATCTTGTGACAGAACAGAGTAGATTTTCTGTCGTGCATTTGCTTTATTCCCTGGACATGACCATCAATAATGAAAACATTTAGTTTTGAGGATTTTTTGATAAATATCTTAATTGATACCGTAAATCCTTTGGGACCGTGAATACTCATTGCCATATGCTGCTTGGATTTTTTGCACCCTAGTACTCAGGTTGCAGAAAACATTTGGGAAGAAAAATAGGTGTGTTTGCTGTGATCTGTGTAGTATATTTTTGTTTATTCTTCATCCTCCCACTCTCACTCTTGTGCTCAAGCTATGAGTTGAGCTTTTGCTTTCAGAAAGGAAGACACTTGATCCTCTGCTTCATGCATGTGATAATATGTTATGCATGCATGCAGAACATTTTCTTCTAGAGACTGGTTAAATTGGGACTTGGAGTGCAAATAAATGTCATAGCTAAAAGGTACATTAGTTATTTGATTGAGTTTATTTAGGTAACATCAGTCATTTGTGTGACGTGGAGAATATATGTGGTGGTGCAGTCCTTAGAAACAAGAGTAGCTGTGTTCTGAGCTGTTCCATAGGCACTCGCTAGATCCTGTCTTTCACAGAGCGCTGGTGCATGACCCTCTAGCACCAAGCGAGCCTGACGTGGTAGTAGCTAAAGAAGGCCAACTGTGCATTCGAGCTGCTTGTGGCTAGGGGCTGTGACTTGCAGCAGGAGCACAGGAGGCTCCCGCCAGACTTTTGCTCTTGTGCAAATCCCATGCAAATATTGGCAGCTACAAGCCTCTCGCTGCACTCCGTCTCTGTTATTACCTGTAAGAAGCATTACTGCAAGTGGCACTGTGTTAGCTCCCGTGTGGGAAATGACCCTTAGGTGATTTTCTTTTTTACATAAAAGGCGCACAACTAATGACTACTTAGTTTGCAATGAAATGCAGTTTCTCATAAAAGTGAGATCTGCAATGAAGCGTCCCTTACGCTCATTTTACCTTCGCTCCCCTGCAAATTCACGTGGCTTGCAGTGTTCCCCAGCCCTATAACAACAAAACAGGCTCTACTGCTTGTGAAACTCCATTTAGATTATTTTATGAAGAATGAAGATATCAGATTATATCAAAAGCAATAAAGACTACATGATCCTCTTTAGATAATGAATTTAGCATAATGGTACTGGAACTCTAGATACAATGGCAGTGCAAGTAATAATACACAGTAATAACTCCTGGAAAGAAAATCTGGACTCAGTTGCATCTGATAACGTCGCTTACAAGCAATCTCCTAAGCGATATACTCGGACCCTTACACATGCCTTTCATATTCCTTATGTTTCCCACGCTGCCGTTAGGGAAAAAGAGCGTTCGTATAGAGTGCTGTCTTCATCTGAAAGACACAGAAACTTCCCATGCAGATCTCAATGCATTAGAAGCTATTGCAGTAGTGCTCCCAAAACCTAACAACAGGAACAAATCTACTTTTTGAATATTTTTAACTGCCTGGCTGTCATTGCTCATAGAATCTGTCTATGGTGATGATTTAATTAAAATGTCACAAAATTTAATCAAAATGTTCTATTTTATAAAAGGAAGTAATAACAAAAAAAAATCTAAATGGACAATGAGAGACTAGGTTTACCACGTAAAATAAATCAGGATATTCAAGACAATATTGATTGAAAAATGGTTATTTGAATAAGATGGTATTAAAGTGATCCTTTAAAAGGACATGCTCCTTTTTTTGATAAAGACAGTATTCCTATCTATTATGAATACTAAAGCTATTACTTAAATAGCTGAATGCTTGTACTAAAATCAGATGCTTTGGGGTATTACTTGTAATAATGATGCAAAGAGGGAAGAAATTGGGAAAGGAAAAAATGCCCATTTTTAAGATGAAGAAAAGGCCCATTCCATCGTTTACTGCTGTAGCTCAGTTAATGTTTACTGTCATGCCTGTGATGTCATATGGTGCTTTTCTATTACATCTTTTGGCACTTTGGCTTTCCTTGATATATCCTATAAGGCTAATTTTGATTTTAGAAGTCTGGGCAAGTTTGAAAGATTATTAATTTTTTACTTCTTTTACTCTCTGAGTAATATAATTTTAAAAAGCTCATAAAATTTCTTCCTTTGTAAGCATCTCTTTTTTCATGATAACTATTGTGCTGCCTCCCTTTCTTATTTAAAGGACACTGCAGTAGGGCAGTCTTGTTTCCTGTGTTTTAATAGTAGGAAACTCATTAATTACTCTTAATAAAAATGTAGCTTCCTATACTGAAAAAGTCTTTGAATACTTAGAAGAGGACTATGAGCAGAGAGGTTGGACTAGATGATTTCTAGAGGTCCCTTCCGACCTTAACCGTTCTGTGATTCTGTGAGTTGTTTCCTTACCCTGCAGATTGAGATTTCCATCAAATTCATTTTCTGTTACCATTAATCTATTTTCATTGTTTTATTTTTCAAGAATAAAGTAAACACTGACAGCTTTTTGCAGAGAAGAAAGGGATTTACAGATTTAAGTGGTTAGTCAATCCAGTGAGTGTTCAGATTCTTCTCTACCTTACTTACCAGGAAATAATGTGCATCAGCCTTGATATTTTATTAAAAAGATGTTGGTAAAACTTTCCATGCATTTATAATAGATGCAAAGCAAAGCAGTTATACAAGGAAAGAGACATGGAGGTAATTCTAAAGGGCCAGTTCATCACTGGGAAGGAAAACCAGGAGAGAATCGTTCTAACAGCTTTGATGTATGAAACAGCAGAAGGTGCAGAAGATAAGATAGAATAGCAGAAGATAAAGCTCTCTTTCCACCGGGAAATTAGCGATGCACTGTCAGCAGAAAAAGGTCCATAGATGGAGGAGCTTATTCCGGATAGAAGCTAAATGTGTACTTTTAGAGCCTCTTCTTACTTAGATTCCACCAAGCTGACTGCCTATTTCCATGAGTGTTTTTCCTTGACATTAAAGCTGCAATGAAAAGAAGCATCTAGATTAGAGGATTTCAGGGTTATCAATTCAGTTTTCCACCTGGGATGATTTAGTCAAAGGAATCTAGTGATAAAATGATTAGAGCCAGGGTCATTAGGCCTCACGGTCATTCTGCTTCCCCGGTACAGCTGCTCATCGAGCAGACTGCAGGACTGCCAGCATTTCGTCGTAGCTGCCAAGTCTCCGTCTCAGTCAATATGCTCAGTCTAACAAAGCCTCTTCTGCTTCTGAGCTCTGAGAGGCATTATTAAAGGTCATCTACTTGCGAAAGCCTAAATGCTAAACACCTTTACATAGCTCAAGTATGTGATGAAACTTCACGCTGCTTATTGAGGAGACGCAAAAGAGCAGCCGCACGGAAAGCAGGAGAGTAATAGGTGTGGCAATAAAACAGCATTTTTTTTTCTCATCCGGACTGCCCTTCTCTCTGGATTTTGCTTTCACCTTTTTCTTTTTTTTTTTTTTTTAGAGGAGGGAAGAAACTGGGGGTACTGAATGCTGAGGAATTGCACCATTGCGCTGTCAGCCTTGTCTTGTTCAGTTGGGTAGTACCTACTTGCTCATTTTCTTCCATTTCCTTATTTTCTGCGTCCCTCATTATCTTCTATTTGGTTAACCTTGTCCCTCATATGCAGGTGGTGATTGACCCACAGAGATGCTAAGTATCATAGATCAGGAGGACTGAATTCAGCTGGGGACCTAGTCCAGACACCCCAAATATAGTCTGAGTATATTTGTGCTTGCAACTGAGTTTAAGGGCAAAACTTGCCTCTGGGAACTGAATGATTGTATGGTCATTATCTAGATACCTACTCAGATATTTCTGAAATGGACAAATTGGACCCTACATTTTATTTCTTAACTTAATTTAACAGTGCACCTTTCCTTTGTCCTCAACTTCTTGTTACTCAAAGACGTTGGTAAATATTGGTTTCAAAAGCAAATAGATCCATATTCATTCTGTCCCTGCAAATAAATTTACGCACTTTCTTTTATTGCCAATTTGAATAAATTCCGGTGGTTCTACATTTTGCCTCGCAGCTGATGTTCAGTTTAATCATCTATGCTTTCTTTAATCCCTGACACCTCACCTTAGACACTGACCTCCAATGCAAAGTCAACAAATGTCTCCTGACAGTTTGGATATATCAAATGTCCTGAATACCCTTCATGAAATAATATCCTCAGACACTTCTGAGAGTTCAGGGTTTTGTGAATGTTCTGATAGCTTGTAAAGCAAATTGAATTTTTTCTTGTCTTCAACATGAGAGTTTCATGTCTACTACAGAAAATAATTGCACATTTCCATTTCTTTCTGCTCTCTGAGGTACTCTGTCAGTGAAGACAAGATAAAGAGAAGACTTTGGGAAATGGACATTCCAACTTGCCATATATCACACGTTCTGTGATTTCACACAGTCAAAGGGGACTATGTGAAAGCGGGGGGACCAAGAGAATTTGCTGGTCATCTGCAGCTTTCTTTCAAACAGTGGGAGAATACTCTAGGAGGCAACAGCATGGAACTGCAAAACTCAAGCCTAATAAAAGCACATCTCCACAACTCCTAGGCGTTTTTGCATGGCCCATTACTACAACATTTAGGCAGTGAAAAAGGGCAATTCTTGTAATTCTTGGACAAAGTGTAGGTTACTTTGTTCTGCACCATTCCCTTTATGTGTGATGCAGTCCTTGCCTCATGCTCCCATGTGAGTCCTTCTGTTGACTTTAGCAAATATCCAGTGAGACCCATGCTCAACACGTTCCTGCAAGAGCTGGAGGAAATTCTTGTCAGCAATTACAGCAGCGCCTGCTAAACTATTTGTGCTGTACATCAGAAGACTTTTACAAAACATTAAGAGTTTCACACGTAGGACCTTACTCATAAAGTGCAGCTTTTAGGACCAGCACCCATTAGTGTGATTAATGAGAACAAGAGCCTGGGAGAAGAGGTTGAATGGCCATGAGATTGAGTGAATCAGTTGGGGAATCATTAATGGGACAAAATTAAATGGACTGAAACAGAATAACATTGGGGATGACAAGTTTACTTATAGCTAGGCAGGACTGCAAATCTTACTGCTTACCCAGCAGTTCCTTAACCAAACTTTTATTACTTTCTACACAAACTCAGTTCTGGCATATTTTCTATTAACTCACTTATTTGCAGTGTGTTTAGTGATTTGTCAGAGAAGTATATTTAACAAATACTGAAAAACCTGAAGACATAATGTTTGAGATACTGACTGTCAAACACACCTGGAAGTTGAGTTTCATTTTGACTGTTATGTTAGATTTCTCACTTTATACCTTCAGTGACTATTTTGAATTGCTCCATAATTTTTAGGAAGTCATTCTCACCATGAAGAATTTCATTGGAAATAGTTGATTTAAAAGCCTTCCACACCAAGCCATCATTCACTTATTAAGTACTTGGACACAATTTTCTCATCAGGCCTGCCTGTAAATACATATTTTCAAGATCCTGTTTTATGTAATGAGTATTGCTAATGTTTATACTTTGAATTGTTTTTGCCTTGACCTCTTGGTTCAGTAAGCATACCCTGAAGTGGAAACGCAGCAAATCACAAATCATTGTAGCCTTAATAATATATTGTGCTGAATCAAATGCTTCCAGAAAGCAACAGATAGTGAAAAGTGTTACAAATTTTACCAATTGTGACACATAAATAGAAGCCTGACACAAAGAGTAAAATTATTTACAAGCTTCAGTAAGTAAGTCTGGTTTTCAAATACAAGGACAGTTTTTATAAGGACAATAGTTGTGCCTATATGTTTTGTCAATATAACTACTTTATTCTTCGAGAAAGAAATTTAGACCAGAGTTTAAATCACTGTGACTGTGATTTTGTGTGTGTGTGAATAATTGTGAACTTCAGTATGAGCGTAGAGGCTTTGAGTTAAGTTGCTAAGAATATATGACAAAGTTAAAGGACTTTGAAGATCATCTGTGAAAGATGTTTCAGTCTACTTTATTCTTTATACTGAAGATGAAATGAGAAGGATTCTCAGACTCCTCTAGCATACTGTCAGGGCTTTTTGGACTTCAGTGAATCCCTAGCAATTTTCACAGGCGAGAATTTTGTGTTAGTTTTTGAAACTTCAGTAGCTTAAAATTTTTCTTTCTGTAACATTTTGCAAGTTCACGTTTTGATTTAACTGGATATAGCTTATTCTGTTTTTTCCTTCCAGAGCGATTCAATGTATATCTTATGCCTACACCAAATCTAGACATCTATGGGGAATGTACAATGCAGATCACTCATGAAAACATATATCTCTGGGACATCCACAATGCCAAGGTCAAGCTGGTCATGTGGCCTCTGAGCTCTCTGAGGAGATACGGACGTGACTCTACGTGGTTCACATTTGAGTCTGGAAGGTAAGAGCTAAAGAGAAGCAGCAACAAGAATAAAAGAAACAGTCATTTTTGGGAAGCTGCCTGATAAGTTCGATTAGCCCTCATTATGAAATAAGAAAGACAAAATAGATGGCTTATCCATATACTTCTGTCTTCTGAATATTACTTTTCAGTATATTCAGCTGTCTGTTCAAAATAAACATTAATACTATAAAGTACAAATACCTTATAAAATACTGCATCATTCTATATAAAAGCAATAAATAGTATTTATAAGAAGCTTGAAGCTTTTTTACTTGATATCTCCCAGCTGGGGGTATTCATTAACTCTGTTCTTTATTTAACTGTCATTGAATTGTCCATCTTATGTTTTACATGTCTTATACTTAAACACTACTATGGGATATATTTGGGTGCTGCTTATGTAGAATAAATGTATTCTGGATCATGGAAAAGGCTTGTCATATAGATTGAATGGAGAAGCTTCAGCTACAGTAGATATTCTTCTCAGATGTTCCTGATGCATGATTTCCACTCTAATATAGTCATAAAAAGGAGAAGAGAAATCCCATAAAGAGGGAGTGGACCCAATAAAAGTCTAGCTTTTTTTCTGTCTGAAATTTTAATCCTCATTGCCATTTCCATCCTCAGATCAAATTTAAAGATCTGGGCAAGTCTGTTTTTATTGCATATCATATCTTGCCCATATCATCTGGCTTTTTTTTTTTTTTTTAGATACATTGTTGATTTATTTCTGTCCTTGATGTTTTGTTTTACATTTTATGATTCTAGACTTTTCTAATTTTGCGCCAATTCCCTACGCAGAGCAGTCTGTGGAATCAGGTGTCCTTGCAATCTTGCGTTAGCCACACTTGCTAAAAATCTTAGACGTATGTAGTTATTAAAACAGCATTAACAAAGATTTATGAAAGCACAGCTGGTGTTAATAAACAAAACCACAGCTCAGATAGACCCTAAATTCTAAAAGAGATAGCAAATAAAATTTCTGTGCAGTTTCTTATTGATTGAATTGAAATTATTGCTTGACTCGTAAGATGTAGATCAAGATTGATATCACAGGAGTATTTTTGTGTTCTGCAAATTAATTGCTGGAAGTTGATTTGCTCCATGTGGCTCAA
This sequence comes from Nothocercus julius, assembly GCA_013398735.1. Taxonomy (NCBI): domain Eukaryota; kingdom Metazoa; phylum Chordata; class Aves; order Tinamiformes; family Tinamidae; genus Nothocercus; species Nothocercus julius. The sequence continues at coordinate 664,683 of VZSV01000195.1, read as the reverse complement.
AATGTGTGTGTGTCTACAGTGTATTAATTATGAAAAATGACAATCTGTAGCATACTGAAATTCTATTTTTACTTTTTTTTTCTAAAATAGGATTGTTGCTTTCTGTTCTGCTCTATTTTTAACCATGGCATATCAGCACTAGCAAGTTATATATAGTGATTGTGCATACTCAAGTAAAATGCAAGAGATTTTTATCTTATTGCTTTTTCCAGCTTCCTATACTGATATTTGTACATCATCTCCCCCTGCCATCCATACACCATGCATCCTGATGAAAAGTGGATTGTTTTCCTGTGTTTCATTTTTATGAGCCAGCTCTGCCTTTATCTGTCATACTTTATTTTATTTGATCTGATTTCTTCCTTTTGCTTACTTGAGAGTGTTTTATCTGTCTGATTTGAAAATGCATGAAGATTAAGTTTAGACTGGCAGAAAAACGTAAAGGAAAAATAGGGCTACAGAAGAACAGTGTCTTTAATAACATATGAAGACTATATAGGGAAATACTAATACTCAGTTTAAAATCTTTTTTTGTTTTTGTGAGGATTTATTTATCTTTTATTCAGGATCCTTCTGGACATGATTTTATGTTTGTCCCTTAATCTGCTAGTATCTTAATATCGTGAATTCTTGATGCAGAGTCTCTTATCAGAAGTGAAGCACTCATCCGTGCTTGATGCCAATGTTACATAGTAAAAATGTTGTTGCTTTATTTTCTCCCTAAGGCTTAAAAGTTAAAGGTAGAGAATTGCTTTAAAATAAATATTTTGAAATAAACTCTTACTGTTTGTAGAGCACTAGCTGCTATGCAGTATATATGCATGTGGCTAATATACATGAACGCTAAGAACTCAGTTTTATATGTTTATTGTTATATTATTATTCTATTTATTATCCATACTTATTTTTTAATTACTTGTTTCATAAAATAAGTGTATCACATTAAAATAAGTGGACATATTCATGAAAAAATACTATGATAAGTAGATCAAAATTAAGCTTTTGGATAAAGTTGTCTTTTAATAAACATATTTCCCTGCATTTAAATGAAATATATACTCACTTGTATCACACTAAACTGTTCATTTGTCTACTGAAATCTAATAACTGCATGATTGGGAGGATATCTTAAACATAAGAGGAATAACACAGACTCTTTTCAGCACCTAGATATTTGCATTAACTAAATTGGAGTTTGTGTGTATGTTGTGTACATTGTGTATAAAGTTTCATTAATTAGAATCGTCAATGAAAATAACTATTTCTTGAAAATTAATAGATTTTTCTTTCAAACTCAGTTTATATACTCCATTTAAATTCTGCTGAGATGTGGAGAAAGCCGTTTTGTGTGGCTTCGTTCAAAACTGAGTGGTGAGATTCTTTTGCACTCAGCATTTTGATATCTGATAAAGTAGCTGATTAGGGCTAATCTCATACAATCCCATACATTGATCAGAAAGTATTAATTCACAACTCTATTGAGTATAGATGCTATGGTGGCATTATACCAGTTAATAATGTGCATCTAATATAGGGAATGGTTCCCACAGTTATTTAAAGCACCTAAACTAGGAGCTGATCATTTATTTTTCACAAGCCAACTTCAAATTGACTTGATCAGTTATACTGTTGAATCATCACTGAGTCAACAAAATTAGCTGATTTTTTGATCAGATACAAGGTGCCAGGCATTTCAGTTACTTCATTCTCATTATTTAAGGCATGTGATGTGTTGGAGACACTATGCATAAGGATGCATTTGATTCGTGCAAATGCAACAGCATTCATTTGTCTTAGAATCTTTGGAATTGCTGCTGCACATAGTAGGTCTGTCCGCACAGTATTGGCGATTTTAAGCCCTTGAAATAGGAAACGTGCTCCTTTTGGAGGTGTCCATGTAATTGTCCGGGTGGAGGTACTTGTATGAATGCGCTGGATTAATTAATTATATACAATCTAAGAAGCATGCCAGAATAGTGGTAAAATAGATGAAGATAAAATATCGCGTGATCTGGATCAGATGTGAATATATCCTTTTCAACTGCTTGCCAAAGCTGCAGGATTCATTTTACTGAGAGTGAAAACCAAACAACCAAAAGGCCATTAGATTTTTAAAAAAATTACTGTCTGGAAAGTGTTTTCTGTTTCAGTGAAACAAGCTGTCTGAGGTACCCTCTGAGACCCCCAAGAATTCAGGGTTTTCTTTTCATCTCTTGGGGTGAGGCATTGAGAGAAATAAACACATATGGACTCTGTTCTTTTGGAAATATTGTTTGTTTTGCTTTACTGCAGTTCTGCTATTTGCATTAAACAGTACTTTTTCCACATGGAAGCTCTCTAGTCAAGTGCATTAACTACTGGAAAGATATATCCAAAAAAAAGCCAAATGAAAGTTCTGAAGTGAAGTTAAGCATGATGACAAACTGCAGTATGAAGATGAGCTGCAATAGCCCCAACCAAAAGATATGAAATATCATAAGTTTTCATGAGAAGAGAGTCAGAGGTAGCAGGTATATTCTTGAAGAATTTTGAGAAAAATTGGAAGTAGTCACAAATCTGTGGTATGCTCCTTATTCTGCAGTATGATTTGTTCTCTTTTGTAGAAAATGTGCAAATACTTGCAATCATTTAAATTTCAAGTTTATTCATGCTGCACATTCAGAGAGACCCACTGAGTCACACTAAATTATTTTTTATCTGCTTTTGCTTTTGCTTTTCTTCATCAGTGACAAACTAATTAAACATGATGTTCTCTGTTACTCCTACTAAGATCTGAAATTTGTTTCTACAGATGGGAAAGCATTAGGTTCAAGCACTGTAGAGCGGTGACATGAGTCTTTCTCTCATTCCTCCCCACCCCACTTTAATGTGACCCAAGACTGACTATGCATTTTCTCAGTGGTAGATACACAGATGCTAGAGTTATCTGAAGCAGAAAGTTCAGTGTTTGCTTCAGGTGCTACATCTGACAAAAATCTTTGATCTAACTGTCAGTCTGCTGTGGCAAGTTTTGATGTTATTGTGAAACAGTCACTTAACCCTTAGAGTTAAGTTATGGGGCCCTTTACAGTTAAGTTATTGGAAACATTCTTTTTTCTTCTGTGTGGGGAAAGGCTTCTTTTGTACCTGCCTCAATTTGTAAGTTAGTGTGGGTTTAAAAACATGATAACCAATCAAATGCAGCTGCAATAAATGTTTATCATTTCATGCAAGCACTAGCTCAAAGATCTCAGTGTTCCACTGAATAATGTTTGTTTTGTTATTTGTATTTTAGTGTTACGCCTTTGTTATGCTTTCATAATACTGCATTTACATATGATTTTTATTGTCAGTGGTTTGGCTTTTGCTGTGTTTTCACACAGCCTCTTCCCTTCTTTCCCTGGTGCTTCCCCCAAGTGCAATGTATTGGTAGAACTGGTAGAATAACTTCCTCAGAACTAGAGCATGTTGTATTCCCTCCTTATTTTTTTAGTAATCATGTAGCTCTAATTTCAGGACAAGTGGTATTTTCACCACTGGAAAGGATTAATTTGTTCTTGATATTTAGCAATGCTAAGGTTGTATGTAGTCAAATCAGATCTAATTGCAGTTCCATTCCTACTTCTTTTCCCTTTCCAAATGTCAAATTGGCTTCTGCCATCTTCTTGATCTGGGATAAAAGTTCTGTGTTAGTCGTCTGACTCATGTAAATCCTATTTCAAAAGGAGTTGTGTATTTCATTGTGTCCTGTCATCTGCAGGACTCTCACTCTTGTTTTTTGATTGTGGTACCTCCTCTCAGATCTCCTAGATGAGAAGAAACTACTTTAGCTCATTGCGAATGATTTATGATGTGCTTCTTGCATCTTCTTCCTGCCAAGGCTGCTGTCAGTCAACCCTTGTGTTAGTAGGATTGGCAATTGTTCCTCCACGATGTAAATTAAAATGATCAACAATGAGAAGAAGAGGATATATATTAAATTAATTTATACTGCATTTCTATTCTATGGTCTAAAGCGTTCTGCTTTATTTTAGCCCCTGGTTTGAAGAATCAGCCACCCCTGATCCTCTTCTCCCTTCTCTAACATGCAAAGAACACTGGAGCACTTGAATTCATAGCAGAATACACTTGCTGTTCCAGCTCCACATTTTGACCTGCTAGTTCTTCAGTGGACCATAGCAAAGCATTATCCCATATGGGGGTTCTGAATAACTCACGGTGTACCAGCGCCAGATCTCTTTGACTACAGGACTTGTACTAAAATTTAACCTTCTGCCTCACAGTAAAAAAAAAAGTTTAACCCATTTAAGAAAAAAGTTTAACCCATTTAAGAAAAAAATCATGAGCAAAGCTTGAAACAATGCATATCTACAAAGTCTGCTAATAAAATTCATAATATTCTTATTTTTTTGTTACAATAAGAACCCACGTGACTGTTGCAGCCTTTAAACACTGTCTCCACCACACCGTGAAGCCTGTCTGCATCAATTGATTGAAAATGCTAAAATTAAGCACCTAATTCTCTATAGAGACAGCAGGAGAGTGTTAAGCACTTCGCAGTGGGCAACCCAGAGGAGCACATGTCAATGAGAGAATCACCTAGCCAGCAGGAATGCTAAGCACAAATAAATCCTTCTTTCCTGCAAAGCTTTTGTCATGAGTCTAGTAGCGTCACTTAAGGAGGTTTGCAGCACCTGCTGTACTCTGCCTGGGTCTTGTGCAAACACAAAAGGAAATGATCAAAATGCAGAGGATGGAATTTACGCCGCCAGACAGCCTTGTTCATAAATATGTAGGGCCCTGTGCAAAGGCAGCCTTGTACACACACTCAAGAATACTGTGGAAACATGAAGGGGCATATTTCTATAAACATTTGTGAGCTCCATTTGTAAAAACTTCAGCTCCTGAGCTTCAGCTTGCTCATAGGATTATTCTAAAGGCCGTTTCAGTGTTTGAACAGTTGACCTTTGTATGTTACATGTGAAAAAAAAAAGGAAAAATTTTGTTTTTCTCTCAATCTGAGGACTTGCTTGTGTTGTAATCAAGTTTAGGATGGTGTGACTGCCAGTCACTACTCAGGAGCTGAGAAAGCTGCATTGGCAGCTGGGCTTGGAAGGCTTGCCTCGTATCTACGTAATTCCCTGCTTCTGTCAGTGCTAATTCAATGCTCTCATGAATAATAAATTCTCTTATAAAATATGTATGGACTTCTTTTTGTTTATCCTTGCTAAGATGCAGCTTTTCTTGAGATTGATCATACCCAGTGGGTTCTTTATGTATAAGTATATAGAATATGTATATAGGTACATGTGTGTATACATGTGTATATGTGTACATATATAATATATGTTTACATTTTTATATATACACATGCATAAATATCTCTTGTTGTCAGAGCCTCCAGGACTGTTTAGAAATAAGTATGTGGTTGCTGAAGTTACTGATTCTTACTGATTCTTTCTTTTTCTTTTCTGTTGCTGTGAAGTTTGCAAAATTTTAATAAAAAAAATCAAAGATAAATCATTAAAAAATGTTTAATTCAAAAAAAATTCTCATATGTAAAAAGCTATAGGTAAACAAACCTAAGACAGCAATGTTAAGAGTAAATTAGTGGTGACTTTGCTTTTGTTTGATTTTTAAAAATTGTGTATCCATATAAACCAGAGAATGCTCCACATATTTGATCTAGGCCTTTTTAAAAAAGCTCAGAGCTCTCATTATAGTCAGACTGGTTAGTGTTCAGATATTGTTAATTTAGTTCTATTAATTTATTTTCAAGTAGACTAGAGATTTTTCACCATTTCCAACAGCTGTTTTCTCAATGAAATTCAAGTTCCTTTTTGCCAGCCAGAAACATTTGCTGCTTAGAAAAGACAAATACACATAATAAAAAAACATAGAGACATATGTTCTTGTGAAATATTATAAAATATGTTTTCCTTCAGATTGCAAAGACACTAGCAAAAATGAATACATAAATAAATAGCTAGGCCCAGAAGAACTATCAAGTTGACCATACATGAGCAATTCTTTCTATTGGTTAGGTAGTGATGGTGTATGCTGACTGAATACAAATACCTATGCTAAATTCCATTTTTTGTCTTCACAAAAGGATTCTGCTTAGCAGAAAGCAAGACTAGTAATTGAAAACTAAGCCAGAGCACTGTAGCATTATCCTATATTATGCCCCCCTCAAGACTTTCACTGAAACTGTGTCCTCTCATCCTAATTTTATTTAACTATGGAGCTATCCAAACAATGTCACATAAAGGAGATCGAGAACAATTGACATCCAGCGCCTTCTTGGTTGTATTCTAGAAAAGTCGGGCTGTTTTTGAGGAGTGCTTGACTGGTCTCCGGGGCTCCTTTGATCTTGTGCTTATTTATAGGCACTGGAGGAAGGGCTGTCCCTGAGCCCTTGTTAGAGGAAATGCCATTAGCTGCCGGGTCCCTCCTAATAGTACTTTTTTGCTATTGCAGTAAGTTATTACTATTACTGCACTATTAATAATTCTGTACTCTGAGTAATGCTGTAATGGTATGTGATTTATTTCTACTGTGAGTAGTCACTTGTCACATATTTTCTAAAAAGCTTCAGTCTTGTTAGAAAGAGGGGAGGGAAAGGCAGCATCTAATGGAATCACTCAATCTCGGAGGTTCCAAACATCATTTGATCTTTGTGACTTTTTGAAAAAAAAAAAGAAAAACTCTGTACAGTTCTGTAGCTCACTGAGATGCTTCATCTACTTGATTATCCTGTCAAGGGCCAAAAAGTCAAATGTAATATTGCATTTTCATGGCTTACTAGAGTCAATGCAACAATATGGATTTGGAATTTTGTTGTATTAAAATGTATCTGTATATATTTTGGTTTTTGCTCTGTCCGACTTGAACAATATCCCTTCTTAAAAATAATATTTTAGATGATCTCTGATACATCTTTTTAAAACAACATTGTCTTGGAATGAATAGCAGAATAGATTTTACTTTGCTAACAGTGTGATATGATGACTGAAAGTTCATCAATGTTGACTATAAAATAGAAACAATCACCACAGTGCAAAACTGCATTTCTTAATATGAGTTGTTTTAAAACTCAAAAACAAGTTGAAACCATTTGATCATAAGTATTACTTACTCTTCAGAAGGACACTGAAATGGAAGGGAACGTTTCAGTCTAGGTGATGGTGTAATGGGAAACTCTGGGATGATCAGGTCTGTCTGATCTTCATGTAGTGAAAGAACAGGTTGGATCATCTGTTCTGGTGACTGACTTATTTAGGGCTCCTGTTGCTTCCAGTGCAGGATGAGGAGTGACAACAGCAATACAAAACAACGCAGGGCTAGAGACAGCCACAGCAGTATGAGTGCTAAAGCTGTTGTGCAACACTGACATGAAATTGAACATCAGATAGACCATCTTGCTGAGACTAATGAAAATTCAAGAGATGAATAAAATTCAGGAAAGGTTTTGTTGCAGCAACATAAAGGCCTAAGTAAATGGAATAAGAGGAGGTGATATGGATTTGACAGTAAAATACATGGACTAGTAAGACAGAAATAGAGTTAGGAAGGGACTTTTGACTAACAGCACAACGTATGTGTTGCTTTGATGACACACTGGCAACAAACGTGTTCAGCACTTTAGTAATAACCTCCTATAAAAAAGTAAGGAAGATCTGAGCAAAAGGTAACAGGAAGGGGTTCCTCGGGTATTTCATTTTACCAGTATTTCACCTAAACTTCTTTAAGCCCACTTGGACAAGCTTCTCAGAGAGAAAAAGAAGAAAAATGGGTTCAATTAGCTCTCTGCCTTAGAAGCACAGAGGAAATGGAGGGCAGCCAAGAAAAAAGTGCTCAGTGCAGGTGGAAATAGTGTCAAATAGCCAGTAAAAAGGACCGTCAGGGAAATTAGAGCAGAAATAGTAATACATAGAAATAGAAATGTATATTAGCATTTATCCCGAAGCTAATGTTCTGTCTGTGATACGAAGCTTACCTATAATATGAATGAGAGTGAGAAAATGGGGAAATACTTCAAAAGTTTAGGTGTTGCCAAGGATACTCAAAATGCTTTTAATGTCATACATCAAATAGCCACAAACATACTCAAGCTATTAGGTGTAAGCTTTCAGGGGATGGACAGTATCCTTTTGCTACGTAAGGATTATGAATATCTTATATATATGATTCTACCACTTACAGTACTTCATAATTGGATAGGGACTTATAAATGCAGCCAGTAGGTCTCACATCTGTAATTTTTTAATTTTTTTAAAAGCTGGCATACAGAGTCATGACAGAAAGATGTGGGACATGCCCATGTACAAAGCAGTTCCAGTCCTTTGTAAGTTTATTATAAAAATATTGCTAACGGAGGGAGAACAATAGAAGCAAAAGCCTAAAGTATGAAATACTGAACTTTAGACAGGCTGGTTGTAGTGTAAAAGTTACTGTTTTACAGTAAGTAAGTTACTACCCAGTTCCTGTTTTTTTCAGGGCAGAGGAGGATTGCTTCCCTAGTTTTGCCTTCTAATTGTGGCCCGCGTTCCCTGGAACAGAGCAGGCTGCTGTGCTTAAAAATCCTATGCATGAGAGAAGATAGATTTCACACTTTTGAATTCTGCTGTCCGAGAATATGTTTTACAGCCTGTGTTTCTTCTTGTGAACTTGTCAAGTAGCATTTCTTATCAGTTATTAGTGTTAATGCAAGGAAAAACTGGTCTGTTTATGAGGAAGAGACAAGGTCACATACCACAGGACCACAGTTCCTGCTGTTCTTACCTTAATTGTTTCTGTTTTAGGCAAAATCTTCAGTAATGATAGCATAAAATGGGGTTTTGTTCAGTAGTGTCACACAGGATCCATAATAACTATTCAGCTAGGACATCATGAACTGAATGTAATTGAAATATGAACAGCAGAGAAGTGGAAAATGCGCATTTATCAAAACATCAGAAAATGCCCAGCAGTTTCATCCAATGAAATAGAAATAAGTTATTTCTTGGAAAATAGAGGAAATATGGGAGCTTGTCTAAGTGTTTCATTATAGATTATAAATACTGCTTTATTCTTATTCTTCATTCCTTTGTATGCTTTTCCTCATTTTCCTTTGCTGTGTTATTCAATGCATGTGATTACTTTTGTTGTTCTTCACTGATGCTCTTCTTTTTTTCTTAGTTTCTTTGTTTTTTGCACTCCTCCTATCCACTAATACATTTTCCTGCCCAGTTGCCTTTCAGATTGAAAGGTGTGTCTTTTTTTTTTTATGGAAGAAAATTTTGCCAAAGACTTTGTGAGGGTTCTCAAGCCCTTATCAAGCTACTACTTACCTGAAGAAACTACTAGTTGAATTTAGCAATCTGACTAGTAAGAAATCCTTACCAAAAATTTTCCCTCTACTAGAAACACTAGCACACAGATATCAGATGCACAGTGACAGCTGGAGCCAGAGATGCCAGGCTAATGCTGTGTGAGCTGTCAGATCCATAACAGCGCTGTTATTGTTTGCGGTCAGGAGAACACGTAAAACGTGGCTGCTTTGCCTCTGCCTGGCTTGTGGAGAAGAGGAACAGATAAGGAAAAAGGGAGGGAAATTTTGTTTCCTCCTACTTTAAATACCGCATGGATAATACTGGTAGGCGTTCAGTGTTTTTCACCTGTGATAAGCATCTGTACATTTTATCTAATTATCCTTTTGACTTAATGCTATTATTGCACATACTGCTTACCCACCTAAGGCCTTATTTCACAGCTTGTGTCCATATGTCTAGCTGATGTTCAAACCAGGAACACAACCTTCAGCTATGTGCTTTGGTTCCTACTGTCAGCATTTAAGAAATCTATTTTTTTCTTTAAAACATCCCGGTCTTGACTCATGGCCAGTGCTTTTGTCAGCCCCAGGGGTCACTGCTGTAGGTGTTCAGGCTTGTGGCAGGCAACTCCCAAACTGTAGCTGAAAATCTGCCAGTTTTGAGCTCAGTGCTGATGAGTCCTTGGATATCATTAACATATGTTAATTACTCATTAGTGTATGTACATAGGATGGTGAGTGTCTCTGGACAACACTTTTATGCCTGTAATATTTGCATATGACTTTCTGAAAATTCTCTGTGGCCAAAGCATTCAAACCAGTAGTTCTCAAGGTTTGAAGAGGGAAAGAGTGACATTGGAAAAAAAAAAAAAAAAAAAAAAAAAAGCAGTACTCAAATTCCCTTCACAACAGAATCATGAATCATAATATACTGAAATTTCTTGGAGTGTCAGACCACAGATTGAGTGGCCAAAACATTTCATGACAAACAAACAAAAAACCCCTCAACATCAACTACAGAGTGAAACACTCTTCACCATTCCTTTTGGCTTTGTTTCTCCCACCTTCAAAGCAAGATAATGTAGCATTAGAAGGTCATGTAATTTTCCACAGGCTGGGAAAACTGCTGTTTTGAATATACATCATTATCAGCTGTGACTAATTCATCTTTTCCCCTGGTTATGTAGTTCTAAACCTGACTCTGTCTTTGAGCATTACTATTTTTTTGCTTTAATGTCTTGATATTATTGGTCCATCCATCAAAAGGTTAATTGTCTTAGTTCATTTGTGTTCAGTCCTCCAGAAAGTCTGCTTCCTATCCCTGTAAATGGAAGCTTTTTTTTTTTTTTTTTTTTTTTTTCCAAAATAAGTGTCTGTTTCCAGTCTTTATTTTAAATAAAAAAAGGGTCAATGACACAAACACAGTATCGACATCATGGTAGATACAATTTATTTCCAACAGCAGTTAACATATAGAGGATCTACAAATCCTCTTGTAGATCCTTTCAAGTGTTGTCCTGTGTTTAATGGCTCATACTGCACATGTGTGGTATGTGCAGGTGCAAAACTGAATTCTGTTGTCTTTTTTAGGTTGAGCTTTAATGATCACTGGAAGTATTGTCAGCACATGTAGAATAGTGTTCAATGTTGCAGCATCTGAGCTGCTTGAATTCCTAAAAAAATATAGTAAAATAAATAATTACACCTATACAGCTTAATTCCTTGGCTGTCACTGCGATAATATTTTTTAATTGGAATATGCCTTCTTCTTAGAAAACTTGCTTCTTGAGAGAGAAACAAATAAATTCGGGTTTCTGTCACATTGTATTCAGAAGTAATTCAGACTGTAGCAGATAAGAAGAATTCTACTGACAATTCCTGGGCTAGGAATAGTCCCACGCATAAGAGTGACTTTAGAGCTCTGAAAAGAAAACAAGAAGAGAATAAAGACCCTGAATGCCTAAGTTTTATTGCTTCTAATATAGCAAGTCATGTCGCACTGCCACAGGGCTCTTGTATTATTATGCTTTCATCTGTTTTAAGCAGTAAAGCAATAACCTTATTTGGGTTTTATATCTAACATTTTTATATTTAGCTAAGTCAACAGTACTGATATAAAATTAATGCTGCTTCACCTGTGCTCTGCTACTTAAGGCAGTGAGAGGAAGTAAGTAGTTTTATTGAGTTTTTTTTTTTTTTTTTCTTTCCCATTGGGGAATAATAGCTCTTAACAGGCTGGCAGAAATTTTGTAGTGGTTATCTTTATTTGAACATGATCCCAGATTACAGGGCTTGGAACTTGCATCTCTGTGGTTCAAAAGTGAGATAAAAATAATAGCTGGACCATGCTGGGTAAAAAGGCTTAATCAAAAAAAAAAAAAAAAAAAGCAGCTGTATAGTCTTTGTAACCTCTTTATTTTTCTACCCTTCAGATCTATGTTTCTTACTGGTCTGTTTGCCATACAGCAGTCTGTCAATGCTGCTTCTGTGCTAAAATGATAATAGTGATATGAATTATTAGCTTATCTTCCACTTAGCTGCTAAGAATAGATACTCTTCCAAAAGGGTGTTAAATAGTATTTCGTCATTATCAATGAGAACAGAGCTTTGCAAATTAACGGAACTCTGTATTTTTGACAGTTTAAGTAATAGAACACATACGAACATTTTGTTAGACAATGTTTTTTGTACTTAAGAACATGTCAACAGTTGGTTTCATTATCATGCCTTTGTCTTTGATAAATTACTTTTATGAATAACATATATGATTTTTTAAAAAGAAAGCATTTAAAAAGAAAAATTAGTCAAAATTTCCCTACTATGAGTCATTTTGCGTATGTATATGTACTGTTGACCTCCGTTGATTAATTAAACTGTAAGTGGATTGAATACTGAGGAGAGATACTAGTTTGCATGCGCAGCCTAGGTTTCGTCTTGTGCAGAGACACTAAAGCATAAACCGCACAGCCCACGGATTCACAGAGCGGGTGAGGTAGGGAGCGACCTACTGAGAGCACTCAGTCTGGCTCATTTGGAGCACATTGCCCAGGACCCTCTTCAGGGGGGTGTCTCCTAGGAAGGAGACTCCACAACCTCCATGGGCAAGCTGTGCCAGTGCTCAGTGACCCTCGCAGTAAGCAAGGTCTTCCTTATGTTCGGATGGAACTCAAGCTTCCACCAGGTGTCTAGATCATGTTTGGTGAAAGTACTCTGTTACCACAAGGGACAAAAATTTTAAGTCATAGAAGTAGATTTCAACTTTATTAGAGTCCAGAATACAAGTACCAGATGGATAACTTTTACTGATTGAACTTTCGTTTCTATTGTCTGGAAAACAGAGTCTTGCCACAGTATATTTATCATCATGTATGGGTATATATTTGGATGTCTGTCTCCATATTCTACTTTTTTTCTATGCGAGCTCTACAATGTTGCTGATTATGGAAGTGTTATGTTTTGTTTTCAAGATTTTCATTTCTTTACTTAGATCTAAAGTGTAGCATTCATTGTTATCTTTGGGGAGTGATTTTTGCTTTCTGCTTTTTGTACTGCAACTAGCACAGAGACTAAGTAGTTATCTTTAGCTCTTAAGGAAAAAATCACATTTATTCTGATATGCCAGCTCAAGAAATAAAAATATATAAAAACATTTTTCAGTGAGGCATGATGAGGAAACTTGGTAGCTACCAAATAAAAGCAGTTTGAAACCAGTCCCAAATATAATCTTGCTTCTTGTCAAAATTAAACCTTTGAAAAAAGCTAAAATATGAATTTTGCTACATTTAATGATGAACATTGATCGTATATCTTTGAAATTAAAAGTTAGAGAATAGTGAACATTGCTAGTGAACAGTTATTGATCTAGTTCAGAGAAAGACGTGGTTTATATATACTGCTTGCTGTACTTCCATTAAACAGAGCGCATTTGATGTGCAGGAGTGGGATATTTCCCTGAAGCTTTGGCAATATGCTACACACTCCACTACTCTAAATGTGCTGTTACAGAGGGCAGCTCAGACACAGTGATTGTAGAGGCAGAGCAGGCAGTGAGAAGAAGGAATTTCCCAAGAGTCATAATTACTACTAGTACTTTGCAGAAATCTCTCCTGTCTAACTAAACAAATAAAAAAAATGTACTTTCAAGAATTGAAATGTGTGTATTATATAATCCCCTTACACAGTGTTTGATTCATGAAGAAGAAGAAATTATCTTTCCTCAGATAACCAGTATTTATACAAAAAAAACCCTGCAATTTAGAAGGAAAATTAGCAGTGTAATGCATACTGTTAAGAAAGACTAACACTGTATTTATCAATCTACCACCTAAGCATTCAGTTACCATGATTGCCTAAAATAACTTAAGAAGACATGCAGCAGTTGCTTGGAAAGTATTATGGTCCTCTGGACCCAGTTATGTTTTTAGGACAAAGCACCACTCTTTTTCAATACATCTTAATATTTTACTTCTCAAAATGGCAAAATATGGCATTTCAAAATTCCCATGAATAGACCTTATTAAGAGGAATGAGGAACCACTTATCTCTTCTAGTAGAAAAGACTAAGAATGATGCAAGAGATACAAGATAGGACCTAGAACAAATGTTCAGGTCTAAGCTACATGACCAAGTTACTGAGCCACATCGGAGGTGTGGTAATACACCATGTTCCCCATTTTAATACAGGTCACATTCAAGGAGATCCCACATAAAAGTGAGTTAAAATAAAACACTACAATTTTCTCATGAGCATGCGCACAAACAGTGGAAAATTACCCACTTCAGCTAACATGTAGTAACATGACAATAAATGTTATGGATCAGTGTCTACAGCCAGCAATTAGTAGATATCATACATAATTATTTTTTTCCTGGTGTATATTTTTGGCAGTAAATAGCTATTATCTAGGAGGCCTGGCTGATATCAGATAAATTTCTTTATTTGCTTCTCGGATCATAAAATTGTCAGTATATCCTTGTTTGACAAGCAGCATAAAACTCTGAAATGTTGACTACTAAGCATTGAAGTCTAACTCATTGTTCACTTTAGGGTATTAGTAACATGCCGCACACAAAGATTTTGACAATCTGAGTGTGCTTCCTATATATGCTGCCCTTTATATTATTGATGTGCTTGATGTTGTTGATCTTTGTTTCCTTTTCACAACTTTTTCACGGGACATTTTCCTGGCTTCCACTGACCTTTTCCCACCTTCAGAGCTTTCTAACCGTGTCTACCACCACTATGGTTCTCCAACTGAAATGATTACACCTTTTGCACATTTTCCATTAATTTTCTCTCTGCTTCACTCATTGACTTTTCATAGCTCCCTTACAGATTCTGTTTACATAATCTTATCTTTTCTCTTATTAATTCACCCACCCAAAATGTGTCACATTTTTGCCTGCTCTATTGTAATTTAGGATTCTTATCAATACTTTCTTATTTTTTCCCCTATTCTTTCTCTCTTCAACATAAAAGTTCAACTTACAATTCTGTAAAAATCTGTGTAGTTTATTTTACAAATATTTTAATAAGTATTCCAAGGTATATATTGCCCATATTACATGACTATGTCCCCAGCACAAAGAATTGTTTACTTTCCTTTCTCTTTTTTGTTTTCTCTGAAAAGAACAACCTTGGGATACATGCAAGCTAGCATGTGTTGGAACAACCAAAGCATTTGGACCTTGAGGAGAGCTTTGTATTCATTTCTTAGAGAAGCCTCCCAGTTAGCTAATCCGTGTTTAGTGTGCTGTATGCAATGTCCTTGCACAGAAAGAACAAACAGGATTTCTGTCAAAATGACTTAGCTCAAGTTGAGATAACAGCAAACAAGGATAGAACAAAAGTTAGATATCCACAAGGGAGACAGTGTTTGTGTGTCTCCTCTGATAATCTAATTAAATTGAAAGTAAAATTGCAACTAGTTTCCACCACTTTTTTTTTTAGAAAATCAAAGGTGTAACAGCGCAAGAAATAAGCGTTTCAATCCAGAGTGAGATATTACAAACCACTGAGTTCTCCTCTGACCAACATCCACAGCTGTAAGAATCTTCACCATGCTTTCTGTGTCAGTACCTGGTCTGGATCCACATCTGGCATTTGATCAACTTCAGCATACAGAAAATAAGCACAATCTTAATTCCCTTCTGGGCCTGAAAGTGTCTGAGGAAAGAGATTGACTATGTAAAAGAAGTATTTTCGGTAAGCCTTCATTGAAGAGGCAGCCTAGATTTTACAGCTGGACTGCGAAGTTAAGAAAAAATTTGCAAAAAAAAAAAAGACATGATCCTACTCAAAGTGTCTTAGGATATCCAAATTAAAATAAACCAGTAACTTGGAAAAAAGAGTCATGTAAGTGAGGAGTAAGATGTTGGAAGGGTTGTATGTGAAAGACTTGTGACCCGTAAATACCCCCGTGCTAGGGTCTACATCAGTGTAGTCCTGCGCTGTTTTATGTTGTAGAAGGGGGGCCTGAAATACAGAGCCTGCAAACTCTGCAACAGCAAGTAAATCAGATGAGCTATTGCTAACTTTTGCCACCCTGGTTATTGGATAATAATGAACCCTGATCTGTATTCTCATTTAAAATTGTAAGGCCCATGTCTCTTTAAAGAGCTAAAAATGCCAGATTAAGGCAACGGTTATTTACCTCTATCTTTAAACAGAAAATCTGCTGTTTTTACTGTATATTTTGTCTTGATTTGCTGTACAAGAAAAAAGAAGATACATTTTGAGAAGACAGCATCTGTTAATAGATTGAAACTTGATGGCAGATGATTTGGGGCAGGGGTTCCCTGCCTTGGTGCAGAGAGTCCAGTAGCGGTGTGCTTAGGAGCTGATTCCCTGATGCAGTCAGTGACAAATGTTGGCAGTTATCACACTTCTTTGGGAAGGGTTGACTCCAACCCTAAGGACTCTAATGTTTTACACTTCCTTAATGATTCCTAGCTGGTCAGTTCAGTTTGTTCAGTCCCTATTTCAGAATGTTTACCTTTATTTAGGTGTGGGTGATTAATGAATTTACAAATCAACCAAAATTTCTTTAATGCTAAACTGTTTGTAGGTAAAAAGAAATTGTCCGAGTTCTTTAAAAAATAAGATTTTGATATACGAAGAGCTAAATATTTTAAAAAGACTTGTAGCAAGTAGTGTTGCTGAAATCTCAGTTTTCAGAAAACCTTTATGATTCTTTAAAAATACATTCTACCTTTAGTAAAAATAATTAAATGAAACAGAGATATCAAACTCCTGTCCTTTCATGTCCTCATACATCCACTTGCTGAATATTACTCTATTAAACTTTTAAAATATTTCAGTTTCAACATGAGAGTATCAACCTCTCTTTGGAAAAAAAAAAAAAATTAAATCAAGTCCATGCATGAATTATTTTGTCATTTGCATATTCCAAGCAATTCGTTGGTATTTAGTTGGCAGATACAGTGTTTGTAAGTATGAAAGAAAAGGCTTATTTTTAATATGTAAGTTGATTTAGCCTGGAAGTTCCTGCAGTGCTATCTGGTATGTGTTGACAAAGCAGTTATTTCTATTCTTTGGATAAGTCTTAACAATGTGGAGGCTTCCACATTTTTCCTGGGACTTGTAGTTTATGCTTATGGCCAGAGGTCCATAGAGGAAAGGAAACTTCTTGGTCATTCGCTGGAAAGAAAAAGGAGTAAAGTGAATCAAGCTGGCTTAGTTATATTTGGAAAAATGCAGACAAAGGAACTGAGTTTTATTGAACTGCTGGGCCACCACCATCTGAACATTGCATTTCATAGTGGTGTATAAAAGAATGATGCCAATAAAGTACTTACTGTTTTGTTTTTGTTTTGATTTTTGAAGAACTGAATAGACTGTGTCAACAAATTTTCTGTCTTGGAGTGAATTCTATGAGGTTAATATACATTATTGATTCTGCCCTAAAAGAGTAAGATTGCGGTAGTGAGCAGAGGCACTGGGAAATGATTGTGTGGATTCGGGAAATACTGAAAAAAAATCTGGCAACATATAAGATTGGATAGTTTCCTCGGCCTGAAAATAAGCCTTAGCTTTGAGTAAAAGCAAGAAACTTCATTGTTGATCTCAGTGCGGTTTTCCCCATGACACAGTCTCAGTTCTTAACTCCCTTCCGTTCCTTTCACTAGGTCTTGAACCAGATCTGCTAACAGTTAATAGATTGGTGATCATGGTGAAAAGCTGCAGTATTAAAAATTTCTATGATGATTTCCAGGTGTTATTTATCTACTTGCTTCGTTAACTGCCCGGTTAAATCATTCTGTAACAATACAGGAGAAAAAATGCACTTTTCTATTTCAATCAAAGTACTTCATACATTTTAATGCATTGAATCCTTAAATATCCTAAGACATAGGTTAATGACATACCTGCTTTAAAGCTGGAAACACAGAAATAGAGAAGCTATCATCAGCATATTTCAAGCATACATAGACTGTTAAATCTCCCATCAAAAAAATGAAAGCATACAAAATCAGTGATTTTTTTTTGACAGTAAAGGTCAAACTGAGTAAGTAGAGCTGCAGTGCAAACCCATGGCAGTATCAGGAAAAAAAAAAGTTCACATTTTTGTTCTATCTTTGCTCTAAAATGATTCTAGGAAATAAATCGTTATCAATTTCTTTATTAGGTAAAAATGTAGCAGAGTGTTTTGCAGAATAGTAAAAAGTAATAATTTTGACAAGTTTTGGTCTTTGTTGTGAGGAAAAAACCATCATTTTTCATTTTTAAAGTTTACTAGAAAACAAAAAGCCTTTTAAATGTTTGGAGCAGAAGTTGCAAGCAGCAATGCTTTTTATTTATTTTAAAATATAGTGGAAAGTAACCAAAGCAGGATGCAGCTAAACAACTGCGTGTCATGGTCAGTTTTGACAAAGAGAAATTTGAATCTTATACTCATTCTAAAACAACATATCGGCAAGGCTAAACTTGAATCTGCAGTTTTAGATGGACATTTATCTGTTATCTAGAGAAAATAATATAATATAGAGGCTATAGAGGAAATGATACGTTTGTTCTGCTGTCTATGTTTTGAATGTAAATAGACCAAGCCAAGAAATACGATTCAGCTCATCTGCTTGCCTATTCCTGTTGGGCAGATAAGTAAAACTCCTTGTTTTTTTCAGCAAAATTCTTGGACACAGGAGCGCACTCTTGTCCCTTTCCCTTTACCGTATCTTCATCATGCTCAGGAGTTTTTCCCTAGCACTTTGAGGCTTCTCTAAATCAGTTTGCATTTCGCTGTTCTGGAAAACCAGAAACTAAACCCAAAACCCAAAATGCCTCCGTGCTTAGTCTGTTAAGTAAGGTCTAGTCATTTTTTTTCTGAGTAAAATAATTTAGAGTAGGGGAGGGAAGGGAATGCCCTTCTGTATCATATTGAGAATTGGAATGGAAGAATTGCGCTACATCAAACGGATTCCCCGCCTCAGGAACACGCCGCGTGCTGGGAGGCTGCCCACGGGCTGTGGCCGGCCCTTCGCGTTGCAGAGCAGCCGCCTCCATGGGGCCCCTCCTGCGGTGCCCGCCAGCGGCGCCGCTTCCGCTTGCGGTTCGCGGGAGCGCTGCAGATCCCGTGGTATCAGCACGGGGCTGATGCTTAACTCCCGCACCTTCATCACGCTCCGTCGCCTACTTCCTTGGTTTTAATCCTTGTAGGATTTTTTTCATCCTCTGAAAAGGAAGATGAAGCAAAGAGATCATATTTTGTTTCAGTTTCTGAAATTTGGTCATTTTTTCCGACTTTCCATTTCGCGCTGCTTGAATTTTATTAAGATCTCTTTACACAAAAGCATAGACCAGCTATATGATGCCCTGAGGGACCTGAAAGGCTGTTGCAAAACTCTCGAGACATTTTATTTCTACCCGAAGCTCTTTGGAAGACTGTGGCTAAGGATATGAAATATCTTAAATGTTTACAGCAGGGATCTTGATCTCCATTGGAATTTAGTACGAAACTTTTTTTTTTTTTTTTTGTCTTTTAATTGGCACATCACATTAATGCTAATGAAATAATAGCTGTCTACAAAGTGAACTGTTAAGTGTGAAGTGAAAGTGAAGTTAAGAATTAAAGAGATGTTACTAATAATACAGTGTTTGGTTTTGCTAATCCTGACTTGGACCAAAATCACTCTTATGGCAAATTTCGTTTTCAAACGGCTCTAATACAATATAATTGTGTGTGTGTGCATTTCTGTCATGCAGCAGAACTATGTAATGATTATTTAATTAAAATAATGCATATATATCTGTATACCTTAATTTGACTTACTGGAAAATATTTTGTAAAATTTCCATTTAATTTTACAGTTAAACAATGATCCAGAATCTGGGAGACAAATTGTAAAGGTTTTTAATTTTAGAAACTTGTTAGAGTGTTGGGGTTTAAGGGACAACTTCTTCTAAAATGATTAGCAATTTCATACGCCTCAGATTTTCATGCTTCAAACTGGAGGCATTCGGATAGACATTCTGAAAAAAAACACATGCCTTAAAAACAATGTAAACAACCAAAAAATTAAAGAAATCAGATTGATCAGATGGAAATCTTCCTGAAGGATGTTATGCTTCAGTGACTCAAAACATCAAATTTATATCATAGCTAACTCTGAAAATCATTATAGGAAGTATAAGATCAAATTTAAACATTAAACCAAATTAGTTTCAATTCTAGAATTTCATGTATATTTCATTATAAATGCAGAAATCAGACACATATTAGCTGTTACTGGTGAACCAATAACTGTAATTATTGAAGGAAATACTATTTATGCATAATTTTGTCTTTATCAGGACCTTCACAAGACAGTGAGAATATTTTTTTTTATGATTCACTAATCTGAATATGTCAGATTGCACTGCTATTTAACACAGTATATACCTTTGAAGTTACTAGATAACCTAACATTAATGTTTTCTCAAATTCAAAATTTAACAACCCTCTGGCTCATCACATTTACCACCTACCACTCTTTTGTTTCTTAGACTAATGCCACAGGAATACTAAAGTTAAGGATAATATAGCATTTACTCTCTAAAGGCAAGAAAATCATTTTATTTATGCAATATTTTTCATTATTTAATCTTCTTATACAACAGAAATACTCTTGCTAATGCCAAATATACTCAGACTGAATGGCTTTTGAAATTATCAGGATAGCTTATGTTGCCTTACATAAATGTACTCCTAAAGGGACAGAGTTATATTTTAACACTCTTAATGCTCTATTTCAAAATATCTCCTTTGTAGTGATCATCATAACAGCAACTTTTATTGGTCAGCATTCTGTTAAAGACTCAGCTTTTCAATGTTGTGGTGTGCTAGGTACTTCTGACATGAATTGGTTAAGAGAATTAAATTCAAGTTCTACTTACCAGTGCAGACACTTGAAATTGTGCTGTAAATAGCTGACCGTATTACCTCAGGTTTTTATCTTATGATAAAACTTCTCTCTTACTATTCAGAGGATGATTAAAACTGAATTTAAAGGTTATGTTCATCAAATTCTGCTCACATCTCCTGGAATATGTCTCTCCTCACTGGTTAAAAATAATTTTGCAGATGTTCAGAATTCCAGAGTTTAACTATAAAAGTTGGCATTCTCTACTGCAAAGTATGCACTTTTTATAATAGTTGGATAAAAATGAAAGAGTACTAATTTTTTTCCTTCCATTCTGCTTAAATCTCATCTCAGGATGTGTGACACAGGAGAAGGGCTGTTCACCTTTCAGACAAGAGAAGGAGAGATGATATATCAGAAAGTTCATTCTGCAACACTGGCAATAGCAGAGCAACATGAAAGATTAATGATGGAGATGGAGCAGAAAGCACGGGTAAGTTACATTCACCACAGTCTTATAAAAACTGAGAATCGAAAGCCAAAGTGTGCAGCGTGGTAGTCCATCGATTCAACCATAGTAAAGCTGCTAGCTGTGTGCCTATGAAGAAGACAAACTTTATGATTTGCTTTTCAGAGTTTTCAGTTTTTTCAGAGTGCTACACAGTGACGTTCATGACTTTCTGAAATAGAAGGTGCCTTTAACTACTCAATTCATGGTTACCTTCCTCAAAGTTGTGGCTCCATAACTCAACAATTGGACTTTTAGCTGAAGCCAGCTGTGAGCTGGTATCAATAACTCAACGTTAACTTCTTGTCGTGGCTTCACACATAGGGGGGAAAAAGGATCTAGGTGTCCACAGCCAAATTCTCTTCTTTCTGTTTGTTGTTGTTGTTGTTGTTGTTTGTTTGTTTTGTTTGGCTTTGTTTTATTTTAACACAGGAAATAAATTATTTTCTCTACACCATAGTAATTTGTAAATGTATTTTAAGACAAATTCTACCCTTATATGCACCAGTGAAGAAAAAGAAAGGTAGGGGGAGGCCGGGGAACCAGATCAATGCTCTTTCCTCTCAAATGACCATAATTCTTCACATATCTTTGACACTGTTTCGAGTTACCATCTCTTCCTTCCTTTCTTCCCTAACCTTCAGTGAATGTGCCCGCAGTCACACAAGCATCACTGCCATGATCCTCTCCCCACACTCTCCATCACTGTCAGAGTACCTGGTTACACTCCTGAGAAAGAGAGGCTGCCGCAGAGGCCAATTCAAAACCCCAAGTGCTCAACGCCTGCTCATAATTACTCTCCAGAGAAGCCTATTTTTCTCTATTTATTGCAGAGGAAGCTTGAAAAAACTTATCTTTCTTTGACAAAAGTTCATCATATTGAATGCTCCCTTCAGATTTTATAAATCTCTGAGTAAGAGCTGAGAGGTGAGAAGGTATAAAATGTGGCTTTTTCTGTGGTTTTTGAAAAGAGATGGATGAGTTTTTCAACAAAAGTAGCCCCGAAGTAGAAGCATGGGTGGGAAACTGAAGCTTAGAAGCAAACTTTGCTTAGAAAAAGCAGGAAGAGTAGAGTTCACAGTCAAGATTAAAATGAGCTTAGACATTTTTTACAATCAATTTTTAGAGAGTCCACAACAACATAGACAATAGTGGAAATTTTAAAGCATGTGATGTTGCAAAAGTCCTGGTTAAAAAAAAAAAAAAAAAAGAAACAATTCTGCTAGACAGGAAAGTGATTGAATAATAGTGAGAAAACAAAAGAAAACATCATTATAAATGTCTTTGCTTTTAATGTGCCTGCACTAGAAATCGGAATTAGAGCATTTTTCATGTTGCTGTAATAAGTGCTTGTACCTGCATCCAGGATTATGGAGGATTTTCCTTTCATGCAACCTATCTTTTAGGTCCTCCAACCATTGCTTAATAGCTTTGCTACATAGCAAAGTTGTTTCCATTCTGCCATGAGATGAATTCCTTAAGGACTCATTTATGAAGGCTGTGGCCATATGGTAGATAATATCGCACTCCGAGCGCAGACTGAGAAATGAAAATGAGTCATCATCTGCCCAGTGTACAAAGTACTTGCATCTTGGGATGCGGCTGTGTGGTGATCTGCCTAAAGGGATCCATACAGGCTTGTGATCGCTGCAGGCTGCAGAGATGCTGTAGGCTGTGAAAAGGAAACACCAAAATACGTTTCTTTAATATTTAAAATGGTAATCTAACGTGAAATTTGTTTTTGGAAGTTTTCGTGCCCCTGACTGGTGAGATACTGAACATTTAACAGGTCATCTACATCTTTGATTGCAGCATTTGCGCTGTATTCATTCTAGAAATAGAAGTAAACACTGAAGATAGGGCAAGACAGTGTTATTTTCCCTTTTCAACTCTAATTGCATCTGCAATATCTAATGCCTACAGTTTCACCATGTGCCTATGTATATTTTTTCCCCTAAGATCTGACACTGAAATACAATCACAAAACAATACACTTTTAAAGCTACAAATGTCTTCTAAACATTCCTAAAGTTTGACCTTGTCTTTATAGCTCCATATTTGGGTCTGGTTTTGCTTTTTCTGACCTTTATTGTAATGAATATGTTATGTGTAATTAAGAATTGTATTATTATATTCACTTTTTTTTTTTTTTTTTTTGATTGTGAAAAAGGTGCAAGTTAAAGAAATTAGGCAAAAAAAAAAAGAAAGAGTAAGGGAAGACTAATGGCATATTCATTACTAAACAAAGAAAAAGAGAAGAAATGGACAGGTAGCTCCTTTTTCACTCTTTCATTACAATTTCAAGGAGTTAAATATTAGAAAGGAGTTGTGAATTTTTGTGTGTTCCTCCTAAAATGTTCACACATTTTAGGTGTTTAATATTCTTAAGTTTTGTTTATTTTTTTCTAGATTATAGTTGGCTGTATTCCAGTGTTATAAAGAGTAACTAGGCTTTAGAAAGGAAACTAAATACTGTTTTTACAGAAGAAACCATGATAAAATGTATAGATTATGGTTAGTTATCATAATGGTTATTCAAAGTGAGTTCCCTTACTCTCCACAGCTAAAAACATAAGAAAACACCACCACATTCTGCCAAAAGAAGAAAGGCAAATTTAATTATTGCTGCAAGAAACTTTTCAGATAAAGGTATTACAAGCAGCTTCAGACCAAATTGCTCTGTTTGTGGGGATCTCTTCATACAAGAATACTGCTTCGGATTATTAGGCAATACATTTATTTTTATCCTAAGGAACCAGTTGCTGAAGCCAAGTAACTGCAGAACAACTGTGTTAATATGGGCAAGACATGAGGAGGAAACAAATATTTCCCCTGCTACATTCCAAATGTCATGGAGAGGAAGCAAAACTGTTTTGTGGCAGCTCATAGAGTACCAAGCCTTCTTTGTTGTCATCACAAGAAAGACAGTCGTGTCAGTTTAAATAGATAGCACAATGCGCAACTTTGTCTTCTGCCAGCATCCCTTTCAAATTATAGCACTGGGAGAAAGACATGAAATATGTGATCAATGCTCCCTGGCACAGGTTGGGTTTCTGGGTCGTTATTGGTTTTACTGTGATCAAAATAGGCTGCATTTTACTCAAATATCAAGACAGAGTAGAGATGAGTAGTAATTTAGTCCTTGTGCTCTCCTTAGGTAAAGTTTGAAATGTCACATTCGCAGAGTGGAATGCTTCATGCTCACTTTATTTTGAGCAGTAAACAAATTTGGACCAGTGCTACTACTGTACATCGGAATTTTTTTAGAGAAAGTGTTGTCTACTTACTTCTTTTTTAATCTTCCTTTTTTTTAGCAGACTTTTTATTTGTGGGTAGGGAATGATATTAGAACGTTTTGTAGTGCTTTTACAGTATCAATACAACAACTTAATTAAAAGGAATAATGATTTGCTATCTATTTACAAGATTTTAGCTTGTGTTATCTCAGAGTATCAATAGCTGTCATTTTACCCTCTGAATAGTGTATGTTCTTACATATCTCTTCTTTTACCCATATTTTGAGAAATCAAAAGGCATTTAAAAATATGGTTCATTTGCCAATCCTGGAATTGAAAGAAAAGCAACGACCTCAGGAATAGGAAGAGTCCACTAGCTGCAGTCTGGCCTCGAGCATGGCAGATCCACATCTGAGTGCTATTGCCCATCCTCCCAGCCCTCCACTTTTCAGTTAGATCTGATGCTAATCTGTTTTAGCAAGACAATTCAGCTTGCTAATTTGACAAAAAAAAAAAAAAAAAAAAAAGTGTGAGGGAAAAAGGAGAAAAAGGAATGATTCATTTTCTAACTGCTGAGTATCTTCCTTCTCAAAATCAACAGAAGATACTGGTTTTGGTGATCTTTTTAAAGCACAGAGGATTGCAAAGGTCCCTTCAAACCTCAACCATTCTGTGATTCTGTGATTTCAGTTCATTTCTACACATGTGAATACAGTTACTCTCAATGGCACTTGTTTATCTAACCTCTAGATCATAATGAAAATGTACTTACAGTTATAAGGCATTGGAATTTAAGGCCTGATTTTCTGCATGCCAGCTTTAATGTTCTGCCCATTCAGCCCTCACTGAAACCATTCCTAATATAACTACCATACCCATTAATTCTGAGTGTACAGAATGGGGGCTTAAGAGCTACAGATTATTCCCATTATGATTAGAGGTGCAAGGGAAGACAGAGGAAGTCTACCGGTATCTTTATAACCTTATAAATCACTTCTTTCAAGAAGTGACTGTATTATGAAGTATCAGAAGAATAAAAAATTATGTGTAAACCTAATTCTAAATAAAATATGCTAATGTTGATGTCAGCCAGATGATGTTAATCAAACATCAGTAAGCCTGGAGTATAAATGCATGAAGAAATGAAAATGATGTAGGTATTCATACCTATTATGACAGAATCACAGAATCACAGAATGGTTGAAGTTGGAAGGGACGTCCAGAGATCATCTAGTCCAACCCCCCTGCTCCAGCAGGGACACCCAGAGCACGGGGCACAGGGTGGCATCCGGGCGGGTTTGGAAGATCTTCAGAGAAGGAGCCTGCACAGCCCCTCTGGGCAGCCTGTTATAGGGAAATGTTCTGTGGCACTTGGCTTACCATGGACAGCAGGGCTTCAAGAACAATGCCATTTGTGATAGTTTTAACATATGCAGAGAAACATGCAGATGTGGTACTTTATAAAGGTGTTTGTCTTCTGGTAAAAGTACCACATCTGCATATTTCTCTTCCATTCTTTTTATTTACATGATTTGTCTCTAATATTCAGATTAAACTACATGAATGAATCATCAAGATAGATTTCTGTCATTTAAATAAGCGAATATCAATTAGTTTGGATATTAAAAAAAAAAATGTTATCAGGTGGAGAATAACAAATGTGCCAAAGAAGACAAGTGTCAGGCAGTGTAACTGGACTTAAAGAGAATTTGGAGAGCAAGGTGATTAAGAAATAAGTCTGAAATTTTGGAGATAAGTATTCATTATTTTGTTTGTTTTTGGTCTTCAGCAAGTCATTTGGTCTTAGAATTAAAAAGAAAAAAAAAGAAAGCTGGAAAAAGTAGCAATATTAATCCCATAGTCAACATTTAATTTAATTTTGTTCTGTAAACAA
Organism: Nothocercus julius; assembly: GCA_013398735.1. NCBI lineage: Eukaryota > Metazoa > Chordata > Aves > Tinamiformes > Tinamidae > Nothocercus > Nothocercus julius. The sequence continues at coordinate 638,395 of VZSV01000195.1, read as the reverse complement.
GTCTTTGCCATGATTTTATTCACATATTTTAAATGAAATCTCAATCTAAACACTCATCAAAATTCTACAGAATACAACAATATCAATAAACAAAATCTAAAAAATTCATTTTGTTTTCAATTTAAAATGATAGTCTCAATAAAAAGACAAAACATATTCAGGGCTTATATGTCTGGTTTATAGTTATATTTATGCCATTTGTAATGATATGCCTGTCTCCTATTATTTTAAAGTTGTGAAGGGTGGGAAAAGCAGGGGAACACAAGTGGATGCTGTACTACACAGTGGACCCAATGATTATATGAAACATTTAGTTAAAATATATGTCTTTGAGGCCCCATTTTGGGACTGCGTTTTACTAAATAAAGAGATGATGAATACGACAAACTGAGTAAGTGCATTTGGGTCAAGTCAATACATGGAGCAAAAAATGCAAGAATTCACTGATAGAATATGTTGTGAGATTTCCATGTTACAACTCTTCGGCTTCTTACTATGTTATGCTGTGACTCCAAATTCTGGATAAACTGATGTATTGAGGTGCAGATACATATGGTCATTCATGAACTCTTGCACTTTATGTAAATTAAGATATAGTCTCAGGTCAGTTATTCATGTTAGCTTAATACTTTTCTATATTTCCCACCTGAAACTATGGTATGATGTTGTTATATCATGTATGTTTAGAAGCTGCTATTGCATTTTAATTTATAGCCCTATAAAAAGCTGGTTGCTGTATTATGGTGCATAGTTTGCAAATTGTTTACTTAGTTCTCACATGTATTTTGAAGTTTATTACTGCTTCTAGAGGTCTTTGGCAATTACAAATTAAAATTGAAATAGATTATCAGCACTTTTGGCAAAGAGAACTTCTGCAGAAGTAAAGCTTTCTCTTCTTTGCAATAGAAATCAGTAATAAAAAAATAGAGTGTTCTGTTTCATGATCGGTGAATATTCTACCCGCTGGCAGATCTTGGTCACTTGTGCATGTTGCCAAGATTAAGATCGAAAGGAAAAGTTCTGGATTTTTTCTGTTACCCTAAGTCAGAATCTGTGTATTTTTAAGATTGAGTTTTGTATCCCATGTTCATACTAATATCATTAAATCCCTCTGGAGTTCTTGATTCATTAAGCACATAACGTCATTTTTCCATGAGCATTTTCTGAGAATTGTGCCAATTGCCAATTTTACATTGTGCTTTGTTGGTCCTCAGGGTCACAAAACAATTCATACTTAGAAAATGCAAATCCTAAAGCTGTGTAGCCGTCTCTTCAACATTTGCCTCTTCAGAAGAAAGTAGGGGATTTGTGAATATAGATTGGGTTTCAATAACTGTTAACGCAGTGCTTCCTCATGCTGCAGCTATTTCATTTTTTAATCTTATTTGAAAGAAAATATTACTTTGAAAGTAGCTTTATTTCATTGGCTTTTTTTTTTTTTTTTTCCAGGGAAACAAACTCATATCCAATAACTAGCACTGAAATAATGCCATAAACGGTTCATCGAGTATCACTAGCTTCATCAAAGAAGATATTTCATGCTGCTCATGAATTTTTTCTAACTTCCACTGCCCCTCACTATGGACTACGGTCCTATTAAGTCATCATCTTTACCTGCTCTCTTTCTCTGTCACCTGCAGGAATGTACTGTCTCCTGCCCAGTACCATACGGGCAAGGGTAAAACAAGGTGTAAAGCCCTTCTACTCTGGCAGTGGTGGTGGTGGTTGTTAGACGTTGGCTGCGTGTTTGAATGAAGCAGCAGCGTCAGGAATGTCTTTGCTGTGGTAGCAAAGCAGAAGGCAGGTGTTTACATGCAGTGGTAGAGCAGGTGGGAGAACAGAGCAAGTGTTCAGAGACACTGCAGACAATATACAGTGTGTAGGAAAGGGGAGTGGTGAGCCAAGAAAGCAAAATATTGTATGTTTACAGAGTTATGAGAGTGGCTGGAAAGGCACCACCAAGTTGAAATTCATATTTGCTTTTAGAAAATGCAAGGAAGCAAAGAGCCAAAGAACTTTCCCCGAACAAAATTGATTATTTGATTAGCAATCTTATTTGCCAAAAGACATGGGTGATATGAATGACATATTAGGAAGGGTTGCTGTAATTACACAATAGTTGTTGCATGCCTGACTGAACCCTATTTGGCTACTCCCAGCCCTCCCCTTAAGTAAACTCTGAAAAGCGTTTAATATGGATGGGAAGTTTTCTTTGGCATTCTGTACATTTGAAAGGACTTGCTTGTATAGCTATGCTTGTAGATTTGTATCATTAAACTCTCTTGCAGACAAGCAGGTTATGTTGATGTTTTACTAGAAAAATAATTTTCAAGCCAGTTCTCCAGCTGACTCATTTTATTATTAAGCTCATGTCTACTATTTTGAGAAAACTGTTTCTTGCAAAATCAACTAAAATAAGCTGTAGAATTCCCGTTATTGTTAGTAAAAATAATATCTGATGCAGCCACACGATGCTTTCATGAGACAGGTATTATTATAGTAATTATACTAATAAGTAAAATGAGGCACAGAAAGATTATGGCCAAATTCAACTGAATATGAATTGCCCAAGGTCATAGAGCAATCAGCTGTACTGCTGGGAATAGCACAACAACAAAACAACAAAACAAATCCTGAATCATAGTCAATTACTTATTCACAGAAGAATTAACTTTTGAAAGTCTTATTTTTCACATGGATTTCCTTAGTCTTCTGAACAACAGTATCATTCCGTGTCTTTTGTCAAACACGTCCTTCCTCTGTTCAAGCAACTCTGTTCAGGAGTTCTTTGTCTCTGATTAATATAGAACTTTGTTAGGGCTTTGTCTCTGATTAACATAGAACTTTGTTGTCAATGATTTACAGAGGAGCACAGTCCTATTCAGAGACCTGAAGATTTATGAAAAGTAATAATATAAAAAGCAAGGGGATCAAAAATTCTGGTAATAGTCCTAAAGTTACTCTGTAAATCCCTTTTGTGCTTTATGTGCTTTAGCTCATCAAGTACCTGTTGGTAGCACAGAAAATAGGTGAAGTCCACCCTTTATCATCTTTCTTTGTCTTTCTCCCCCCTCTTCCTTTTCTTTCTAAATATGGCAGATCTTTTAACGTAACAATCTCTCTGATTACTCCTAGACTAAAGACTGTTGATATTTAGTATGCTAAAAAAACATCCTTGAAATATGGATGTTTTCCTAGTACAGGCTGTCTTTTGGTATGTATTAATCAAAGCCTGTCAAGATAGGGATTGTTTATGTTCCTTTTTGTTCAACCTTGGATTCTTACATTACTGATAAGCCATATATGAATCCAGCCATATTAACAGCTTATATTTTTCAGATGTTGACTGGTCCCAGAAGAATGCAAGACAGTTGAACATGCAGATCAGATTTGGCATTATTTCACTTGCTATAGCAACTATAATATATAAAGATATGCAGCAACTATAGCAAGCAAAATAATGGCAGATTAAGACATTGGCACAGCCCATCTCGCTAGCTCTTTGTTTTTCTATCCTAATGATTATAGTATCGGGAAAAAAATAAGGTGGAAGAGACCTCTGCTGGTCACCTAATCTAAACTTCTGCCCGAGAAAGGGATGACATCAAAAAAACTAGATCAAGTTTCTCAGTGTCTTATCCAGTCAAGTTTTGAAAATCTCCAAGGATCTGGGCTCTGGGCACATGTTCCAGTGCTTGACCACTGTAACTGTGATGATTTTTTCCAGATTTCTTTTTGGAGCCTCCGGTGCTGCAGCTTGTGGCTACTGCCACTGCCTTTTCACTGTACATCTCTGATAAACCATCTCTGACTGTGTCTTTTCTAAAATATGTCTTTAAGGAGAGAGAAACTCTGCATTCAGATGTCTCTTAGCCTTCCTTTTCTCATATTAAACATACCTAGCTCCCTTAGTCCATCCTTATAAGTCAGATTCTCTGTGGTGTCTCACTCCTGCATCTTCTCTAGTTTGTTGACATTTTTCTTCTGCTGGGGTTGTTCAAACCTGGATGCCCTCTGAACACAGCTGGACTTCCAGGTATGCTTCCACAAGTGCCAAATACAGGAGAATAATTTCCCTGAACCTGCTGCTTATGCTCCAGTATGTGATTAACCTGTTTTTGCACATGTTCACTGTTTATTTGCATTACTGGCAGGACCTTTCAGCAGCGCTTCTTCATGGTCCCCAACCCTGTATTCCTGTGCTGACTTGTTTGGGCCCACGAGCAATATTAGTGTTTGTCATTGCTGAACATCATGTTACTGTAGGCTCATTCCTCTGCCTTGCTGAGGTCCCTTTGAAGTCAAGGTCAAGCAACCTGGATATTAGACTGCTCCACCTAGTCCACTGTCATTTGCTAAGGGTGGATTCTGCCCCACTGGGCATGAGGATGTTAACTAGTGTCGAATTACTGACCCATCTGAACTTCAGGAATAAGTTATTTAGCAATATTTCAGCTCTGCATTATTCAGTAGCAAAGACTTAATTGAAGTCTTTGCATGCACCATAGATAAAAGCATACACTGCTCCGTTCCTTAGGACTGCCTCAGGATAGCAGATGTTGCTCCCATCAGGTATTCATTTTGTTAGCATCTATTTCTGCAAAAGTAGCTACCGGGCAAGATTCACATGGAGGTATAGTTGGCTAGGTTGCAGAATGCAGGACAGTGGTGGTGATTCAAAATCCATGGACAAATCAGTATGGGCTCTAGTTTATACAAAAACAAACAAACAAACAAACAAACAAAAACTTAGGCTTTCTCCATTATTCTTAATAATTTCTTTGTAGGGTGCAGTGGAAAAGTTGCAATTGCTGCCAGCTGAGAGATTTGGTTGTTTTTATGATGCCGTTTCTGTAATGTTTCCCACGTACTGCCCCATGATCACCTTTCCATATATTTTCTATTACATGAGGCAAAAGCCTGATAGAGTTGCAGATTCCCATGGCAACAGACATAATTCTGTTTTCCTTTGTTTCATGCATCTGGAAGTCACCAGCACGGAGGCAAGGGGCTGCCCTGGGAAAGGGTAGCACAGCATTTCCAAAGGAGAGAATTATGGGGCAACCATAAGGAGAGAATTATGGTCGGGCAACCATGGCCTATAGTGGGGAACATGAACCAGGGCAAAATGAAAAGTCTGAGTTATTATCAGAAAATGAAATAAATGACAGAATTTGACAGCTCTAGGATTTATTGGTCTGATGCCCGTATGTTGAAAGACACAGCAATTTGGAAATACATATGTCTCACGATATTCAATTTGGTTTCCTAATTTGCTGCTGTTAGTGTTATATAAGTAAGTCTGCACCATTATAGAAACAAAGCTGCTTCACTGGTTTCCTTTATATGCAGACATTGGGGCTGTGATTTGGAGAGTCTTGTCCTTCATGTTAAGTTGTTCTGGGACAAAAAAAAAATACTTTGAAACATACCTAATACATATTTATTTAGTAGAAGTTCTTGTGTTGCTTTTGAATGATTGACTATTACAATTTTAAACAATCTAAATATTGAGTAATGTCAAGAATTCTCCATCTATGTGTGATCATCATGTGTGGGTGAGAAGGATTAGTCTATTATTTTTAAATGCCACCGTCACAGCTTATTTGAAATCTATGAAAAAACACTAATGGTAACAGAGTTAGTGAAGTATATAGTAAATTAAATAATGAACCTAAAATGTTTATTTGTGCATTCATATACCTACACATGCTTGTTTTGGCTCAAAATATATAAAAATATAGCATTTTTCAAAATTGAAGCCGAATAATTTATATTATTGATCATTCATATGTAGTGTGTCCATAAAGCCAGCCTTGCTATGAATAAGATAGACCTCTAGTCATTAAAAATAACTTGCCAAAAGGAAGGAAATATATCCTTTTGGAAGGTAGCAATAAGTCATCCAAAAAGCTTTGCTACTAGATGGGTGACTTCTAAGTATTCTGGGTCTGACATTTTTTTCCTTTTATTTCAAGTGTCTTTGTATGCCATGCAAAACCAACGTCTGATGTCAAAAAGCTGAGGTCAGCCAGACTGTATGCTCTTGAATACCGAAGTCATGCAAATGATAAGCTCAATGAGGAAAATTTGTAAAATGTTATTGATGATTATTGTTTTTGCAAATATTTAGAATTTGTCTTCTTGTCAAGACAAATTTGGCTTGTCTTCTTTTATTAAAGATAATTGGTATCTGCAGTTTCTGTATAGCAAAATGAAGTAAAAGAAAAGTGATTTCCATGAATATGTATTATTGAAGACTACTGATCCAGTTTAGCCTTCAGACAAAAAGACTTTATTAGCAAGCTTGTGGCGTCTGAGGTACTTACTTTAATTTGCATAAAGCAAGAGTGAATGCTCTTAATTCAGATTCTAGTATTTTGTTACCAAAACATGTAAATGTGCCTTAGAATTCTGACTTTTCAGCCCCAGCTTCCAATGGTCTTTTCACAATACTCAGGTAAACTTTGCCTGAAGAGGGACATTCTGACTTCATCCTTTACTTCTCCTTTCTTGCAAAACACTCAAGAGAATTTTTGGAGACTGATTTTTACCAAGAGACACCATTTTTATGCTATGACTCTTTCCTTACTAGCTCTCAGACTGGCCAAGGCAATTTTCATGAAGTTAAAGGACTGTCCTTCCAGTACTCTCAAGTAAGATCTTGAGGATGCGGCACTTGGAGTGTCCCAGATCCCTCTTTTTAGGAGCTGTCATACTTTGGGCAAGTGCTTGTTTCACAAGCAAGTTGTGAAACAACTCGTTTACTTTGAAATCTCCTCCAGTGCCAATCAAGCTGAGGTCAGACATGAATAAGGTTGTAAGAGAGAGGGATACGGAGCAGAACAAGGACAGTAAAAAGTAGATGAAGGAGGGCAGGACTCTTAAGCTGCCACTGATGGCAAGCCTTTACATTTTTGACTTTGACTTAACACACCCCATGAAAGATAGTCTTGTGGAATAGCCTAAATCTCAGGTTGAATTCTCCTGAGAAAGATTTGGTCCTGGTGAAACATGCCAGTCTTTTTGGACTTTCACTTTCTTGGTCTTCTGCAACTGTTCCATTTCAGTTGGTTCTTTCCCACCCCAGCTGATTTATCTCCCTTTTTTTTTTTTTTTCCCCCCAGAAAATAGACCTGACACTTTGCTTTTTCAGTTTAAAAATTGCTCTTTCATTCTGGAGATCCAATGTTGTTTTTGACAAACTAGATATTATCAGCTGTGGTTAACTGGTCTACTGTTAATGTCTAATATTTCTATGACTAGTACTATTAATTCAATGAAAAACAAAACTGCTCTTCTCCTAGCCCTTCCATCATTGACTCATATTTTATATCACCCTCTAACAAACATTTATAGTGGGACTGATGCAGGGACTGATGGGACTGATGATTCATACTTGTTTCTAAAATAATACAAAAGAATAAATGAATGTTTCAGTGATGAACTGCTTGAGATGAATTACCTCTAGAGCATATCTTTGAAGGTTATTCTAATCCAATGCAGTTTAAGCTGATCTAAATCAGTTCTGTGCCATCCCTACCACCTTTCTCTTTAAGTATTCATGAGACCATATGATGAACTGCTCTAGGACTGTGATTCATTTCCACTTTTGACTTGAAGAAAAGAGTGGGGGGCTGTTGTTCTGGATTTTTTTTTTTGGGGGGGGGGGGAAGGGGGGTTTCTCTGATCCTCTCCATTTCCCACCTAGAAATAGCTACACCTTTAAATAACTACACCAGTACTGAGCACTTTCCAAATGCAACCCATTTTTATTTTTTAAAAGCTGAAGACTTTGTCCCAAAACTTAAAGAAATTATTTTTATCATTCTACTCAGTGTTATCCTAAAATTGTATATATTTGCAGATCAGCAGACATCCATCTACAGAAGTCTTTGTTTTTTTCATCTCCAGCATCTCTTTTCATTTTGATAAAGCATCCATTTAATGGTAATAGGAAGGACAATCAATATCGCAAATACTGTCTGTGCACCGCTGGATTACCTGTTAAATACATTTATTGAACAAATTAGCACAACCTAGTAGCAATTTCTCCACTATGATAGAGACTCCCACCTTTTTAGTTATGTTTTTTCCCACTAAGAGATACTGTAAAGTCAAGGTCTGAAATATTCTCAGCTGTGGTTAGGCCAGCACCAACTCCTGTACTGCTAGCAAATAGTTTTATGCAATGAAGACCGAATAAAGTATTTCAAATATGTCCTATGAATAATAAAATAGCTTAAACCTTGTAAAGATGTAAGAACCTGACCTTCTGCTATCGTTGTAATTAGTATCACTCCCTTGGATGAGGAATTTCTTTCACAAAAAAAAGAAACAAAACCACCATTTCGTAACAGAATATGGGTGAAGACACACACCTTTCTGATATTCAAATAATATAATCCCGATGCACTATAAAATCCAGCTACTTTTCTCAAAATTAATCCATTCTGTCAGACAAAAAAAAAAAGTATTTTATTATGAGTGTCCAGAGGGTTTAAAAAAATAAAAAATAAAGGCTTTTGCCAAGAAAGGAGAAAAATGGCCCAATTCTATCTTTATAGTATGCCCAAGGAGATCAGGAAAAAAAAAAAAAAAGAAAAGAAAGAAAAGTCAATCACTTCATTATTCATACGTAATATTATACCACAGCCAAAGAATAATTATCATCCACCCTGGCACTGCAAAGCGGTATGCTTATTTTGAGTTTTTTCCTCCGTAATTGGTTAAGAAACTCCCTAAAAGGTCATAACAAGGTTAGAATAGCTCCTGAAAGTTTGGATGCTAGAAATATATTATTATAAAGGTTGAAATAACAGAAATGATTTTCATAGCTAGCTTTCATATAGGTATTTTCAGAAAAAAAATGCATAAATTTGTGATGCTTTGCCAATATTGTGCATTCTGTCAGGAATAGCATGCTGGTTAAAAATGTAAAAAGAGATATAAAGCAAGTTATCGTAAATGAAAAGTATGCTTGCTGATAGCTATTTGTGTTTGTATATTAGTCAACATCTTCAGGTAATGAACACAGTCCAAATAATACAGGATTATTTCATAATCAACCTAAGTGAGGTTGATTAAGATTATGGGAAAATCACAGATTCAAGTAATTATTAATAATACATTATTAAAGAAAAGGCTGTACTGATTAGACATTCATAGGAAAGTATCCTACATCCAATTCTATTAAGCATTTTTTAGAAAACCTGGATGAAGGCACAATCTTACTATTAAACCAGAAATCCTAGATGAAGGCACAGTCTTTTTTATTAAATCTGCATATCTTAACATGGATAAAACAATACCAAAGTGGGTCACTTAGGAGACTTAGAATTCAGGATGACCAGATGGATAAATTGTTTGGAACAAAAGATTAAAATTCAATAGAAATGGGCAAAACTCTATGCTTTAGAAAGAATAATCTACCTCAGAGTAAAGGATGGGAATTGCATTTGTAGAGTAGATCTGTGTGCCTTGGTTGATTCACAGCTGAAAAAGAGTCAACAGGGTCTGCTATTGCAAATAAAGGTAAACATGACACTGCTTCCCTGATCATTATTTAAGTTCATTTTTTAAAATAGGCGTTTTACATCTTCCCTCTTGCTTATTCTATAACACAAGCTCCGCTGATGCTACCACTTTGATTGTGTGGTCCTTAAAATCCCTAAATGCTAGTCATTCCTCTTTGTAAATGCGAGTGAAGTGAATCAATATTTTTCTATTCTCAGCTTGTGGACAATTGATAAGTGAAATATATTTCTTGACTCTTCTTCCTCTTCAAAGTATAACACACGATAGAGCCTTCTTTGGAAGTATACAGAAAAAGAATCTAAATAGTGAAGGAGATTTTACTCCTACTTCTGCACTAGTTTTTAATTCTCATTAATCTTCTGTGACCTGATTCTCTTGCTATTTGCTTAAAAATTGTAATGAGAAATGAGCTAGTCTTTTTTATCCCTAATAAAATAACCTATTTGCAAAATGTATCTGTAAAGAGCGACTTCACTTTATTGCAGGCTAAAAAATTGAATGATCTGTTTATTACTCTGTTCTTCTCCCCAAGCCAAGCATTATTTTCTGTCACTTTCATTCTTTTGACTTTTTTAATGCAAAAAGAAAATGAGAGACTATTATGCTAAACAGATCAAAGCTCACGGCCCAATAAATTTAATAGGTTCCATTCTTGGAATTGTATTCTTTACTGAAATCAGAGTAACAAATCTATTTAACTCACTGGAGTTGGCCTGTGGGAATTAAAAGTAAATTTAGCCTTTAAGCCTCGTTTCATGAAAGAACAATAATGAAAAATATTGGGAACAACCTACAGTGAGGCATTTATAGATTTTTTTTCTCATTTCTATTTTAACCAAATAGTCCTTTAAGAATTATAAAATTGTCATTGGCAATGGAAAGGCTTTGTATGACTAAAGATTTTGGATAACAAGGAAAGAAAAGCAGTGTTCACCATGCAATTCAAATAACTGGAGGAAACCTAACCTTTGTGCAATTTCATATCAGATAAAGGAAACATTTCAATTAAGTTTTTTTGTTTTTTTTTATGTTCCCACCAAAAAATCCCAGGGTTAATGCGAAACTGTTGTATTCATTTCTACTTTTATTTTCATCCCAGTTCTAATTACACCATCATTTTCTCCCTCATAAACTGGGCAGAAAAGTCTAGGTTATGTTTTTCATTTTCTTAAGTCTTACTACATTTGGGAAATATTTGTAGCAAAATCATTCTAGGTGAATATTTTAGTTAATGCTACATTATTGTATTAGCATGCTTGATTTGGAATGCTAGTTTTATTTTTCTTTGTATTTCTGTACCTAGTCACAAAAGATAATATATATTTCTTTGCAGAGGAAAGCATTTCTTTTTTTTCTAAGTGCCTGTGCTACCTCTGCTGTTATGAGTTATTTCTGCACAGCTGATGTTAATGCATCTGGGTTTGTTTTACTAGATCCTAACAAGAGGGTCAGTGTTGCAAGTATACTACCCAATAGCAACTTATAGAAGAAGGGATCCATGTGGAGAAGTTTAGATTAAATTTTTTAAGTGGTATATAAGGTTGAGGAGATAGGGGAAATAATTTGTAAAGAAAAGTTAAATTCAGAGCAGGAAAAAAATAAATGTAGGAAATTGAAGGTATGTATGTTTAGACATTAAAATGAAAGGTTATTTACTTGCTTTTCCTTAGGGAGATGCTTAGTTAGCTGATTCAGAAAAAAAGATCGAGCACAAGTTTTTTTGTTTGGGGTTTTTTTTGTTTGTTTGTTTGTTTGTGTTTGTTCTTGATTTTGTTTTTCTGGGGCAAAGTAAGAAGACAAAGGTGAGAAGAATATCTAGGATAAGGACTTTAAACTTATCCATCGTGATCTCTTCCGATAGTGTAGAGCAGTAGGAGCCTCAAACCTGAGAGACTAATTATTTAAAAAGTAAACAGTTCTGGATCATCTTTCCTGATCTGCATTCTGCATATAGTGTTTTTGTTTGTTTCTTTGTTTTTTAACATTGTAAAACTAACAGGATCATTTGCACTTGCAGGAAATAGATCCTGAAGCAGTATATCTCTGCATATTAAGCTGCAATAAATAATATGACAAAAAGTTATATACCAATGTGTTTCTAAGTGATTTATCTATGTTTAGATGGCTGTTTTCTTCACACATTGACTACAAGTTTTTCTTTCAAACACCCACTGTCTGGCACATAAGATGTTCTCTGAAAAAAGTAGGTCTCTGTCAGTTTATTTTCCAGTTTTCTGCAATAAAATCTGATTAAAAATATTTTTTTTTTTTGGTGAAGGGTAATTTGTAATTTACTCTGTCATTGATTATCACTTTCATTGATTCTCCACTTGCATTTGACCATTAATGTGTTCTTTCAATATTGATGCAAAAGATTAAAAGCAAAATCTTAGTTAATAAGAATCTAGAATCTAATAAGATTAACTTTGTGGAAAAAGCAACTTCATGGAGGAAAAAGTCTTCAATTATAATGTTTGTGTTTTCTGTTCTCAAGTTAAAAATGAATTGACAATTTTTAAAAGATTTTTAAAATATTCTTTTTTCTAAACATGACACTTTCATTAAATGTAGATTGTTTTTCCTCTCTGTGGAATCCCCAAAGAAATCTAGTTCATCTTGTCCTGTGGTACTTAGCATACATGAGGTGATACTTCTTGTCCAGATGTTGGTATCAGTTGTTCTCATATTAGCAAAACTGAGAAAATACAGTACTGCATTGTGATTCTTGTACTTCTTGTACCTCAGTCCTTCTTATGTTAATTTATAGTAAGAATGGATTTTGAGTCTTTTAAAGCCTTTAGCTTTGAGACATTGAACCATAGCCAAAGTGGTTTTCCTTAGTGGAATTAATTTGTTCAGAGTGTGTACCAATAAAGAGCTTTGTCTATTGCCTCAAGACTAGAATTTAGCTCTTTTTTTTTTTTGAATAAATTACAGGGGAGTCATTTGTATATTAAAATTAATTAATATTATCTATTTTCCTACCCTACAAAGCCTTGTTATACTAGCATCATAAAATAACTCACAGAACAATTTTTCTGTTCCCTATTTCCATTGGTGGCCTGACCAATGAGAAATTAAATTTTATATTTGGCAATAAATGAGCAGAAAAGATGTTAACTGTAGTGTAGGAGTCATTCTGTTGATGATTCCCAAGAATGCAGCATCTTAAGTAATTATAATAGGTTGCTCTGAAATCAAAATTGCTACACATCAGTGTGTCTTAATACTCAAAAATGAAATAATTGCAGAACTTTTGAGTGACTTGCCTCCAGGGGGTTATTATAGAATATCATCAGTCTGCAGGTGTAAAAATGACGTTTTGAATGTGGTGTTATGTTTCTGAAGGAGGAATCCCTTGGAGTGTTTCATTAGCCCGCAGTAAATGACCCAGACCTTGGATGTCTTCTCTGCTGCAGCTGGACTTGCTGAAGATAGGGGTTTCAACGCAGCCCTTCAGAGAACCGCTGTCACCTTCCTGGCCTTGCTGCTGAGTTTAAGGGGCTTTCCCCTCCAGTTCATTAGACAGAGAGGGCTGGTGTCCCAGCCCTCCTGTGACATACTCCACAGAGTATTAGTGATTTGTTAGGTTCTGCAAACTACTGTTTAAAAAATACAAAATGCAAAGAGTAGTTTGCAGATTCTAACTCTGGCTTTAAAAAATAGAAAATGCAAAGCCAGAGATGCACAAACATTGCAGATAAATTCTGTTTTATTAGGGATGAGAGATTAAATCTCTCCAAAACATTGTCTGCTTTGAAAATCCTCTGTCCCTTCACTTTTTCTCTCTCTGGGTTGCATCTTTAGAACATTTGGAGACAGAGCTCACTTTAATAAAGTCTGCATTGCTGCCATCAGGTTTCTCTGGCCTCGCTCCTCTATATATGCACACTTGCCATGCAGCTCACTGCTTTGACAGATCAAGTCTCCCTGACTGGGCAAATTTTCTCTTGCGGCTATAACCCGCTACTGATGTTGAGGTGCTGGCACTTGAATGGTGGCTTCGGGGATTAATGACTTCTGGTTGCTAATTCTCTGCTAGGTGGCTCAGATGTTATCTGAACATCTTTCTGGATAGTCAATCCAATTTGCAGATAAAATAACTAAAAAGAAATACAATTGTAGGGGGGGCGGTTTCAGATTTCAGTATATTCTAATTTGTCACTGTTGCAAAGTTTCAGAAGAAAATAACAAAACCCTGGCAGCAGCATGAGTAGCTGTAGACAAATAGGGACATATTTCTATGTGCCAATAAACCTATGCTTATAAACTTCAATATCCAAGCATGGATATCCAAGCCTCTTGCAAGGCTTTTCTGAGTGTTTACAGTGCTGATGGTTATTACATGCTGTAAATGATAATATAAAAACTATGATAATTCAGTAAATTATATTTTCCTAACCACACTGGTGCAATTCAAACTTTAGAGATTTGTCTTACCAAGTGTAGTCGTGTATGATCTGTCATTTCTTTGCTTTCTTTTTTTTTAAGCTCCAGACCAGTCTGTCTGAACCGATGACATTATCCAAGTCAATCTCACTTCCTCGCAGCGCATACTGGCATCATATCACCCGGCAGAACAGCGTTGGAGAAATCTACAGTTTACAAGGCAAGTGTCTTATAAATAAATGCAATGTCCATTAGCTTCTTTCCATTTGACCAAAATTTATGCAAATTGCTTTTTATTTGCGTTGGTTGTTTTCTTTCTTTTTCAGTTTATCATTTGTCAGCAACCTCAGCAGGATTCCCAAATTCACATAATGCAGGTTTCTTTTAGTCATTTCATAAACTAGTGGTGAAAATTATTCCCCAAATCACCACATAAAAATGGATAGCCAATTTGGCACAATATAGCTTCTCACTAGCTAATGAATGCCAGGATGTTTTAGTATTTTTCTTCCAATAAGACTGTGTGTGTATTTCAGAAGCTAACCTCAGGGTGCCCAATTAAATCTACATAAAGTGGCTGTATGAGTTTCAAAATTAAAGCAAAATAGTTCTAGGAATAAGAGCTACTCCGGGTGAATTTGCTTAGAGAGCCATATATATGATCTGCTTTGTTTGGCAAACTTACATGTCTGCTATACATATATATGTTTGCACATATATATATATATATATGTATGTATTATCATTTTCTGTCTCCAGTTCTCTTTGCTTGGATTCTAAGCTATTTGTTTAAGAATTTAAATGCAATAATTAACAACACTCGATGATGATTTACTTCTCTTAAGCTGAAATTGATCGGTATCTTTTAGGAAATTGGACTTCTTATTACATTTAAATTGTAAACCTTAAGTAGTAGTATTTTTTTCACTTTAAAAAAGAACAGGTTTTTGTCAACATACTCCTTTGTGTTACTTGACAAAGCCTTAAGCATTTCATTTCACTTCTTTCTTAATGTGCTGTTTGCATAATCAATTTACGGTTATGATGACAGGTTGGAAATTGCTCAAAAACAACAATATCCAGTCCAAGAAAACATATTACTTACTTTCATAAAACTAAGTAAAATGCAGGAAATAGATGAAAGATCTGAGATGTTTTGCATTGTAAATTATCACAGAAATCAGAATGAGTGAATCTAATGGAAACTCGTTAAAAGATATAGCACTTGTTTCTCTTAATTCCCGTACAACTAAGGCAGAAAGTGAATTCCTAACCAGGATCATAAACTTACAATAAAATAAGACTACTGGAATAAAAGAAAATACCTTCCAGAAGTTGTCTGTGAAAATGTTGTACTTGTAGATCACCTTAGGTAATATTCCTCATATGACTGATATTTTTGTATGAACATGGAAGAACTCAAAAAGTTTATTGGTAGAGCAGTTACAGTTCCTCTTGTTACATTCTTGATGGGCTCTCCCTTTGGCCAAAGCAGAAAAACATGCATTATAATATTTATGAAGTGAGAGAAATATTCAGAATGTTTTTCATTCCTTACCATATATTTGTGTCTCATAAATGGCAGTTTTAGTTTGATATAATCTTAAGTATAGTCTTCCTGGGGTGCATTAGGAAGAGCGTCTCCAGCAGGTCGAGGGAGGGGATCCTGCC
>VZSV01000195.1:598845-616451 GCA_013398735.1 Nothocercus julius | reverse complement strand
AAGACATCCAGATTTCAGGTAAAGAATTGTAGGAAAAAAAAAAAAAAGAAAAAAAAAATAAAGCCTAATTTGTTGTCAAATCCAAAAGTTCTGATTTCATTTAAGGCCCATGTCGTAATGCCCTTTCTTTCAGTATATGGTATTCCGGTGAGATCACTAGTCAGCAAGGATACTGTCTGCTAGACTAGAAACCATCCAAGTCACTGGAGTCCAGTGTTTTCCAGTGCAAACTACACCAACTTTGTCTTTAGTAATGACTTTATGAATATGTGGTGGTGCTAGCTTCTCACACGGTGTTAATATGAGAAGCAATTTAAGTTTTGCCCCTGGCCTGGGTCAAAAGCCCAAATATTTATTCTGAGTTAACTTGAGACAACATGCATGCTACTGATTGAAGCTGGAATGCTACCATCAGCTGATCACTCAAAATGTATCATAAAACACAAGGAAGACCTGCATTGTGCTGGGAGAGATGTAGATCAAACAGAGAATATGCTGCAGGGAAATGGGCACCACCAACTGCACAACTGCTAATTGTCAGTCAGTATTGGACTGTCTGAGCAAAATAGATTTTGCTGTATTTATTCTAGGAGAAAATTGAAATATTTGACAGAGGCCAATTTTGTGCGAATTGTGTTTTCTTATCAAATCTTAACACCAATAGGTCCTGCTTGCTCTAGCTATCTAGCTATCTCATTTTATGATGTGTGTCTTCAAAATTAGAATCAAGATGATTGTCACTAGGCTTAAATAGTTCATTTGTGTACTTTCGAATGAATTGAAATATTCTGACAGACCATATCTTCTAGTCAAACTATTACTCCAAATCACGGATTCATTAAAACCCTGTAAAAACAGAGGAACAAAACAAAAAAAGCCTCTGTGATTTTGGAGAAAAGTTGAAAATTTTGAAAATAGCTTTTATAATGAACAGAGAGGTGGAATATTACTAATACCGACTTTTCCAACAACAATGAGAGTACAGCGCACTCCCAAAGATGTCAAATGCAGTTAGTTGTATTTATGCTTCTCTGAGTGAAAAAGAAGATATACTCCCCTCAGTATTCTAATGCTTGTGAGATAAAATGTCATCATGTAAACATCTGATTTATTCCCTATCCAAAGAGAGATAGTATTGACCTTGACTAACTGCTTATTAAACACTTTGGAAAATATGTGTTATGAAAAGTATCACAAAATCTGAAATACAATATCTAAAAATTCTTAAGATTGCCCATCATGTATATTCCACTTTACTGATCTTTAAAAGAACTGAGGTGACAATATTCACAGCACATGACATATAGTCTGATATTATTGCAGTCTGATTTATTTTCATGGTGATGACAATTTAAGCACAATGGACAACATACCACTATTTTCAATTCAACTGAGCCATGATAATGTATTCTTTAAAACTGCATATTGAATTTTAGCTGTGCAAAACTGATTAAAAAAGTCACAGTATTATTAAGTAGAGGAAAAAAAGAAAAAAGAAAAACTCTTAAAAATTCTTTCATTCTCCAGTTATTCAAAAAGCCTTTTCATCTTTTTTCATCTTGGTGAATGCTTATATCCTGCCAACTTTTTATTTGATCAAAATGATACATTGTAAGACACTAAAATAAATTTAACAGAAGAAATAACTATGAATAATAATAGGGATTCGGTCCCAATTCAGAGTTAGCAATCATTCACCAAAGTTTTTAAACTTTTCCCAAACTGGAAGTGAGGTGTGGCTGAAGTTTGTGGGCTCCTTGCAGCTCCCTGCTTGTATACTTGAAGTAAGCTTGCTGTTTAGCTGTTGGATATTTGTTTATCTTTGTCCTTTGAAACTCTGTGAAGACACCTATTGGGAGCGAATTTTAATAAAGAGTTTGTTGCTTTAAGTTCAAAAACAAATGAAATATTCTGAGTTACAAAGCTTAGGGAAGAAAGGAAAATGTGGTATTGGACTGGAAATAGAGATAACAGGACTTTGTAGAAATTGTAGGAAACGTGGAGCTAGCTGTTCAAGGACATGTGGTTGAATACTGTGGATGTACATTAATCAATATGAAGAGTTCTGTCCTTCCTTATGCTCTTACTAATAACCTCCACACGAAGGACTTAATGCGGAGTAACAGAGCATGAAGCCATGCCAGGTCTTAACTACAGCTTGGAGGTGAGGCCCTCAGTTTTTAGCTCAGATGTTAAAAAAAAAAAATTAACCAAAATTGTTTAAAACAAAAACTTCTCTTCAGCAAAATCTTGGAGAGAGAGCTTAAAATGAAAGTATCTTTACTGTTCTCTTTAATGCCCGTACATATTAGTCCCATCATTTGCCGTGTGTGGCAATGCCAGCGCTCAGTCCACCCTGAGGATGGGATAGCGCTGCAGCTGCCATCCACTCTCCCCAGGACAGCAACCTCCAGCTGCACTGCTGGCCTCTCTGAGCTGCTGCAGGTGCTCAGAACTCCCCTCTGTAGCCCAAAACTAAGGCTCTGGCTGCTCCCCACCTTTTGTCTGCCTTTGACCTCTATTCTCACTAGGAAACAAAGTGGTTTGTATTTTATACCTCACTTTCCGACTTTCCCAAAATGTATATAAGTAGATAACCATAATACAATGCTTTCTACCTAAATACCCACACAAACTTGCTAGAGTAGTCCCTCTGTGTGCATATGCTAGCCTACTTCAGGCTTCAGATTTCCTTTTTTCTTGCTCATGGACTGATGACATCGAACCAGGGATGCAGGTACTCAAATACGCTTTCTGTCTACATGCCTCATCTATCTATGTCCCTGCGTGTGAGAGTACACACTGACATTGGTGCTGAAATTACAGCACAGAGCCTGTTTACATAAATGATGAAGCTTGAGCTTTAATTGAAAAAGTCTGTTCTTGTAATTATTATAAATGCAGCATCCATTTGATTGAATGATTGATTATAGACTTTGGCCGCTTGTTTTCTTCATTATTACTGTCATATTGTTCCTGGGCATCTCAGCGCTTTTGCAGGGCTTCTATTTGTGAGATGACAGTCCTATCACTGCAAAAGAGTTGATGTCATAAGCATTTTATGATGGAAAAGATAATCTGTTCTGGGTTAGGATATGGAAATGTATTTCATTTGGTTTTGTCAACTGTCTCATTATTTCCCATTCATCAGAGCAGGTATTTAATTCTGAGAAATAGTTCAGCAGTTTTTCATCCCTTTCATGCCTCTTATAGAAACACTTTCCTCTGATCAAGTACGCGCATCTTGGTTTAAGTGTCAATCTGTTGTAGTGCTTTGACATGAATCTCTTTCTGAAGAATGTTGTTTTCCTCAGTGACTATCACTATATATTAATTAAGACAGCCTGTTTTTATCAAATGACTTCTGGTTGCGACAAATACTTAACATTATCTGTATTTGTTGGTGTCTTTGTTCGTTCGTAATATATACTTGTTTGTAAGCAGCAGCAAAAAGTCCTTTAATTCTGTAGTAAATCTAGAGGAAGGTCTCTTCCCAGTGCTGCTGACTGTGAATTTCTTGTAACTCTTAGAGGACCAGTATCTTCTATTCATCAAGTATAAGGCGGTGAGGAAAAGGGATTTTTCTGGTGCCTCTTTATCATTTTATATGATTTCCTGATTTGATGAGCAGTCTTCTAAAATGGAGAACTGCTCCATGTTGTGCTTGTGGTTGGACCAGCACCAAGATGTCTCAGGCCTGAAGAAATATATAGAAAGGCTCAAGATACCTCTTCACACAGTCTTATTACCTTAGTTGTGCATCAAATCTTATATAGAACTGTGGGAATGAGCCATAAATTCTGCAGTGGTATTTACTATGTAATAAAACACCAAACAGGTAGACGATTTAAGTTGTTATCTTCAAGGTGTGACTGGTCTTTTTGCTTATGCTGCTGTAAATCAGGGACATTACCAGGGACATGAATGAAGTTATGCTGGTGCATAGCTGTTATGAAAAGGAAAAATGTTCAGAAAATTCAAATGGTATCATTGCTAGGAATATGAGATGCTTACTCATTTTGCTTATTTAAATAATCACAAACATGCAAGAGAAAATACTCATAACTAGTCAAAAACGAGAAGATTCCTTATTGTCAAGGCCACTGGGCCTCTGTTCCATTCTAGCTGATGCCACTGATCATCACTCATAAAAAAAAAAATCTCTGCTGACCTACACTTATGGGAACCTTCCCCGATACCTCCTGTCAGCCGACCACAGCAGTATAAACAATACTGCCGCTTTCGAGCACTTCTGCAGTTACCTGTGTGATTATGGATAGCCTTTTTGACGGAAGTCTATCTTTATTCTGGTAGTCATGGACCCTTAGTAGGATTTTTACATGAGGATGTAGATGCTTTTTTATGATAAAACTTCTACATGTTTGACTACTTTGGATTAAATGTATATATATATATATGAAAGGGATTTGTTTTTGTACTTTATTACACTACAGAGGTCATCAGACAAAAAGTAAACTGAGAACATCAACACAGCTGTGGGAATGGTTTAAATAAAGCCCTTTTAGTACTATGACATTGCTTGAAATTGTCCCAACACGGATATTGTTGCGGTATAGCTTAGTACCTAGAGAATGCGTCCATACCATTACACTGAGCTTCAATATTCAGCCTTAGCAGCAAGGGACTGATGATCCCCTTATCTCTCTGAGAACAGCTCTTAGTCAGTGGGAGCTCTAAAGCCAAAGTCCATGAATGCCGACCTGCTGCCCGCAAATATTTTTCATCCAGAAGCAATAGAAAGAATTAGCTTTGAATCCCATCTTTGCTGACCCCAGAGAAGTAGATTGCCTTAGATGTAAAGGTAATATGACTCACTGTCTCACTATTTACACAGCATTCACAGCTTTCACCAGCCTGGGGAGAAATCAGTCAAATCTAGCAATTATTATGGCATCTCTCATCTGTCAGCCAAGTACTGTTCTCAGACCACTGTGCTAGGGTACATGCAGTTTTAGTAGCTTGGCTGTTTCTTGAAGTGGCCCGTAAGTCATTAAAATTTCAAGAGATTTTATCCTTGGAGAAAATTACTCAAAATTAGTTTATTGCATTTGAAATGTAAGTATTTACATATATATACATTTATGTCCTTTACACAATTGTGTTTATGAGAATGAAATATTTCAAGATGGTTCCAGTTCTTCCTTTTTGTACCGACTTTTACTAACGGAAACGGAACACAGAACTCATCAATATGAATATATCTATCACTTCTGAGTATCTCACTCACAAATTTTAACAGGGTTTTTAAATCTATGCAATGAACAAGCAAACAAAAAGCATTATGGAGATCAAAATTAAATATATGACTGTAGGTAAGATTCACATGTTAGGACAAATCTTGTTTATATAATTATAATTTCAGCATAGTGAATTTTATATGAATTAATTTTGGATGCATTGTTATAGCTCAGACTTTCTTTCAAGTATGAAATCTCTTCTAAATTATGCAGCTGAAGAAATGCCACATCCGGAATACATACATTATATGGATCTTGTCTGTTATATAATCAGACCTTAATAATACCAAACATCAATCAAGCTCACATGCACGAGTCTTTTCCACATAGAAATGTTTTGTTAGATCAAAAGTATTATATAACGCAAATTGAGTTAAACAGAGCAGTTTGTTATCTAATATATTTTTCAAATATGTTTATTTGCAGACAGAAAATATATGGCCATGTACAACATATTTTAAGTATTCTTAAGGCTATTATAGGTACTCCTACCAGTCTTCCATGTGTTGTGTTGTGTGTTGCCCATTGAACATTTATATACTTAAAAATAAAAATCTTACTTCTTTTCCTTGTAACATTATTTTCATTTAGAATATCATAAGTGCATTTTTCCTTATTACTTAGATGTCTATGAAATTCCAATAGCTGGTGACAACTAGGTCTAGTATTCCTGGTCATGAGGCAGAACCAAATGATGGTACTCATGAGATCCTAATCTTCTGTAGGCCAGCATAGCTCTGCTGAAGAGCCCTACAGGTTTGTCTGCTACAGAAATTCATGTTGAAATTCTTACTTTATGAATGTTTATTTTACCATAGTTTATGTTAGTATTGTTTAACTGCCATATGATAAATACAATTGTAAATAGCTATCATTTTAACATGCTAAAAATATTTTTAGTGTGTTCTGAAACATGCTAAACTTGAAACTTGTTCTGTTCATTCTAAAGTTTTTTTATTTATGAGGTAAATTTATCCTTTTTTTGAGATATCTGACAAATCACTCCCTGATTTTTTTATTTTATCATGACTATTTGCAAAATGATATCCCTGAGGAGTATTTGCTGTTTACTAAATCTAATGAAAATTGTAATAGCCACATTTGCTATTGCCACGTGGTGGCTGGGAGCCTGTGTCCTGATGACAGGCACTTTAAGCACAATGACAAAAGGAAATATTTTCCAATCCAGATGATTACAATGAAAGAATTATGGTTATTGCAACATCATACCATTACACTGAAATACAGATGCATTTGGCAAGGATCTCCTATAAGGTAATATGCAGTTCAGGCCTTTTGTATTCACTGTGACTTCGCCATAAAACTTTTTCAGTAGACTGAAAAATAAAGTCAAGAGCCAAAAAAAGAAATCTACCTGCAAGCCCCTGTTGAATAATATTAATGAAAATTCTTAAGTTTTTATCTTCGAGCATTAATTTAATGAAAGATGTTTGCAGTTGGTTTGTTTACTTGCTTATTTTTAATAGGAGAAGAATTCATGCATGGATATTGATGCATAACTTAGAGATATAAATTATTAAAAGTGTTAGCATTATCTTGATTGAAATGTTGCCTTGTTTGCCTATGTTCCCATTGATGCATGGAATAGGACAGTGGACATAAGACAATAGGACATAAGACAATAAATCCAGTTTTAAAGTGACTGCTGATAGAAAGGCTCTTTCTGATAAGAAATGCTATGACTACATGTTTCAGAACGCTGAACTAGCACAAACTCCTTAAGCAGTTTAAATTTTTTCAAAATATTTTGATGAGTAGCTTGGTGCATGCAGACTTTATGCCAAACTAGATCTCATTTTAACTTTATACCACATCAGGTATTGCCTCTTTTCCTGTGGTTGGTATAATGCAAATTTAAGGGCTTAAAGCTAGCATAAGCACTCTGCTGCATGTTCTTGCTTATTCAACATAAATGAGCTTGTGAATCTGATGTAGATGCAATCTGTATGATCAAATGATACATTGAAACTCGACTGGCTTTAATGATTGTGAAGCCAAATCTCCATTTTCCACTCTTCCACCTGAAAGAGTGTGGTAGGCAGTTACCATGGAAATTATTGGAAATAGTCTGCTTATATCTGAAACTAGCTTTTTTTCCCCACTAAGAAACAGGCTGACTTGGAGAAATGCTACAAATCACCACCATCTTTGTTTTTAGTACATGATGGAAAAAGGGATGTTAGTGATTAAACATCACTAATGTCTGATCTTGAAATCCAGTAAAAGATCATGCCTTAATTTCTTACCATAATTCCCCCAAAATATTTAATTTTTGCTAACTGCTAATACTTATTTGACTAACATGAAACTCCCGTTTCATCTTTTTACTTGAAAGTCTGAGCCAGTCTGAGAAGCCTGAAGGAGTCTTAAAGTAGCTCAGGGTGGGAAGGGAGGGAAGAGGAGGTGGGAGTGGGAGGATATAATTGTGAGATATTTTCTAGCAAGATTAGTTTTCAAAAAGTGAATAATCAATATTCCCTTGGGTCCTTCCCATCAAGAAACTGTGTGCCAAGATTTAAGCTTCTTTTGAATAACCACTGTATTTTCATGGTTGGATTTAGTTTGGTTGTATTTTGGGGACATCTTAAGAGAAAGAGGATATGCATTAAGCTCGTTTCTCCTCTGATTATTATTCTTTTAGAATCATTCCATTGTCTCTCGAGCTTATTTTATAGTTACTAACAATGAGAACCTTTATGTTTTGATCTAGCTGTAGCAGAGCTATGTGGTTTATCATTTCTTTGACCTAAAGGAAAGGTAATGTTTAATATCACAGTCTTCTGTAATCCTATTGCAAATAGACAGGGAAGAGGAGGAAGGTGAGGTTATATTTTACAGTGACTCAGAAAAATGAAACATTTTGTTCTGTGCCCTACAATGTTAATAAAAGCACTGTAGTGACAATAATATATAGCCTTTTTCAGGCTGGAAAGAACAGAAACGTATGTTTTGCCTTCTGGCAAGAACAATGATTATGCATTTTATCTGTCAAATCTATCTGTATGGATAAGGCTTTTAGAAACATAGATTCTGTAGTGAAATACATGAAACCTGAATTAACAGTTCTACAAAACAAAGTCATGATGAAAAGAGAAAACATGTTCTGAATTCTGTATGTGGTTTTCAGAAAAAGGAAGAATAGCAGAGATGTTCATTTTACCTCCACTACATAAATATTAAGTAGTTTTTATATTTGTGTCTATATGTAGATGGTTGACCAAAAACAAAATGGGCTTTTTAAAGAGACTAGGAAGTACCTGCATAGGGAGTGAAAGTTTTACATATTAAAACTAGGTGGAATTTCCTCCAATAATCTAAAAGATTTAAAAATTTAATCTGAAAGTTTAAATATGAACATTGCAAACTGTGGGAGATATTGTTTGAGGGGGCTTTATGTTATGACACCATAGTATGAGGCCACAAATAGTAGCACATCTTTAAAGATTTTGAGAAGTACGATACGGAATATAGTTCAGTGATTTAACAAAATATCAACAACTGGTGAAGCTAGGACTTAAAATTGCCTTCTAAAACCTTTTGAAAATAGATTATGCTGATACCAGTCAACTGACTGTCTCAAGTTTGCACTTACTATATGAATAAATTTAATTTTGTAAATGATCAGAAAGTTTACTCAAAACTACTTTTTAACTTTGAAAACAGGTCTCTCTTGTGCAAGATGAAAGTGCTGCTAACCTTATTTTTTCACAGTTCATGCATAAAGTAGCTAACTTCTAAACTTGCACTTGGCTAGACTTTTCATCATTTTATTTTCCTATTTGTTAAAATAAGACAGATCATTTTTAGGAATGGCCTTCAATTCTTTGATTGAATTCACATTATTTAGCACATTTCTTTTAGCAACTACAGTCAAAACAAATTTTGGACCATTGTTTGATGAACTTATTCATTCTTTTATTAGCACATATTTGTTGATGAAAACAATTATTCAAGACTGCATTTAACGTGACAACGAGATTAAACACTGACATCAAACAGGGGAAACTAAGACTGCCTTCGAGCAAATTACCTATCCATAATCATTTTAAAAGGATTAGTTTACACTCATAGTTTTCGTTGAGCATTGGGTTTATTATTCTGTCAGAAATATTTATTTTAATTTTCAATTGAAATTTCCTAGCAAATACTGACTGAACTCTAATATACTCTCTCACTAGTGCTTGAGACATGTGATCCACTGATCTATTTGGATTTTTCCTGGCAGGATAAATATAGTAGGTAAAATTGTAATTCTTTTCAGTGTGTTACCAAATGTCATTGCAGTGTGCAACAAAATTCAGATAAAGGGCAATAGCAAAAAAGTGTTTTGTATCACGTTAAGCTATTTATAAGAAAAATATAAAATGCAAGCATAAAAGACCCAAATGAAAAGTTGAATGAAAATGCAGGAATACTGAGTTTCATTTGTAGGCATTTTATCTCAATACTTAGTCTTTTCTTCATATTAAGTCTACTTTTTTGTTGCTGACATTGAACACCCTTAGAGGAAAAAGTATATTATTTTATTTCATTGTCATTTCTGTCATTCTAAAAATTATTATCTTCAGATAAGATGATATAATATACCCATAATATACCCAATAATCATAGTCCATCATCAAGACTTATGTGGTTTTAGTCAAAGTATATAGTAAATGTGATGGTAGCAATTTGCTCTATGGCACGGTCTTATTATAGTTCTCAAATGTCTGAAGCAACTTCTTGGAACAGAGGCACCTAGATTTTACCCACAGGAGAGGCTTTTTCAACTTGTCTTCAGACCAAGAGACATGAAAGCAGCAGATTAGATGACTACTTCTCACAGGTCAAGAATCCTGCTCTGCTCAGTATGTAGCCATGGACTACAATTAGAGGCCTCTAAGAACTATATTTATTGTCATTATTGCCACTGAATGCCAAAATGTACATTTCACTGCAGGAAAATGTATTTATTGCCCTAAGGAGATTGCACTCTGTAAACGGAAAAAGAGCCAGTATTAGCTCATATTTCCACTTCAGGTGGAAATTCCATAGTTTTTTAGTGAATATAAGAAGAGATGGGTTTTACCAAAGACTGTTGTAAAAAATTGGAAATTTCTACAATTTCAGATGTTGGAATAGATTGGGGGAGGACAGAACTGGAAGGAGAGTTGTATATGAAAATGTGTAGTCAAATTAACTTCTTAGTCTGTAATTTATCTTTTTATTTATTTATAGTTATGTGGTAGATTATTCGTGCTCATGTTTAAAAGACTTCTGCTTTTATCAGGGTTTCTGTTTTCCTTATCACTTGTTCAATCAATCTCAGTCCAGTGCTAAAACTCCTCATTAAATATTACTTTATGATATACAAATGTTAGCTATTTCCTTTACCCAGACTATAAACTACTAATGAGTGAGCAATCGTTCTAAGGCCTAAATAATGTCCAGTATCTAGGCCATCAAAACAACGTACAAACAGTCAGCTTGTATAGACTACAAATGTGGTGCCTCTGGTCATTCTCAAGCTTGGCAGACCTAACAAGTTCATAGATAAAATGCCATTTTGTGACCAGAAGGGACTGCAAGTTACAAGGCTGCTTAAGTGCATCTATATCACTACCAGAGAGAAGGTATGTTACATAAATACTCCTCTAGACAAAGTTTCACATCACTAAATGTTAGGTCCTTAAAAGGCCAATGGGATGGGCTAAATGAGTTTTATTTTGTCTTTGTGTGTCTGTGTGGGTTCATGCATATGTGCACTACTGTAGAGAGACAGGACTGTTTGCAAACCAGAAATTGTGTGTGTTGTAAAGCCATAGAAATAGTGCAACAGCCTCTCCAACTTCTGCTTTGATCCACTATCAATCATTATGAGTTCAATCAGACTCATTCCTGCTCTGAATTGGATTGGTCTTCTTGGAGTGCTTCAAAAATTGGGTTGATGATTGCCTGTAAGTTACTCTCTCTGGCTAAGCACCAAACCCCTTCCCAATCAAAAGTGGCAGCTTCAAAGGAATGGTTTAGTACAAGAGTAACTTACATGATAAGAAAAGTTGAGTTGTAGTCACTGAAATATTACGACAGGGTAACAGAGCTGTTAGTTATACTGTGCTAACAAAATTCCAGGCAGAGTATTCATCTAACTGAAGCAGAGTATCTATTGAGATCAGCTATATTTCATGTTTATACATATTTTTGCTGTTTGGAAGAACTTTCCAATGTGTATCTTTTATGCTTTTTCTCTTTTGTCTGACATTATAATGATTTCAAATGCAGCACTGATTCCTTTTTCCGGGAGAAACGATTTACTATGCATTTTTACATGAAAGAAGCAATTCTTGGAGCAGTCTTATCATAGTTCTGCAAGTAGTCCTGAAAGTGAGGGAACGGCTATTTGCTTAGCAATGTTAAATCTACAGCATGGGATTCCTTTTCCATAATTTTAGCATAACAGCAGGATGGAGACATTTTCTGGTGAAACTTTAAAAGTTTATAATGTTCTACAGGTTGTGCATATAAATCCAAAAAGCAGTGCATGTTTTGGTCTAACATAAGTCAGTCTAACATATGACAGTCTGTACTGTCATAAAATATCTGAAATCAGATAACCAAAATATTATCATTATCATCAATATAATCATCATTATTTATATTAGAAAATGCTGGGTTTAGACTCCTCCTTAGTAAACATATGTTCAGCCTTTTCAGCTCCTTCAATCAGATTACTTACTTGAAGAAGATATTTCACATGACACAGGATTTTTATTTAGCAGAGTGATATAGCAATATACTGTAATCACAATACACTTGAACTTGTTAATATAACTATTGCAATATACAACTGAGTCACAGTACAAACATGTCAGGACACTGAGTGCCCCCAGTGCTTCCCGTGCTGGGAAGGAATACGTGGGTTGAAACCATCTCAAGTCTGTTTCTGCCTTCAAAATTCTTGTGTTAGTTGCTGAGTTTTTACACTCTGTGTTCGGCCAAGCCCCATGCAGCTCTGGCTAACTCTGGGAAACGTTCACACTGTCATAATTAAATCAGGCAGAAACATTTACAGCCAGTTGATCCACTCAGGTGAAAGAGCTGTTCATCTAAAACGTCCACTCTGGTCCCATTTGTTTTGAGTCAATTCAGCTTTCTCTGGGACAGCAGTGTGCAGTCACACCTGCATTCTTCGTTGAGCAACATGGGTAACATGCCCTTTGTCCATCTCCTCTCAGCCTTCTTCCATTGGAGAGGGTCTCTTGTTTGACCACAGGATCTGAGGTTGTGTTCCTGAGTGAGAAAATGCAACCTGGGAACATGAACACATTCCAAACCAGACTGCCATGTGTTCTGTGTAGCATAGGAAAAAATGTCAAGGCCTATTTATGTTGTATGCACTTAATTAATTATAGTGTGGCTTCAGAACCAGGAAATTATGATCTACTGTTCCGCAGAGTGCAGAACAGGAGCAGCTGACAGTGCCCTTGACCTAAACAGTGGTTTGGTCACTGAATGACATAGGGCTGATCCCAAGTCAACCATTCTGCTGTCTTTAAGAATATTTCTAAGATATGAAACCATATTCCAATCAGTTTGATTCATGTGAGCTTGGCTTGGTTACATTTAGCACTGGCTAAAGAGATGATTTTGAGGTGTGGAGAATACTGAACTAGAGAGCACACCAGGTCTTTATCTTTTGTAGTGCCGTGGTGAGCAGGGAGTGGCATCATGGAAATTGCTATATGAGAAATATCAAATAACATTCTGGCGTTGTCACAAACCTTGGGTGTATTGGCAAGTTACATAATTAGGAAAATGGCAACATGGATTGTAGGCATGGAATTACTACATCATCTCTTCACTGAACCAACGGAGATCCAAGTGGAAGAATGTTAGATCCCCCATGGTGTTACATTTCTTTAACAAAGGAATCTCCTTTAAATTGGATCCCTGGGCAGCCACCATCAGTGACAAAGTATGACAACAGCCCAGATAGATACAATTTTTTTTTAGACAGCGGCAACCTTTTAGCAAATTCCCAGGGTTATCCCTGATTTGTCATCCTGCTTATCCCGTTCTTCATGAGAGGACAGTGATGAGCCCAGTCAACCCTGTTGTTAAAAAAGCAAGCTTTTTTGTAATTAGTAATCTGAACATCTGGCATCTGAGTGGATAAGGTGTTCCCTTCCATTCCTCAGAAACACCTATTCCTCAGATTGTGTGACGTAGAGCTAGTTTTTCCTTCAACTTATAAAGAAAAGATCACAAAAGACATCAGTCTGACATACTATCTGCAACAGTTGTAAATGTTGGAAGTATGAGCAAAGAAATGGAAAGTGATGCTTTGTTCTCAAAATGGAGCTTGAAAGTGCAGTTCAAGGGCTGGAAGTTTATTTTGAAGTCTTCCAATATAGTCTTCCAATTTCATGATTAATTCTTCAAAGTAGTTTTATTTTGTGTCCTTTATTAAAATTTGTTTGATCTTTCTCCAGTTCACAGAAGGAAAAATTGGAAAAATTAAAGAATTCATATATGATCAAACAGCTGTTTGATATTATCTATACTTCTCTTTGGGATGTATTATTTAATTCCTTGAAATTTGTATGATCTATCTAAAACAGGGAGGAAAGGCACTAGAATATATACTGTTGCATATGTATGATAACCCTAAGTATTTTTTTGTTACTGAGTATGGGTTGTTTGAGATCAGAGTCTGACCTGCCTTGCATACAAAATCAGCCTAGAATTACCTATAGCAGTCAGAGCAAATCACTTTGTCAACAGCATATCTGTGAAACTCCATATGTGGGTCTGGCAACCTCTCCGTGGTTGTCTGCACTACATGGTATTAAAATAGAAGCAACATCTCTTTTTTTTTTTTTTTTTTTCCTAAATTATTGTTGTAAATACTTTCATGAGTTTGAAAAGCAGGTTAACATTTTCCATACAAACTAGGCTTTTATGGAACTACTTTTTTTTTTTTCCAACTCCAAGGTGAAAACATTTCTACTTCAGGACATAATCAAGTACATTTGCCAAACAGTGATCTGAAATGTATATGTGCTCATCCCCTTTTACAGCTGCAATTCATCAAACCTCAGAGTCATAGTAGGTGCAAATCCTTTGCAACACTGAAGAAATCAACCGGGAGCATGTGGGTTAAAAAGAAAAAGCTCTCAAAATTTCTACCTGTTTGACATGGAAGGATGACAGTTTTTCTTAGTGCTTTGATAAATAAGGGGTACTTTTTATTTCACATAGGCTTTGTGGCTTTTTTCTTAGTAGTTTTCTTTGGCTCTGGATTGCATGGCACTAAGTGAATGGAATAGACAAAGTCCCTTGTTAGTCTAAATGCGTCACTAAATTTAAACCGTTCAGATTTGCATACAGTTATGTGCAGAAAATTAAAATTTGTTCCTTCCTGCATTATGAACTGCCAAACCCAATGCTAGAAACATTGGAGGGAAAAGAGAATACCCATACTGGCGGTTCATGTTAAGACTCAAATAACACCCTTCTCTCCTTGCTGCTTCTGTCAGTGGTGACAAGTCTAGATTGTATCCATACAGAATAAATCCTACAGCTAGTGAGCTTTGAGCCTTGGAAAATGCCTTTTCAGCCTGGAAAAGTCTTTGATTAGTCCTCTTTTCCACTCCTTTTCCAGAACGCGTCCAACCAAAAGGGCTGTGACAGGTTCCGCAAAGCATCATTCAAAAACCTGCACCTGAACAGGAGAAAATGCAGCAAGGTTTTAAAGTAAGCTTATTGCCCTGCTGCTTACATAAAGCTACACAGCTGTGCTTGTCCCCAGCCACATGTATTTTTGCCAAAGGAAGAGGTAGCCTTTCGGTATCATTCATTCGATCTGCACTTGGAAATGAGCCTTTAGATGTTGGGAGCTTATTTCTTTGTATTTACCTGCGTGAATTATGAGATTGTTTCTTAGTCTTTACCAGCCACTCGCAAATAATGCTGAACTAACTGGCTGCCTTGTGTATCTATAAGGACAGTGGTGGTTGGGAGTAGTCTCATTCTTCTTGCTAGGGCATTCGGTAGAGTTATTCCTACTGAAACACAGGGATGTAGCTCCAAATTGCAGGAGTTTTAGTCCTACAAGGTTCCAGCAACTTCTTCAATGTTGCAAAAAATTTTCACCTAATTCAGTTCTGCAGCTGACTGAATCACAGCACCAAGCCAGGTGGCATATGCCTTGTGACTGTGCACTCACATAAATACACTTCGGCAGGAGCCTAAATGGAACCACAACTTTTTTTGCAGCCATCTGTTCTTACGGATATCTGAAACAATAAAAAAAAAAAAAAAAAAAAAAGCTTTAAATGCTGCTGTGCTGTTTTAAACCCTAAAAGCATTTCCTATTGGGTCTCATGTTATTCTGAGAAGCTCAATTTGTTTTGCTTAAAAACAACTTAGCTGCCATGCTTGTTGCCGTTCTGTTTATGAGATATCTGTCTCTGAGCTTTCGAGAATCTGCCTACAGCTGACATACCTATATATAAATATTTATAAACCAGAAACTTTTTCTTGCTGGAAAGTGCTGTGTTGCCCTCTGGTGAATATAACTTGTCTTTGCCTGAACATTTTATAATACTGTACAGGGCAAAATCATTCTCTTAGTGTGGTTTGGGGATGAGTTTTTTATTTTTGCTGTTGTGTTGCTTTGGGGAAGGACAAGGAGGTCAGAGGGCATGTATTTTGTCCATCGCACACTGCGATGACTCTGCCGCAAAGCTAATAGTCTTTAACTGTTGTTCATTTATGGCATTGTGCCACATCACTGTTAAGATTTTTTTGGTGGTAAAAAGACTCAATTGCAAAAATACAACAAAACTTGCATAATTAGGCTGTGCTTCCATAGTCTCTATAATGTGAACAATTTCCAGCCTACAAGAGCTGTGGCAATCCATGCACACCTGTTCATCCAAAATAATTAAGCCTGTGCGCCTGGCAAGCAACATTTTTTAGGTTTTGCCCTTTACAAGGGGCAAAGTGGTACAGACATCATAGCTGACTAAATGACAGGCAGGTTTTACCTGCATATACCTCCCTGCCTCTGTATATTCCCAGAAAAAGCATTCGTTCCCTCTTTCCATTGTGCATCATTTTCAGCAAAGTACTAGAGCAGGAGAAATTAGCTCTTGGCCGCGCTGGGAAGGGTGCCCGGCCCTGAGCTGAGGCCTGTAATCGCTGCTCCGCCGAGGCGAAGGCGCCGCACAGGGGAATGGGCAGCTGTCTGCCCACGTGTCCTCTCCCGGGGCAGGGGCAGCCACGGGCCACAGCACTTACCCGAGCCTGGACATGAGCCAGGAGAAGCAGTATCTGGAGCAGGGGTGGAAACGGGGCTCATGCCTGCGCGGACAGAGAGCTGCATCCCGCTTCCGAGTACTGTCTGGTCAGGGGAAGAAAAATAATCCATCTCATCCAGACTGTTCGAGTGAGAAATGGGATTTTTAGTGAGTTAATTCACAGCAAAACACTGCCAAAAAAAGCATAACAGAATGTGAAATGTAATAGGACATTGTTTTACGAAACCTTTGGAAAAAAAGGAACTTTCCGTTTTTCAGGTGTGACTTAGATATTCTCATCCCAATGCTCTATTGCCAAACAATACACTTCCCTGGTGAGTGAAACAGAAGTGTGCTGTAATACAGTTAATTAATATTCACAGTTTTCAGCAGGTGTGCTAATGTCCCTGTGGCACTGGGACGTTCTGCTCAGCACTGTGACACCCCCGCAGCTGGGATGAGTGCAGCCAAGATATTAAAATCTTTTCAGGAGCAAGAGTATTCCACATGAAAAAAAAAAAAAAAAGGATTTATTTAGAATTTCTAAGACAGGTAAACAGCCAAAAAGGTCCAGCAAGATATATTATAGGCAATAAAATGGTTAACAGAGTGTTGCAGCTCACTATATTTCCATATATTTTTCTTCATTTCTCTCAATAATATTTTGTATAAGCTCTATAAAGCATCCTCTTTTATTGAGTCCCCTTTAAATGTATAGGCATTTGAGGAATATATGATACTGAAAAGGAGTTTTTACTTGAGAAATGATCTGTCTAGATGAAATAAAGCCAACTTAGAAATAAAGGCAATGAGACCAAAGTAATAAAATAGTTAAGGAATATATAGGAATCTTAATAGCATTGGATTATATCTGATCATCTAAAATAGTTTTCCGTTATCATCTGTAGCTTGATAATATTTAGATTATTTTTGATATTTGTGAAAATATGAAAAAGAATATTTTGTTAAATTGTAGTGAACAAAATATTATTAGTGAAAAATATTAGGGCTACGAGGATGATCAGGGGCCTGGAACATCTGCCCT
>VZSV01000195.1:539479-597490 GCA_013398735.1 Nothocercus julius | reverse complement strand
TTTTTTTTTTTTTTTTTGCAGTTAAAGAAACAATTTAGTAAAGATAGGCTTTGTGATGCATTATGGTGTTCCAGTTGCCAGAATCATTGGTACTTAGCCATTCTATCAAGAGCTTAAAAAGTGCATCCCCTTGCTCATTGCTCCTGCTGAAATCCCTGGGTGTCTTCTGAAAATCACGTTTACAAGAGTAAAGCTCCTGGCCCAAAGCCTTCAGTAGCAGGTCTGAAGGGCTCCTAAATTCAGAGAACTTCCCAGCTGTGTTTTAAATTCAGTTCCTGTCTATCCTCTGAAGCAAATGGACAGGCAGATTCTAATGACCCAGCTAAGTTCCTTCTTTCAGTATGTTTGTTCCCAAGAAGTTCTCTAAATAGACAAGAATGTTTGTTTAATTTTGTTTTGCCTTTCAAAGAGAATTTCTGAAGCCAGGGAGTTTTGTACTGAGTATTCACTGCCTGACATTTTGAGCTAGTGTGTTAGCTATTTTAGAGGCTCCTATACCCATGCTTGCGTGTCATTAAATGTCTATCTGAAAGGAACGGAAGAGGAGATAACTGTTACCTGGATCCCATTCTCACATTCATGAAGAAAAATAAGAATTATTTTTAAAAGATGTAAATATCTCATCTTGTGAGAGATATAGCGCTCTCAATAAAGATGTAACACACCTCCCTCTGTGCCTTGCTAGTTCTCATGTCTGCAGCTGCAAGACTGTATAAAGAAAATTTTAGCTGTATGTTCTAGCTGTAGAATGTAAATTTGGTAATTTTATGAAGCAAAATCAATGTCCTGAGTAATCAGGATGGCGTAGTCCTCACTGCTGTGAGCTATAGAATAATAAATTTTACTCTTTGTTCTTCTAGTGGTATAAATCATTTATATTTTGTCATTAATAGCATAGCTTCTTCTCTCAGAGTTATCTGACACTTAAGCAATTCCAGCCTGGGGTGCATTCAGCTAAGAACCCCCCCAGGACTGCTTTACTGTGTTTAGTTTTAAACAAGTGATGAGTAAAAGTCAATACCATTGCTAATTTTTAATTAGGATAATTTTAATTCTCTAGGGTGAATGAGACTGTAAAGAGATATATTGAAAATAACTGGGAAAAGCCATTTGCTTTTCTCTTTATTTTATGAATTTGCTTCATTGGGATTATTTATTTATTTATTTATTTTTCTCCTAAAATTGTCCTCAATTTGCTCTTAAAATAGATTAAATAGTAAATATACATTTAAATAGTATACATGAATGTATATATGCAAATATGCCTTTATAACTAGTAAGTATACATGTAATTTTAGTCTGTTTTTATGCTTACAACCTGGAGCCAATTCCTTATATAGCATATTTTTGCAAGCTGCCATTTTGTCTTAGTGTAAAGGTATGTTAATCATGTTGCAACAGATAAAGTACTTTCAGAATAGTTTCTGCAAAAGTTATGATTTAATTTCCTTTAAATCACATCTGATTTCCAGCTCTCTAAATTCCCTTTTTTTTTTTTTTTCCAACTGGAAAGCTACTTAAATGTTATTTATTTCCCTCCTTTTAAAGCTGTTCTACTAAACCTAGAAATAAACATGGAGGTTAATAATTTCTTCAGTCCTTGTGAAGAAGTGGTGCCATAACTCAAGAATATCATCACATATTGTATGCTTCTACGTTATGCACTCTTCTGGTTTGATATGAACCCCAAGCAGAAGTAGCTCAAATGGCAACAAACCATGGTGAGGGAAGGAGGGAAGGCGAAGATGGTTATAGCCTTTTTGTGCCCTAATGTATATGAACTGCTCTGAGTTTCACTTGCCTCCGTGTTGCTTCGAATGCCAGGGGTGCTGTGTGATCTGCCCATGCATGAGAAATGCTGCATATTTTATTCAGAAGTTGGTGCATGGTGAATGAAGGGAGCTAAAGGATGGAGGGAACATATTTGCTATGGCTTGTGTTAGTTTTTGGTCTCTTCTGTTGCTTTTGTCTTGCTACTGAGCTCTGTTATCTCTAACCTTCAGCCATGCTGGGAGTTCCGTCTTTGTGCACCTTCTCCTCCTTGTGCTCTGGGCACTATTTTAATTTTGTATCTTGCTCTAATAATACTTAACTAATAGGCACCGTGAGAGGACAGAATGGATGTCACTTAACAGCATGTGTTTTCCTATACATCTTCTTGCGTGTACTTTGAGCATGCTGGCCAACTCATTTGCCAGAATGAACTCTTTCTTGTTAGGACTGACTTTGGGAGTCCAAAACTGGCCTCAGTGAGCAAAGAAGCAAGAAAAGGCAAGAAATGGGAAACAATATTTATGGGTTTAACAATAAATTTTCAGAGAGAAGACATGAGCGGTAATTCAAGTGTGATTATCATTGCTGTTGTTATTGAAAGCATGGCTATTTATTTACTTGCTTGTGTGGGAGGAGGATTAAAGTGCTGTTTGCTAAGCTTTTTTCTCCAGTCATTCATGAGAATAAAGAAAAAGGGACTTTTCCCATCTCAAGACACAAGCAGATCCACCAGTTTGACACAGCTTTTTCAGGTTTACCTCAGCTCATTTCCTCTAGCTTTACAGGAGTCTGATTAAAATGACACAGCTTGTTCACACTGAATCACAGTGAATTCCCTTTCAGGAAAAAAAAAAGCAGAAGAACACCACTTGCATCCCTCAATGAATTACAGCCATTGTTTTTGATTTCCTAGTGGGTAATTGAAGGCTATTACAGCTAGAAGAAATTATTTATAGAGTCATGAAAAATGGATTAACTTTCCTGAATGCTTCATTGATGTTTTAGGCATCTACTTTATTCTAATTAAACTTTTAAGATCCAAAATCAATGAACGTCTTTATTTTAAAGAATAAATCCTGCAGAAAAATAATTTGTTTGGCCTGTGTGAATAGCCTTATTTCCACATACTTTATGTGTGTAATCTCTGGAAGGAAAAAGAGAATTCAAAGTGCTATTAAACCACTACAGAGAGAAACTTTTCCCCAGTTTCTCCAGCAAAGAAGCCTGGATCTGGAAAGAAGCCTGAAAATTAGGTTGGATATGGGTTAGACCTATGTCCCTTTAATAAAATTTTCTATAGAGGCTGCTACCA
The DNA here is from genome assembly GCA_013398735.1 of Nothocercus julius. Lineage (NCBI taxonomy): Eukaryota > Metazoa > Chordata > Aves > Tinamiformes > Tinamidae > Nothocercus > Nothocercus julius. The sequence goes on along the minus strand of VZSV01000195.1, from coordinate 594,405 downwards.
GATGCTCTGTAGGAAGGTACAGGAACAAACAGGAGATATGAAATATGTCTCCAAAATTAGGTTTCTCTTTGCTGCTAGTAGTTTGAGAATTTCTCAAGCTCAAAATGCATCCTTTTTTTTTTTTCCCTTGAGCAATATGTATGTTTCTCAACCACAAATTGTAAAATTTGATGTCAGATCAATCTTTATTATTTTATCTCTAGAGAATACTTGGCTAACTAAAGATAAATAAAAGCTAAAGGAATTCAGTGAAGTCCATACCAGAGTCCTTACAGGCTATAACTGAATTAATTTAAGAAATTCAATACCAACTCTATGCCGTTAAAGATTTAATTCTCAATTTGGATACTGAAGAACACAGTGTGAAGATGGGAAGACCTCAAGTTAAAAAAGAGTGACCAGAATGGGTCACTGTTACCATGTTAACAATTAGCCTGAGGTCTGCTGAGGTAGCTCAGGATTGGATCTACAAAGTTACTTAGCTCAAGCTTGTTCAGAAAACTTTGTTTTACCACATGGATCTCAAATCAGCCTCTATGGGATGACTTTTTACCCCTTTATAGACTCCACACCTGTCTGAGTATGTGTTCCTTGAGATATTTTAGACAGGCAAAGATTTTTATTTCTGATTTGGTGACTGTTATCCTGGATAAACCGGTTAATGTGATACATCTGAACTACATCCTGTAACCTACAGGAAGCGTTGTTATTCTTCAGAGGTAGTTGAAGAGGTCTGCTTGAGGCAAGTAGAATATTGATTCAGAAATATAAAAGTACTATTTTTTTTCCCTGAATATAATCTCAGCTTAAGTTTTCTCTCCAGAATATAAAATATACTCAAAATCCTAAATTAGTATAGCATTTTTCTAGCCTGTAAAATTCCTTGCTAAAAAAAATGTTAATTACATTCTCAAGAAGAGCTTTGCAGCTTCCTCTAGCAAGCAGGCATTGAACACATAATGATCCTTAACTTAAACTGAAAGATTATCTCTTGATAAATTTGTAGGCTTATTTTGTTAACTGCCAATTTTCAAAACTATCTGCTGGTTTTCTGCTTCCAGAAGTGGGGGATTTTATGTGAAGATGGTAGCAGAAACTGGTAGTTTTTAAATATAATTTTTCTGTAATTTCATTGTGATAGAAAAGCGTATCTCTGTGATGCTTTCCTAAATTTGCAATGAGCTATCGTATGGCTTTCACTGGGTTACCGCCTCCAGTTTATTTGATTTAAGAAACATCTTTGTTTTACAAACATGTTTAATGAATGTGTGGCATTCAGCAGATTGTTGTTTTAATGGGAAGTTATCAAAGCATTCCTAACCTCAGTACAGTTTTCCAGTTAATCACTCTCTCCTTTTAACTTACTCTTTGCAGCCCTAGTTCAGACTAAGTCTTTAAAAGAAGCCGAAGCAGACAAGCCTCTATTTTCAAGATTTTAAAAAAGAGAGATGTCCTTTCTTATTTACAGCAACTGGAAAGGTGTTTCTTACTGTCTTCACATGCTTAATCATTGTCAGAGGGCTAATTATCAGCTACTGCAATATTTTCATTTTTATATGGCATCTGCTATTACTGACTGGTTATAGCATGAAATAACCTCAATTTTTTTCTCAAGATTATTTCCACAGGAAAGTTCATCAAATGATTAAGTATTATGGAAAAAAATGGCATAATTATTGACATAAATATTTTCAATGCATAAAACCTAAAACTGCATTTCACCTGTTGAGATATTAATATGACAGTTGTGGTTTTTTTAAGTTTCCTTATAAGTGACATATTTAAATTAACTGAAGAGCATCCAAAAGATCTTTTACATTTCATAAATCCATTTTTATTAAGCCAGTGGCCTCTCTTTTACCTCCCACAAACCACCCACTCCTTCCCACCAAAAAACACATAAGCAAGGCAATCTCTCACCATAAGCACTCTCTCGCCATAAATACAGTTTTCCTTGAATGGAAGGAGATCTACTGGAGTCCAAGAATTTTTCCTGGCTTCGGAGGACATTGCACAGTATTTACATGTAATGAGATGTTCATGTAACTATATGGGATGCTCTGATTCCCATCGCAAAGGCAGAAGTGTATTATTAGAACAGAAGACAAATCTTGCTGCTTTTGAGTAGCGAGGAGCACTAGCAGAGCTCAACCAAGACTGAGGCTGCAGTGCCACAATTAACTAAGCTAATTTAAGACTTAAGTGATGCTAAAATGGACTAGATGATCTCTAAAGGTCCCTTCCAACCTTAATGATTCTATGACTCATTCTAAGGAAAACGCCTGGTCCTATTTCACCTCAGAACCAATTTCTTCAGCCATGCACTGTTGCCTTTTCTTTGCATAGCCTCACAGTGGAGCATTGACTCTGTAATGAAAGTCAGATAGTTATAAAAACTCTACCCTGAAAGCCTGAGACTTTCCATTTTATATGTGTTTAATTCTCCTACAATATCACATTATATAATTGTCTTTTAGAAGTAATATTTGTGGAATTTGAGGTGGCATAAATCCTTTAGCTCTATTTTTTCTATGTCAAGCAATGTAAACTACACTGCTTTTAACTCATATACTGAGTTTCATTTTATGGCAGATTTTGTATAGGCTAGTTCATGAGCCTTTATGAATAGAGTGTTTATAATAAAAATGCTGCTAGCCCAGGAAATACTGGCTATTGACAATATGAAAGATCAGAAGAATTATACAAGCAAAAATACTGAACACTCTGAACAACCAGCCTTTAGGAACATTCTATTTTCAGTGGCAGTATTCTATCTCCACACTGCATATTTCGAATCAATAGAAGTCATTTACTCTCCCCTCCCCCCTTCATTTTGTTTTATTTTCTGTAATGCAGAAGTAGAAATTCATTATTCCTCTTTACTTCTGTAGTATCTGTAGATTGCATGAGGCTTTTGTAGTGTTTTCTGGAACAGTGCATCCAACGGGAAATGTCAACATGATTTAAAATGCAATAAATATTTAACAGTGAGATATTCTATACCATCAGGCTGACAGGAAGTATAAATTTGCATTTTTACATTTCATTTTTTAGTAAGATACTTCATGTTAAATCTGTAGCAGATTTAGGGGAGGGTTGTTTGTTTTTTGTTTTTTTTTTTAACATGACAACTGATAACGCACTTCTTTGAACTGAATATTTAGTTAGCTGTGGAAGAAATGCGACAAATAAAATTTGAGTAAGGGAAAAATGTCCAGTAAACTGACAAATGACAAAACTGACAAAATCAAGATAATAACACTGCTTACACAGCTACCTATTTCAACTTACTCTAGGAAATGTAATTTCCAAGGATGCAAAAGAAAATTATATTCTAAATTATTTATATGTAGAGATGAACAATCATTTGATTCATATAATGACTTTCTTCTTCTGACAGGAATCGAAAGGGTGAAGAAGATAACTAAGTGTACAGCTTTACCTCATTAAATACAGTTGAAAGTCAAATAAACTGAGGTCACACAGTTTTCTTTTGCATATGTTTCTTATTTTATTGCCTTTATATTCTTCCCACTCTTCAGGTTATTCCAGCTTCATTGTATTTTTTCCTAGTTATTGAGTTATGTAACCATAAAACAAAGTACTGTAAACACCAGAATCATTATCTTTCTGGAGTTTTCCTTAGTTTTGTAATCTTCCCTGAAACCTCTTTTAGCCTTTCTCTCAACCATTTATTATCAGAATGTTCATTTTTCATCTTGTTATTATCTAATTCAAATGTTTCCTGAAGAAATCACATAATCTGCAAGAATTCCTCCTCAACCATCTTTTTTCTCTTTCCTTAGCGTTGCTGATGAGGCCTATTCCACCTCTGTGAAGCTTTTGTTTTAAAAGTCTGTGTTTACATAGAGCTTTTGAGTTTGAATCAGAAAACAAAACTGTCTTCATTCCCCACAAAAAAAATCCACAAACATTCTCTGTTTACATTTGCTGTAAATGATTTATATAAATATATATACACACTTGGAATAGCCATAAAAATTACCTGGTTAGCATTATTATTTTCATAAGTTATACTTTCAACTTTCTTATACTTTCAGCTGTGAAGATGCTTTATGTTAGCTAATTTTGTCTGAGTCTGTGACTGAAAGGAAAAATTAGTCCTGGGATGCTCCCCACTGGAAAATTCTATTTATTTTGAAGCAAAGCTGGAGTCTTTTCTGTGAAAAGTGAAGAAAATTATGCCTGCTTCTGCTGTGTTGGCGTAGTTCAGGAGCTGGATGCAGAACGGACTATTTTGGTATTGTAACATTAACACAAACATGGCAAGTGTAAATAAAGAGCTGTTAAGAAAATCAATTAATCTCTATAAAGACGACTGCAGTCTGTACATGGAAAGTGATGTAACACAGAGCAGCTTGTTGCTCTTATCTGTATGTTAGCTCAGAAGGTAGGAGTAAAAATTATTACCACCCCAGGCAGATTCTTTCTTTTATTTAATCTCTCTCTACTTCCAGGATGCATGCATATAAATATGTACTGCAAATAGGAGAGCACAAGAGTTAAAAGCATGTAATATATGAAACAGATTATTCTTTCCAAATATGTGTCATATTTTGGCTGCAGGAATAATTTACAAGCAAAAAGTGGGGGAAAACTCTTGGGTAACCTTTGAGACATGCAGAGTAACTTCTCTGTTCCTTTCCATCTTCTAGACAGAGATGCTAGGAAGCAGATGTTTATATATATCTCATTTTGTACACACACAGAGGCATAGAAGGCTGTTACAATGAATAAAAAGATGCATTGTTAGAAAAAAAATCCCTAATGGACTAACAATAATCATCTGGTCAAACTAAACCTAAAAGATGTGGTTAATGCTGTTACATTCCTATAAAAGAGCAATGGGAGAACAAGTATCAAAAGCAATACCTTGAAGCAAAACTGTGATTAACCTATTGATGAACCAATCTGCCCTTTAGTATATAGGTTAGTTGTAGTCATATTTTGGAGATAGCACTTTCAAACACTTGTTTTTCTAAGTAGTGGTATAGATGGAATAGTGCTCTTTTTTTTTCTGTACATAGAGTTTACCTGCAATGAACATTATTTTGTAGGTACTGAAATAATTAGCACTAGGGCATAAGGGCATGCGTTTTATTGATTTTCTCCTACCAAAATTGGAATGATGAAATCTTCTTCCTTAAGACATAAAAAAAAAATGACATATTGTAGATTTTATTTTTTTTAAAGCTGCTAAGAAAAAGTCCTGCAGTGCTTTCTGCCTCTGCATGTAAAATATCATCTTCCCTAGAGGAAGACCTGATAACAATGCCAAAAACTTTTAAGGCATACTGTAGTCTTCCAGTTCTGCAAAGTGATGGAATTTCTTAATGAATATGTTCTAGTCAGATGTTTAGTGATCTTGACACCAGCAAAAATGGATTGTTTGTTTCATTTACAATTTAGAAGAAAATTAAAATTATATTTAGTTGCAAATGAAAATTATATATTCAGAAATGTTAGCAGGATTTTTATTTTTACATTCATTCCCATCATGTGTTTCAGGGAAAGAAAAGTCAGGGCAAATTTAAAATATATTACTTCAAAATTATTTCAAATACAAAGCTAAACACTTTTATTAATAATGTGCCTCAAGAATTCTGTTTCCTTATACTCTAAATACCCTAAAAAAAGATAGATGTTTGAATTATTGCATAAAATGTAATTTGGGCCCAGCTGTGGTCCCGGTAGTGCTAATTCCAATATCTATGAAATTCAAGGGAAAGTTTGGATTTCTTTATTTGGAACTGAATCAGGCCCACAATTTCACTTTCAATAAGTGTATATGAAAATCAATATGCTCTAATGTAGCTTATGCTATTATTCAGTTTCCATCTGCTCCCTTCCATTGCCTCTTTTTGTGACTGACAGCATAATAATTGCTGTACCAATTAATGGCATTGCAATCCAACTGCATCATTACTGCAGAATAAATGTTTTGCTTTGTAGCAGTTTGCCCTAGCATGAAACTTCGCTTTAGTTATCCCAATCAACTAACTGCAGGAAAGGAAAAGAAGCTTTTTCAACAGCTCAATAGGAGATACTGTATATTCAGTATAGAAATGTTGGCAGAATTTTAACCAGTATCAATTTATAAATAGGATAACAGCAATCATTTATTTTCTGCCTTAAATGAAACTATCCTATTTGATGTAATAATAGCCACTTAACGTGATTTGAGATTGTAGTAGGGTTTTTTAAGAACCGTTTTCTTTACCCAAGAAAATCTAAATTTTGTTTTTTCTTTGCAACAGAAGCTTTTAAGAACATAAAAGCTTCCATCAGAAGAAAAAGCATTCATAATAGTTTATTTTCTTGCAATAAGTTTTTTATTTTCCCTAGTAGACTCTCAGTGCATAGCTGCAGTTGTTTTCCCCATTTTGTCCTGCATCTTTATCGTAACGCTACCAAGAATATTGGGCCTTAAGGCATCTCAGGGCACCAGTCCCCATCAAAACAATATCCTCAGTACTATCCTTGGGCCTTCTCTTACATATTTCTACTGCTGTTGGAAAAGCCCTTAGAAGAATTAAATCTAAATTAAAGGCTGGTTCTAGTTTTGTGGACTTCTCTGGCTGAGGGGCCACATTTATTGCCCAGCGGGAATCATGTGAGAAAACAAAACGCAGCCAACTCTTTTGCACCTACATTTCATTTCTCAAACGTCTGATAGCTAATTGTGAGGGAGTTTTTTTGTTTCTGGTTTTGTGTGTGTGTATGTGGGGTTTTTTTTTACCTCTCCTTGCAATATACTTTGTGAATAAAACTTCATCATCTCAGTTTCACTGGTTTCCAAATTGTTCTGTTTATTATGAATACCAGCATTTGCAAATGAATACTTCTAAAAAAGAAAAGATTGCTTTACTGTGCAACACCTGATTTACTTTTCTTACTCTTAGCTTGAACTCATTGATTCCTATAAATTTCTTTTTGACAAGCATGTTTTTCTATAGCATTAGCAATCACATAACTTTTGTCCTCATAAAGCTTCAGAGCACTCCTGCGTACATATATACAAAGCATAATATTAATAAAGATATCCATTTGGCTGTAATTTAATGACTTCAGTTTTGTGGTCAGAATCTTGGGAAGTACAAAATCTTATTTTCAAATATAGTGATTATTATAATAATCTAGAAATGTAAAACTGCCTTAGAAGAACATGATTTTGTTTGTAAAGTTGTCTGTTCAGGGAGTTAGGAAGTCCCAGATGAAAACATGCTGTGCAGCTGCAAAGAACTGTTTTTGTATTTGACTATCTAATATGAGGTGCTTAAAAGGCTCTACAGCAGAAGCTGGAACACAGGAGCCTCTGGTCTTTTTAATTTTTAAGAGTTGTACTGTAAAAATATATGTTTATTTTAGATATTATAGCAGGACAGTTTAGCCACTGGGTTTAAAAAGTGATCCTGGTGGTCTAGTGGCAGTATCATTCGCCTGAATTGGGTTATGTGTTGCTCAGATCATCATTTTCCAAACAAATTCTCACACTGGCACCGAAGCCAGTCTGAAAAAATGCCCTGCCATCTCTTGCCCGTGACTGTTTGTGCATGATCTCCACCTATGCCAGAATCAACAGACCAGCAGATCAGAATCAGCAGATTCTTAGGGCTCTTTGCAAACCAGATCACCAAAGGGCAGCAGTTTGCAAAGGAGCCTCTCAAATAGCTGCAGGGACACAACTGAGAGACAGCCCCAGGGGTGCAGAACACGAAGGGGACATTTTCAAGCTGATTTTCTGCTACAGAAAATGCAGTGTCAAACCCTGTCCAGACAGAGCAGGACATTTGAGGTCGGGATTTGAACATCACAGATAAGCACTCTAACCAGAGAACATCAGATAAAAGAATCTGTTGAATTCTTGGATTAGAAGGAAAAATGTGACCCTGACTTCTTCTAGAAAAGAAGTGAACCAGGCCCCTGCCTTCTGGGTCAGATTCTGAATTCTAAATCCTAGAGAGAAATGTTTCCCAAATTCTTTGCAGCAGCAAGGTAGCTTTTAAAACATGCTTCTGGATCTTGATTTTCTTTTCAATTTCCTCAGTCCTGCAAGTTTTCTCTTGGAAGCTGTGATCAATCTACTTGTATAAATATCCATCCATCTGTTACTAGGTAACCATTAGGTTTTTCCTCTAAAGAATTGTTATAAAGAAGTACCATGTCTTGAAATAAGATCTTTACGTACACTGCCTCTGTTTCCAACATAATTCACATCAGGAAAAATCTAATTTGGGTCTAATTTGCCATGTTACATTAAATTATCCCTATGAACCATTCATATTTAATTGATTTGGACTACGGCTTCATTGCATTCTCTGATCCTGAGAGTAAATCTGCATAAAGGCCCAAGTAGACTGAATAATACTTGCGCTTTCTGGGTCCTGTCTGAGAAAGGAAAAAAAAATATTTATTTTCCCATGCAAGCCACAGGAAGAAAGCAGCATCAACTCTTCTGATGTATTCAGGTCATGAAGTATATAGTATTCAAATTCCTCTTATACTGACTTCAGAAGAGCTGTGCAGAGGAGATTTTCTAGTATTTTTGAAAACAGCTGTGGTACTGAAGAGCTGCAAAGTCCACAGACAGAATTCTCCTGCTTCTCTGTCAACTTTCTAGGACCAAATAATAACTGCAAATATTACAGCGGAAGCTTAGAAAACTGATTTTTTTTCTTCACTTCAAAAACTTTTTTTTTACTTTTTTTACTTTTTTTTTAGTATCTTTAGATTCAAAATCTAAACCATAATTGCAGAGATTCTGCAGTAGTAGTATTAAAATAATTTTTAGTAAGAATGCAAATGAAATAGAGGATTAAAATTTAGAATTTCCCCTCTGGGAAATACCTAACTTAAAAAAAAAAAAAAAAAAAAAAAGTTCTGTGTTGAACAAAGCCCCAAATTTTGGAAATTTTCACACTGGAAGTCCTGAAAACCATAGGACTATTTGATTATTTTACCACTGTAAGATATTTGTATTCATTATTTATAAATTCTGTAACATAGTTTCCTAGACAGATTCTCTGCTACCCATAGCTTGCTCATTTCATTTGATCTGCCCTCTATTCTTTTTATTATTATTTTCATAGCATAATGTCATACATTCTGAAAGTATGTCCAATGAAAGTAATGGCCTGGGTCGAACCCTGGTCTTAGACCTTTTGGCTCTGTTGACATGTCTTTTAATCTTTTGGATCTAAGACAGTCTCCCACTATGAAGACATTCACAGCCAGGGAGGAAGTCTCTTGGCCTCATTAACCCCTTTGGCTACCGAATGGCTTAAATCTGTGTCACTGTGAGATTTAGTGGCTGCAAATTTTCTTCTAAAGATCAGTAAGAGAAGTGCTAGCAGATAAAGCACACATGCAGGAAATGGGAGGCTTGAATTTAATTTCCTACATAACATTAGTACATTCAATTCAGCTTCAATATCTTAAGAGATGTCCTTAATGCCCTGGCTAGAAATTAATCTACAATGGGGCACTTTTCATCACTTTAGCAAAACTGGGTAAGGAATTCAAAATTGGTCACATCAGAGACAGAGCACACTTGGCTAGCAAGTGCTTCTAGTCCTGCTTTTTGTTGCAGGCTCTAAGATTACTGTCTTTGGGTGAACTGAGGTTTTTTCTTTAAGTAGACAGTAAGTAACAGTTGTTACAGACAGACTTTTCCAAGTCCAAGAGTAATGATAAAGTTTTGCCAAACCCAGTCAGCAGTATGCTTAGTTCCAGTACTGTTAAGTCAGTTTAGCAAAGGGCTAGTTACTTTGAAATGTTTCAATGTGAAGTGAATTATTCAGCCTAATAGTACATGCTTTGTCAAAGCCATTCTTTAATTTACAGCCTGTGGTTGAAGGAAAGCTATTATTTTCTATTCGTACATTCAATGCATGTATTGAAGACATTTCAAAAACCATTATCCAAAGCTATTTTAATTTCAGGCTTTAGTATACCAAAATTTCCAAAATTGGAAAATATGCTTTGGATGAAGATACATAGTTTGGAAATCAGAGCAGTCAATGCTTCATCAGTCTTAGCTACTAATGAAATCTCTAACTCAAAAAGGTATTTTGAGATGGGTGAGTGATCACGATAAAGTATCATAATATGAGCCATGTTCTAAGCTTTCTCACCAGCTTATTTTGATTTTTCACAATCATTTATCTCCCCAACTGTGAACAAACAAGCCATAATTATGTGAAACTCGCTAGAGCTTCGGAGAAAAGATCTCAGATGTACTTCTTCCCAACCAATATTCTTACACACAGGGTTGATCTTGGAATGACCGTGCTGTATTTACCTGACAAAAACTAACATCCTATTTTCTAGTGACGTGTGAAATGACATTTGCGTTACTAAACCCTCTGAAACCACAGGCATTCCTTCTGTGAGCTAATCAGGACTTCAGATGTAAAAGATGAATAAATTCTCAGCATTGAGATTTAAAATATATTGAATATATAGATATGATATTCTGAAAAATTGAAAAAAAAAGAATTCTGACTCTGAATTATTTTTATGTTGGCTCTGGCTGGCTTTTGTCTGAGGCATCTATCTTCCAGTTGTACTTCAGGTGCTGACAGGAAGCACCTTTTAAGCCCCAGAACAGCCCAGGGTGATAGGTGTGGTGACACTTGAGGAGCAGGGGCTATCAAGCTTACTTTTCATCAGGTCCTGATTTTTCTAATTCCAACCAGTCCATATTTGTGCACTTCACTGGTCTACATGCATTTATAGGATGTTCCATCAATCCTTCTGGTTCTGAGTTGCTAATCAGTGCATCTGTTCCTTCAGCCCAGCCTTTGATCTGCCTGCTCTCAGGTTCTTCTGCCCTGATATGTTCCTTTCAGGGTTGGACTAGCTGCAGCTGTGGGCTTCATTTTCCACATAGTCCTCAGCTGTTACAGCTACATTTAGTCTTGACAGGCCTGCTTCAGCTACAGATAGGTCTGCTCTTTGTGCATCAAATTCAATGGAAATAGAGCAGAGGGACTGCTCGTGTTGGTGTTGCTCCATGCACAGCAGTCACATGAGCCTTAGGTGGATGGGTGGTGATGCTGGTACACGAGGAGATGCCTTCAGCGCAGCCCCGGAGGTTGGCCATCCCCACCCATGGGAGCACAGGCAGCAAAATCCTAATCACTCAGCCACAGCCCAGTGCTCCTGACCTTAGTCAGTCAGCCCAGTGCTCCTGAATTAAGGAAGCCGAGCTATGGTAAAATGTTATAATGGATTCATTACTCTTCCTGCCCCTCCAGGTCACAGTCTCGGTCCAGGGAAGGTGTCTCGGGCACAGACATTTCCCAGCTACCCTTCGGAGCAGGGTGAGGAGCACCAGCAGTCCCTGGCACTGGCCGGCAGCTACGGATTCAGCTACAGCTCGGGCCTCATCCAATGACACCCGGAGAGCCACCAGCCGGGAGAGACAGTTGAGCCTGGAGCCTGCCACCAGGGTCAGGAAGCAACGTGCGCCCTCCGCACCCGCAATTTGCAGTGAAAACTGAGCCCTGCCAGCTCCAGCCTGGTCCCAGCAAAGGTTGAACCCTGAAGAGGCAGTTTCCCTGAAGCAGAGGCTAAGTCGTTATTTATTTATTTTATCTTTCCTTTTGTTAATATGTTTAAGAAAGGAGGGGAGGGCGGGGTGGGAGGAAGCATTTGTGTTGTAAGAAAGTGGTTGAAACAAATGAAACTGTGTTGGTGTGAAGGTTTCTGCATGACAGGAGAAGTCCCGCTCTGGGCTCTATCATGGTGACACATTTTGAGATTAGGGTCTTCCTACCCATCTCCTTTGTCAGGTCAGTTCATCTTCACTGATAATATTTTTAGGTCCTTGTTGCAGCCCACTGTTTCCAGCTGGACTTGCTGAAATGCTGCCAGTTAAATAAACAGCATAGATAATGTAGATGCTAGCCTTAGAATCAAGTCAAGCTGATTATTCGGAGGGTCAGATGTTACTTGACTCCGACTCCAATAAATTCTGCAGTGGCAGGCGAATACTTAGTTATTTGTTGAGAATAGAATTCAGTGCATTAAGAGAAGGTTGCTCCCTACTATGTGTCTAACCTTAAATTCCTAGGGCACAAATCCTGCCCTTACCAGTATGCACATAACTCCCGTGAATACCTCTAAGAGCAGTGAATGCACATATAAGCAGCAAAGTAGAGCCCTTAGAACTGCCTAGAAGTCTTCTTTGCAAATTATTTAAATAATCACGCCTGCAAGCATAACTTTAAAAAGCAGGAACACTGTTCTTCAAACAAATAAATGTGGGCTGCCTTCCTGACCGGCAATCTCGTATTGTATGTTGTGGGCCAGATATGGTGCAGAAGCAGAGCTCTGGTCTTGTCTTTCTGGTAAGTGTTACTTTGATTTTCTCTGTTTCTTTCTCAGATTTCTGTTTTAGATGCACATTGTGTATTGTATGATCATAGATTGGGTATCAGTTTGCATTGAGAAGGATGAGTACCTCTCAATGGAATTTTTCTTTCCTCGGAAAACATCTTTATAAAATGAACTGTAGAAGGTGTATTTGTAATCAGTAAGGAGGGAATAAGTTGGAAGGCATACCTGTAGTCAAGGAACAAGTTTTAGCCGTCCTAAATATTTAGATTTTTGTAAGTGGCATCAAATATTTATGTACTTCTTGCAATGCCCTGGAATATTTGAAAATGGAAAAGAAAAAATCTGCTCTCAGACTCCGATATGAGCAGTCCTTGCATTCTGTTCCCAGCATGAAACTCTGCCATGATCACCAGAGGAATTCTTCTCATTAGCTGTTTCTCAGGACAGGCTGAGGAAGCATGCCAAGGAGGAGATACCTGGACTGTTTTTCAGTTGAACAATCAGTTTTATCTATTATAGTTCAACTGAAGAAGTGTTGTTGGGTTGTTTTATATGTACACACACATATACATATATATATATATATATAGCATAAAAAGTACAGAAGAAACTTGGGCTTTTGATGAAACATTTACTGATACAGTATGTCCAACTTTTCTCCAAACGTTTTACAGGCAAACAGACCTTACCAATATAAAGATTTCCACACTCAGTGAACAGCTGCTGAATAAAAGAGCTTTGCAATCCATTTGAATGAAACAATTGCACCCACCACAATCAGCATTATTTTTTGCTCTCCTTTCCTGTCTCATTCTCCACTACTTCTTCTCACACCACTGCAACACTCAGGAATAGAACAGCTCCCTAGAGAGAAAATTTTGATGAGCTAACATAGTAATGAAAAACTGTTCTCCCACGCTGTCAGGGAGCTGTCCCTATGGTGCTCTCTGAGCTGCACCCATCAAGGGAGCGTCATTCACACTTTCATGTATGAAAAAAAAAAAAAAAAAAAAAAAAAAAAGTGGTTGACATTTTGCTTTGGGAAATTTTCCAGTTTGCAAATGTTGCATGCAAAGAGTGATACAAAAGGATGGATACTCAGCTGGTGTAGTTCTATTATTCAGAGCTTTGCCAAATATATGCCTTTTGAGGAACTGGCCAATTATTTCTATATCTATGCAACTGTGAACATTTTCCTTGTCCTAAAGACACACATTTTCTTTAAAATTCCTTGGAATAAGTTCCCAGCACGTTCTGCAGGTTTCTATGCTCTATCTGTAACTTTTTAAGTGATTCAAATACTGTTCATTTAATGTTTATATATTCTTCATGGCCCCAAAGCAGGAAAAAGAAAATTTGAAAAGTATCAGAACTGCTTTATAGATTCAGTGCCCATATACTTTAAAAATATCTAAATCCTAAAACCTTGTCTTCCTCTACAGTGTATGAGTAATGTTCAGCTAATGAAAATGTAGATAATGTTTCCAGAAAAAGAAGAGGGATTGGCTTTCTAGATGAATTTTACTAAATGTTGCGGTTTTGCTACATTATGCAACTGTGTATTTGTAAAGATTTGTGAAGTGCCATCTTGTAGCAACAGTTAGAAAACGGAATTCCAGGACAAAGACAGAGAACTGAGCCAACAAAACGCAAAATTGACTTTTCAGGAACATGGTTTCTTTCAGACAGTAAACACAGCCATGCTGAAAGTTAACTTCAGGTAACTGTATGCAACTTCACCATGTCCTGTAATACAGTCAAATAAAACTGGGCACCTGAAGCACCAAGATACTCAGTGACAGGTGGAGTTTGCCACTTGTGCCACTCCAGAACAGCAGACGTTACCACTGCAGAATTTGTGCATTTGTATCACTTCCAGAAATGTTCCTCAGGAAAGCTCCGTGAGAAGCTGGCACGCACCAGGCCCATAGTTTGCCAGAAATTTCTGTTCTCATGGGATTGCTTTAATACCTGACATATGCCTGTCGATAATACAAGTGACTCCCCACTGAGACAACTTTGTCCAGCTCCTAGTGGTTCTGCCAGAAGGAAACTCTCTTTTGGCACCCGTGGTAGAGCTGCCTGCCTAGAGACTACCAGGGGCTTTAAAGCGGTCTGAGGGCCCCATGGGTCCCTGTTCAAGTCTCGGCTTTCTTCTTGTGCAAGACGCACAGATAATGTGCCCACTTCTGACCCAAGAAGAGCTCTCTGTTGTCAGCCAGTGCGCTGTGAAGAGCAGGAGGGCAACCAAATGTCTTCAGTGGTGATCTGGTGCAACCAGTGGAAGCAAAACGTAGCATTAATGCATTAAAAGATGGTAAAATTAACATAAGACCGTTGCCTTCGCTCAGGTTTTGAGAAATAGTGCAATGAATATATCTGTAACCACATTTCAAATTGTAAGCATGATTTTAAATTTTCAAACCATGACCTTTGAAATAATATGAAAGAATAAAAGAGTAAAAGAATATTAACTCTTATAAAAAATAACAGGCAGCATTACTAAATTCAGTTACTAATACCTCTTATTTGTGAATATTATTGATTGATGCATGCCGGTACTTTTGATTTTGAAGTCACTTGGCACAGAAAAGGGGAAATTGAAGGAGACAGGTAATAAATCATAACTACGATGCTAAGGTAATTGAATAGTCCACCTCTTAAAGCAGCCACAATATATTATTGATAGTTTAAATCGTCTGTGAGTATATATTTCTGTGGAACAAGTTTGCCTGCCTATGTATTCTCTCTGCAAAGAGAATGTCTTGTCTCATTGTGATTGCAGTCTTACTCATTACCTGTTTAGGCTGTCTTTTTCTGATGGGCTCTGACTCCAGTATCCTATGAGTATCTACTCTACTCTTTTGTGGGTATTTTTTTTTTTCCCAAATCCACCACAGAAAGCATGGAATTGCATTGACAAACCAGGTAAATTGGTTAGACTAGATGTTCTCTTTTGTTCTGTCAAAAGTCTGCAATTGCATTTTGGGAAATTTTTCATTTAACAGCAGAAGGATAGAAATTATACTGGGAAGCTACACATGTCTAAGCAAATCTTGTTGTAAGCTCATGAAACTTTGCTGGGGGAAAGGTTAGAATTAATAGTCTGAGGTCAAAAATCTTTTTAAATGCTCTCTATAGCAATAATTTAAATGACTGCAAGCACCATTTATTTAGAAAGTGCTACAAGGAGGCAGCCTGTGAAGACCCTTGCTGGTTCACAGTTAAAATTAAAAAAGAGTGTTAATAAGAGCTCTGAATGGCATTTATTGGAAAGGGCATAGACTTCATGCTTGCTCAGTTCTTGCTCTCCAGGGTAATAGATACTACCACAAAGAATAGTAATTTTTCATATATTAGAGTACTAGGGGAACTGACAAAGATCATCAGCCCATAGCATATAAACCTCTAGTCAGATTTAGCTCACCAGCCACATTTTCTAGTTTTCCGCTGGTAACCTAGAAAATACAGGGTGTTTTTCCATGTCAAAATTTAGGTCTTTTGACTTGCTGTCCCTTTGAAACATGAAATCTAGCATTGCCTATATGCAGCTGTTTCTTCCTAAAAAGAAAGGAAGAAGATATTCTCATTGATCGCTTTTTCAGTTTTTAATATCAATGAATTTAGCCACTTTTTATACCTGCTGCAAAGGAATAAATGTGGCTTTTATCCACTCACAGAATAAAGCAGAGAAAGTGCAGAAAGCTGCTGTCTAGCCACAGCAATAGATCCATCAGCACTGAGAAGTTTCCTGTTCCATACATCATCCCAATTATTTGTGACTCTTTCCAGAATAACTTATTACCCAGCAAGTATATATTAATACCTTTTTCTTTTTTTCTTTTTTTTTTAACCGTAGGCAACTGCTGGGGTGCCTCCCTATGTTTTGTTAGTAGAATACACCACTGCAATACCATTGTAGCAACATAGCTGTAAAATTGAAGGGTTTAAGGTTTGATATGTTAATTTGTGGATGCAACATCAGGAACTCTATATATTCTGTAGTGTGTATTCTTATTATAAATAAATAATATTTGCATTTGATTTTAGACAAAAAGGTGTGCTGTGTTGGAAACAATACATTCATCTGTTAGAATGAAATAAGTGTCAAAGTATATTGCATATTCTGTTGTAATAAGAAGTCATCTTTCTGTGTACAAGCTGTATAAGACAGTAAAAGGCGATACAGGAAGATGATGTGTTTTCAGCCATTATTTGCATGGTGTTGTTCTTAGATACCTGTTCGCCTGTGGGTTCTGAAGATTAGAATCCACAGAAAAACTGGTTATGTCCAAGAAAATGGAAGTTTCGTTATACAAAGATGCTTCTTAGTCTATTAAAATCTCACACTGGTAGTCCTAAAGAAGGGTTAAGATTTCATTGTTTTGTGTTTTTCTCCTTGAGTACAGAAAGCCTCATGAGGTAAAATATATTGACCTCATTCTGTTCTTACAGTCCTGGGTTTGCCTGAATACATTTTACTGTGTTTTTGTTGTTGTTGTTGTTTCTGTTTAATAATATTTGACATGGCTGATCTTAACTCTCATTTCAATATAGGCTACATATTTTCCTCCACCTTTTTTCTCATTGTATGACAGCAAGATTGCAATACACATATAAAATAGCACAAAATTAATCAACTGTCTTGGCAATTTGATACCAATTATAAAACTTTGATACCAATTATAAAGATTGCAGTTAAGCATTTATCCTCCTGCTGCTGCTAAAACAAAGTAAATGATGGAAAATAAAGCTGTCCTTATTGGTGACAATTTTCCTGATTTTCCTTAGGTGACAGACTGTGACAAGAGTTTTTTATATTGTAGAACTGCATTTTTGTGAGTTCTACTGATTTAAGACGGTTGTAAGGGTAACTGGCAATATAGGAAAATAGGCAATATAGGAAAACCAGAATTGTGACCTCCTACCAAAGTATAACATATGCTCACTTTTCATCACTGCTCTAAGTTTCATTTCACTCTTTGAAAAATACCATTGTAGAAAAAAAGAGAAAAAGATTTTAGAAGAATAATGAAGCAAAAAGAAAGGATAGTTAAGAAATCAGGGGAAAAAAAAAAAAAAAAAAAAAACAGATTTTAACTTCCAAAAGATTAGGAGAATATAGGAGACATTATAGGCACATAGCACTGGGTCTTGTTGAGCACAAAACATCTTTCTGCAGCATTTAACTTCTGGCCCTATCAGGATCAATATTTTGTGCTTAATCCAGCTCACAGGTCCAAGTTTGTCCGTAACAGTGGGCACAGTAGTGTTGGACCCCCTTTCCTTGGCATGGCTGTAAGAGCCATGGAACAATCCAATTAAAGCGCATTATGCAGTACGGATGCTAGAATATTACTGCTTTGTACAATGCATCAACACTGCCATCACATGATTTTGTGGCATTACTACTGCAAGATATGAGTAAAATTGATCTATCTTATGATGATAATTAGCTATTGATCGCTTAAGCCATGTAACAAAGCTTTCTGGTTAGTATTATAAATGAGCTACCTTCCTGAGATGCTCTTGTTTTAAGACTCGGCTAAGGGAAGTGGTGGCAAACTTGTTATGCATTTGCCCAATGAGCACCTGTGTTATCTACACATTCATTGTGTCCTCATTGCTGTTCATACGTTGTACTTAACACAGTGATTAGAAAAGAACAAAACAAAGAGTTATGGGAGAAAGCAGAAGGAAGGACATCCTTCTTATGGGAGTGCCCTGGCCACTTGCCTACAGGCCCCCTCCTGGCTCTTCCTCTTAGCCCTAAAAACATCAGTTATGTCGGATAACAGCTAGAAGGGTGGAAAGGGCACGGGACAGGGCATGGGACAGGCGGTATAAGCTTGGTGCATGCTGGGGGAAGAACTGAACGGGTCTTCCACATCCTGGCCGATCTAGGCAGTAGGACGGTGTGTGAAAAAAAAAGCGTGGCTGCAGAAGCAGTTGGGCTTTCATGTGCCAGTAAGAGTCCAGCTGGGTTTCCTGAAG
Source organism: Nothocercus julius (assembly GCA_013398735.1). Taxonomy (NCBI): domain Eukaryota; kingdom Metazoa; phylum Chordata; class Aves; order Tinamiformes; family Tinamidae; genus Nothocercus; species Nothocercus julius. The sequence continues at coordinate 576,048 of VZSV01000195.1, read as the reverse complement.
AGCACGCTAGCCTCGGGATCCTTGCGCGCACCTCAATCTGCCGAGCACCTGGGCTCCGCATGCACCTGGCAGCACATCCGGAGAGGCGCAGCAACTGGGGCCCATCTCGTCCTCAGCAGCTCCTGCGCGGTAGCCCGAGGCAGCTCCCCAGCGAGGTGTGGGTGCTTCAGGACACCCTGCGAGTTGCCCAGTTTCCGCTGTGCGTCGCAGGTACTGAGAACTTCACATAGAGTGTCCGCTCTTGGACCCCCAAGCCTATAAGGTTATTATAGGGCCTACATTGCAGGCATACAGGGCTGGTCTTGGAACTAACCCTTAGCATCAGTCTTAGAAAGCTGTTAAGAGGATTCACCCCTATTGAGCATTGGCGTTTTATAGCAAATAAGACTTATGCTTACGCCAGAGTGTATTCACTGAGACAGCGTTTCTGCTAGTGTAAAGAACAGACATTCACTTGAGTGGAACTTCACATAGCCCAATAACATATAGGGGTTTTAAGAAAAAATCATTTTAAGAAAAATCAGGAATAAGCCAGCATCCACCTATGAGCAAATTAACAAATGTTGATAGCATCTAACCTTTAAGTAGTCTGACAGACCTGCTGCATTGATCCTCCCCTATACCTGGAATGAGACGTCAGTAGGAGTTAGATGATCGCTGCAAGCAGTTAAAACTAGTGGTTTCTGAGTGTGCTTGAGCAATTTTTAGTGCCTGTTAGAATAGGTGCTGAGGAAGGTGCTACCCTGCTGAAAGCACGTTCGTGTGGTCTGCAGTGGGTCCAGCCCCTTGTTCTGACAGCAGCTCTGTTTTATCCAAAGACTCACAGCCAAAGGGGACCTGAAGACAAGCAGAGCAGTCTTCATGTCCTGAGAGTATTATAGGGTCACAGAAATTCTCTATTGTATAGGGACATATTTAAGGAGAATAACTGGAGATGAGGTAATGTATTATTCTAACGTCCTATCATAAACTGTGAGTTTAATATTTTCTCTGTTGATCCAAAATCTGATGACTGTTTGTCCTGCACTCAGAAGTCCCAGCAAAGACTGATTTCAAATACTCTTTGGGCTCTGGTTTCTTTTTCTAAGGAAATATGAGCTTAAGCTGTTTAAAGACTTGGCAATACTATAAATCACAGAATTTTCTTTTGAACATGGGCCTTAAACATCTACCTTTTTCACCTGCCGTATCATGGGGAAAAAAAAAAAAATCTGCTTTCCCTTTCTTAAAATCTGATAGGTCCATTTTCCTGCTAAAAGAAAAGTAGAGATCCAATAAGAGTTTCTTGTTTAATAAAAGTGTCTTTTATTATATTTGCCTCCTTTCAGTGAAGTTTCTAAGGCTTTGAAACAGCAAAAAGATGACATTATCCAAGAATTTGGGTGCTAACTGAACTGGTTGTTAGTTATGGTTGTGTCATATTATTTGCTTTTTTTTTTTTTTTTTTTTNTTAACTATTTGGGAAAGCAGTGCAGTAATTGTTCAGTAATTGTTCACAGTAATTGTTCAGGATGAAATTTCTAAGTTACAGTACATTAAGTTTACTCTAGAGTACCTAGAAGTCGCTGAAAGAAAAAGAAAGAGGGCAGATCTACAGAAAATATTGAAAAGAAATATATATATTTTTAAACTGTTTTACACTGACAGGCCAATTTACATGATCCAAACCTGGCAAAGCACTTAGGCTCTCACTGAGTCCCATCCCACCACGCTGCACTCTGCAAGCATTTAAAGCATTTATATGTTACATTTCAAATGACACTTCTGGCAGTTTCTCTGGTGCATGATTTACTAGCTTTTAAGCTAGTGTGAATATTGATTACACTGAGGCTTGGGTTGTTTTCCATTTTGTTTTTATTTGTTTCAGTCTCATGTTCAGCTGCTGTTCACTGATGCTACGATGGTACAAAAATGAAGCTGTTGCTGTGGGTTTGTTTATTGAAAAAATAATATATTGTTCTTATTATGCTATGTGTGATGTGATGATTTCCCCTGTGAACTATCCTGGTAGAAGTACTATGTCTATGGAATTTGAATTAAAAAAGATTAAACAACTTCAAAGATGTGCTCTACAGATTTTTTTTTCTTCCTTGAATCTCAAAAATAAGCAATTATTAAAAAAAGAAAAAAAAGGTGCAGAAAAGCTATAGGTGTCAGGGGAGGCAAGAAAAAGGGGCATCACCACAAATAAGGAAACTAGTGCGGTTTTGCAGGCACTTAACCTCAACTTCTTCCCTTTAGGATTGTATGCTCCCTCTAAAAACAATGAAACAATACCAACTTTTCAATAAATAGAGATTTCTGTATCGGCAATTCTGACAGAGAACGTCAGTGTATTCCAATTCATTACATTATTTATAAGTGAGATCATAAAAAAAACAGCCCAGTGCTACAGGGTTTTACTTGTAATGACGTGCACAATTTAGAATTATCTGCTATGACATCTGATAACTCAGGAAATAAAACAACTTATTAATAGTACAGTTCTGTGTAACATCATCAACTCCACATGCAAGCATTTATATTTCAAAAATCCTTCAGCAAGCTACTGAAAAAAAATATATATATATCCCTTATAATGTGTATGTGTCGTTGTTCAGGAGTACACAAAACCAAAATGAGATGTTTTCTAGTGGCATTTGACACTGTAAACAATTTACATCTTCAATGCTAGGTTAAAGGACCTTTCATTTAGGTTTCAAATTTTTTAGCTGGGGTATAGGATAACTTGCCAGTTCTGTTATCCCTCAAGTAGTTCAGAAAAGCCTTGAGTCCACATTAATCTCCCAAGAGCCCAGACTCCTATTCTCCTGTGCCCATGAAGGCTAAGCAAAATGTGCTTTTCACTGTGAGGCTCTTGATCGTCCTTCCTAGCCAACCAAGTGGAACTGGTGTCTGATGTGTAGACGATAATGATGCCTTCCCTCAACCACCCCTCTCTAAAAAAAAAAAGTCGTAAAACTCATATTTAAAAACCTTTTTGCTAATATTTCAAGAGGAAAGGGGAATCAAGCAGAGGTGGTGCAGGCATAGAGTTTGTGATATGCAGACATATATGAGTATTAGCCATCACGGTAACACCTTCATCTCCTGGGATCCCGTCCTCAGTAATAAAGCTGATTTGTAAAAGGCTGAAAGATGTGTAGATCCTAATTCTCAGGTCTGCTTTCTAGTTCTGTTTGTTTGAGTATTTTTTGTTTGTTCTATTTTTGTGTGGTTTCTTCTGTAGGTTTCAGCAGAATATATACCCATACACAATACACACATGTATGTATGTATATTGTTTTGTAAATGTTCTCAGTCATGCTTTTTTCTGCTTTGCGCCATTTATCCATGTATCTTCCATGTTCTCATTTATTTTTTGTGCAACTGAACCTTATAATAAATTATTATTAAATATAACTTGACAGTGACAGAGTCTGAGTTTTCTGTTTTCTCCTGGGTATTAAAGTGTGTCTGTGTCTGTGTCTGTGTGTGTATTGAGCAGAGGCTAAACTTCCATCCCCAAGTGGCAAGGGCTGAAATAACCTGTTGGGTCTCAAGAAGCCGGTATAACCATAGCGCTGTCAGACAGAAAGCTGCTGTTCCTAGTTTTAAATCTGGGTTCAAGGATCCCTGATGCTTTCGCTTTTGTCACCTCAATAATACTGTTTGCCCAACAGCATAACAACACCTACAGTGTGGAAAATTATGGATTTGTTTTTATTATTTTATAACAGTTCTCAAATTTTCTGAATTTGAGATGCAGAAGTCACGAATATAGACAACACCAAGCACATTTGATTTCTCACCCTGTCACATATACTTCCAAACCAAATTAACTTAATGCAAGCATATGCCATTCTGCATATCAGAGCAGTTCTAAAATTATTGCTTAAAAATGTACCTACTGGGTTAAAAAAAAAAAAAAAAGAAAAAGGCTTAAAATTGTAGCCATACAAATAGCCTTTACTTGTGCATATGAATCAGATGATAGGTCAGTGCTGTAGGTTGCAGTGTAGCAAGAATATACTTGGTGCAATGTGGAGGCGGCAGACACAGGCACCGGCACCACTGGGAGCAGCCGCTTTTAACTCTGCATGTGAAGCCGGTGCAAACAGAATCCACAGTGAGATGCAAATACAGAGATTGCACTTCGGTTACTTCATTCCAAGAAGGAAGTTAATATTAGAGTCTTCTCTTAGGTTTGTGTGAGAAACTTCTGCAGTTGATGTAAATCTCTGTCTCACAGAGCGATGGCTCTTCTCTTCTTCTTTCAGTGTTCTCTGTACCATGAAAATTGGATCCTTCATAACTGTTATGAGGCTAGAAGAACATTAAAAAAAAAAAAAAAGTTAAGGGACCTCAGCAGAAAGTTAACTGGGAGAGCAGAGTTCAGCCAAATTTCATCAGAAGAAAGGCTTGTTTCAGTCATGAGCCATGCTAGGTGGGGAGCTAAATAAAGCACAAGGATCTCTGTAGGGCTCTAGGTTTCTGTTGCCCTCAGTGTAATAGCACCCTAGATTCCTTTAAGTAAGGGAAGCCTGAGGCTTCCCTGAAATAAGTTTTTAGGCTTGAAAGAGTGGAGAAAGGATGACACCTTGCAAAAAGTTAGTAAACTCTGAGTTTCTCCTATGGCTCTAGAATGTTTGCAAAACAGTTGCAACTTTGGAAAAAGAGAAGGATTACAAATTCTCCTTATACACTAATTTATTACTAGGAAATATTCAAGTATCAGTCGAAGCATTTTCTATCTGGGTGTATTGTACCAGTTTGAAGTCAGGAAAAAAAACATGTTCACAGCTATGCCACATCAGGGCAGAAGTGGCCAGCCTTCTGCCCGCAACTTTGAATATTAAAATAGTCAACCGTGCTGATCTTAAAACATTAATTATTCCAAAGGCACCCTAAGTAGTAGTAATATCTTTAGGACAACTTAATGTGATGGTAGCTATGTTAACTGGCACAGGAAGAAAGATGGTTTCTGCAGCAAGCAGCTACTCCCCGTCCCGTGGTTGCCCCGCAGACTGCTCTGTTCATATACAGTGACTGAACAGGCAGGATGAGAGAAAAAGTAAAATACAGGAGGCTGACGTAAGGGCATATCAACCCTGGAGATCTATGCTGGGTCGCACCAAAATGCCAGCTGAGAGGATAAGTGAAAAGCTAAAGAGTCTCACATCCGCTGTGAGAATGGGGCCATTTCCTTGGGCATGAAAATCTGATTCAGGATGCAGAAGCAGAAAAGTTGGTTTCTGTCTTTCCACTTGTAAACTTCAGGCCTCAGTAAGGACTATTAACCAAAAAAAAAAAAAAAGCCACTGCATTCCAAAAAGTTGATTTTTACAGTACAGAAAGAAAAGGGAGGCACTGAAACAGCTGCACAGCAAAGTATGGTGAAACTGTATGGAAGAAAAAAATAAAGTGAGCATCAACTATATCAGTGCATATGAAAATTTTTTGTTGCTTCGTTTGTGTGAAGCTGTTTGGGAATATAAAAGATATTACCAGTACACAACTATTTTTAAAGCTGGCAAGCCAAAAGAGCTATTTTGTCAATACTAGGCAATGCAATTGGGCCTCTAACTATACCCGTAAAATATTAAAGACTATTAACCAAAAAAATCACAAATATCCATACTTCAAAACATTTGATAGTTCTTGTCAGTATAGTTTAAAATTAAACAAGAAGATTCAAGGGTTGTGTCAGGCACAGAAAATAAAGCTGTTAAGAAATATATATAAGGCCAAGTACAAATAAATGCCAGCTGATCTTACCTGGGTCCGAGGAGAGTACAAAGCTTTCTCTAAGGCCTGCAAGACCCTCTTCCTCTTCCTTCTGGGGACACATAGTCAGCAACATAGTGGGGAAAACAGCAAAGATGCATGATAGCATAGTCCCAGTAAGTGACAGTGCTGGTATAGATTATTTTCCTACTGCAACCAATTCGTACAATAAAAATCTACATAGCTTTTCCTCTGACTTGCAAACTGTAACATGTGTGAGACTGGTACTGTTTCATAAAGCCCTGGACCAGATAAAAAGACCTTCCTATTCCAGCAGATTGAATAATATATTTCTAACAAAGTCCATCGGCTTTTTGTATTTTGATAAGGAAAAGAAGTGTTTTTTTCTACTCACTATTTCTTTTCATTGGAAGAAAAGCTCATGGATAAGTCAACTATTGCATTTTCAACAAGGAATATAACAAACTTAGGTAATGGTTTAAATGATTAGCTCAGGTCTGCCCAGGACCAAATTTGGAACATAGAATCAGAAGGACAAAAAGTGCTGGAACATTTATGCCTGTGTTATTTCTGACCAATCACCCTTGGCACCAAGTTTCAGCTAATAGCACTATAAATATTTAGCTGACTGAAGAGATTAGAGTAAGCTGATTTTTTAAACATAAAAAAAAAAAGAGAAAAAAGTGAAAATTAAAATTGTTTAATAGGCTAAGAAGTTTTTTTCACTTTTAAAATTTTGTCAAGAAAATCTAGATTTTCACATCCACTTTTTTAACTGTATCTAAAAATAATATTAGAGAATAAGCTGCTAATACCCTTATTCTTTTATGTTTACTCAATACACAAAGCAAATTGATTTGTTACTCACTTTTTGTGATAAGCAGTGATGATGCAGAAGATCAGTAGGAAAACGAGCACTAAAAAAGCAGCAGAAATTCCTCCTGCTATGTAGATAGTAATCCATTGATGATCCAAGGTTGCTAAAATATGATTGTATTAAATACTATTAGTGTTCTGGAAAAACAGCATGAAACTTTCTATGAAACTCTAAGTCGAAAATCAACAGTTATGCAAACACATTATTCCATGCCAGCTTCTGTGCAATATTTAGACCTTGCAACGATTTCCTCATTTCTGAAATGTCTCTGTTATGCTGTACAACAAAATGTCTTTGTGTTGCTGAACTAGCTCTTACGAGAGTTGGCACTGGGATGACTGAAGGTGAGTGAGCACAGCAAAGCAGTATTAGACAAAGCAATAATGCCCTGTATGTTTCTTGCCCATCTTCCTTCCTCCTCGGTGAGGAAAGTAGACCAACAACATACACATGTGACGATACATGGATAGCAAAAGCACTCAGACAAGCTATGGGAAAGTTATTGGTATTGTAAAAGTTCTCCCCATAAGAGAAACCAATTATGCAATACCTCTATAGGCAACAAGATGTTTTTCAGGGTATTAAGAAGAGCATCTCAGTCCGGGAGGGTTTTCCAGCCAGTACTACACAGTTCTGTCAATTTTTTACCGCTCCAATTAAAATTAAACCTGTTCATTTTTTAACAATTTTTTTTCCACTAAAACTTTTCCTAGTATGATAAAAAAATAATAAAAAAGTAATCCTCTATGACATATGCTTTGATGATATCTCAGGAAACCCACCCTGTTTGATCTAGCCCAACAAAAATGCTTTCTTTGGGAATCACAACCAGGGCAGGGAAGAATACACTACCTCTGAAGCTCTGAGATGTGCTTAAAAAGCTTAGGCTAAGGGCAGCATGCCTGACTAGCTAGATGAGTCAGGCAAGGTAGAGAGGTAGAAACAGGCAAGACTGTGACTTCAAGGCAAATGCTGTGATTTGATCACTTCTAGTATCAGTCAATATATTATCATAGTATTCAGGATTATAAAGTGGCTATGTCATATTATTTTCATTTTTCAGGAGAAAAACATGGATAGAAATAGAAGAAATTATGTGTCCCAAATCACCCAGCAAGTCCACAACGCAAGTCCTCAGCACAGCTATTAAGAATTTAGATCATGCACTATGAATGTTTTTTTTTCTCTCTGGTCACAATTTTGAACTTTGTTAGCGGTATTAAAAAGAATATGTGTGTTAAACCGCAAAACTTCATGCCAACTTTTTGCAACCCACCCCCAGTACCCTGCTTCCTGCTTCTCTGTTGCACCTCATGCTAGCTCTCTGCAGACTTAAGACTGAGAGTACAAAAAGCAAGCAGACAACATAAGTAGTAAGACAATAAAAAATGTCTCGTATAGGGCATATATGGCTAGCAGCATGTCTACAGTGCACATCTCAGATGGATGTAACATGTAACCCATGTGTAAGTGAGACAAACATTAGGTGTGAGCCTGTCCAGCTACATGCCGAGGAAGTATTTCTTGCATGTTCTTCAGTTTCTGAACATGCAGGAGTAAGACAAAAAAAAAAAAAATACAAAGAAATGGGGATGTCCTGGTATGGACAGCACAGTAATAAAAATGGTGACCTCACTATAAAGAAGTCATGGATATGTCTCTTGTATTACTACAAGAGCTGTCTGTAGGTTAGTCCTTCTTCAATGCAGATGAAGCAGTGGTTGCTTCCAAGAGTTTGTGTTCTGCAAAGACGAGAAGGTTATGTGCCCCATACATAGTAAAATGAAAACAGTCAGTTTTCCTAGTGACAGTAATCCCAGCTGGCCAGCTGCTGAGCCATCAGATGGCTTTTCTGTCCTGAACATCATGACTAAGAAAAGAGAGATTTGAAAGAGGATAAAAAAAATGTTTGCAGCTTTATATCTGGCTGCCCTAAATACATTTGAGACTTGCTAACTCTCACCTCTCTAGTTAATACTAGAAAGGATAACATTGGATAGGATAAATTGGAAAGGATAACAAAAATACTGATTATAGAATAGTCTTAGCGTTGAATTTGAATGTTATTCTACTGAAAACAAAAAGACAATTCTCTCAGAAGTGCATATTGCTGAAGGTATGTGGCACATCAGACAAGGCTGTCTGATCACATAACCTGTCACGTCTTTTAACTTGTAACCACATGTAAAATCATATCACTTTCATCATGGTTGCAATTGCCAGATACTTAAAATGGCAGGATAGCGCATATATCTGTGACAAACCTCAAAAAAAAAAGTCTCTTTTTCTAAGTCTTTAGCTACACATCACAAGAAAATCCTTATCTGTACCAGTGAGTAATTAAAAAGGCAGGGAGAAAAAATCCCGTAAGGAATAAAGAAATTTTAGGATTTTAGTTGCTCCATTAAAAGTACTGCATTAAATTATCATCATGAGTGGGTAAATTGAACAGTGTTCAAGAATTCAGTGGCAGTCTGATCCCTGCAATCTTTTCCTTAATTTCACCTTCAACTTTATCAGAACAAGATAATAATCTCTCAAGAAAGGAAAAAAAAAAAAGAAAAAAGAGTGAGAGCTGGGATTATCAGCTGTCAGTTAAATTTGGATGAGAAAAGTCATTAGGTTTTGTTTTAGAAGGAACAACAAATCAAAGCCCTCTTGATTCTTGAAACTGAGGTGAGCAAAATGTCCCTGATGCTTTTGTTTTCTTTACACTTACAAAGCCTATTGTAATTGCTGACACAACTTCTCTTAAGCGTTAGACAACCTGTTCCTCTCCCTACCCAGGTTTGCTTCTTTGGCTTTGGCTTTTTTTCTTGGGTGACAGTTTTCAGGGCACTGGCTTTGGGTTTGAGGAGGAAGCGCTCATGGCCCAGGTGGTTGGTTGGCTGCCCAAAAAATTTGAGCTACACTCTAAGGGTCTTGATGCACCTCGACACATGTCTAGCTGGACTGGCACATATGGCATCCTAACTACATGTTGCTGAAATAGTTTCACCCACAAGGGAATTGCAAATATCCATTGTGAATACATTCACACTCAGAGAAAGACGCTTTGCTGGTTAAGAAACCCAAAAGAGACTTACGCATAAACTTACATTTATGTGAAGGAAAAAGGAAATTTATTTCATTCCTACTCTGATTCTCCTCATCCACTACTGTTTTGGGAAATCTGTATCTATAAATCTCTACCAATAAGCTAATCTTTAAATACTATCTATCTCCCATATTTTCTCTTCTCTATAGCATAGAAATCTTTTCCCAGCTTAGAACGGTATGATGACCCTGAAGAAAACCCCAGCATTTCTTCTCACCTGCCACTTGTGTCCCATTCCTGGGTTTGTCCTATTCTGTTCTGAGTATTGTCTGATTCCTGTTCACTAAAACTGCGTAAAAAGTCTTGGAGTAGAAGGGTTCCACTAAAAATAGTGTTGGAGGCAATGTAACAGTGCTCTGAAACCTAACCAGCCCCTCATCACCTATTTGAGATGGAAATTTTCTGTTACATGTGATTCCAATCATTTTGGAACAAAAATGAAAAAAGTCTGATGGTGTCCATGTCCCTCTTCCTTAGAAATAACTTCCTCTAACAGCAGGTAGCTGATGTCCACAGGAAGCTCAAATAAAGCTTTTGTGTTTTAAACTTGTTTTCATGCAGAACAGACCCAAAAAGCTGGTCAGCTGTAACAACTCAAAACACATTATTCAACCTGCACGTCCACCAATAACTCAATAGGCTAGGTATCCAAAAGAAGCATGAATGAAAAAAAGAAGGTATAGACAAAAAAATTCTGTGCACCATCAAGTCCCACTAGCACCCACCCAGATTCAGTTCAGCAGCCTCATGCATACATTGTCAGTGCTCTCCATAAAGGGGATCCCGCTTAGCGCAGCCTCTCAGGCTCTGCGCTGCACAAACAGCATGGACATGCTGCTGCTGCTGGCACCCCCAAGCCTAAGCCCCTGGAGCCACCACAGGACCACTGAAATAGTTGAAGTGGCATTTGAAAAATCTATCTATAATACAAGATCAGTAGGGGGAAAAGGATTGTCTTAGGCCAGGATATTTGTCTTTCTTCCCCTGTCAGTGCAAAGGGGGAGAGTTGCACTTCAAGCTGCGGAACAGGGCACGCCGAGCTGCCGGGACAGCCTGGTTCACTGACAGCTGTCACAGCTGTGAAAGCCTGTCACACTCCGAGTGATGGCTGAAGCCTCTGATCTTTTAACACTGAAGTAGCTTTGCTCACTGCTTCACTTAAAGATGTCCTCAGCTGGCTACCAAGAATGTGCAGGGAAAATGCATCTGCACTTGGTTCTAACGACGGGGAAGCGGGGACCTGGTCTGTGTGGCACCCATTTGCACCCTTCAGACCACGAAGCTTCTGTGGACAGAGTAGTTCCACGTAGCCTTCACAGCCATGAAGTGGCCACAAGTACGTTTTGTGGTGTTACTGTGGGACCCTCGGCATGAATATGCGAGCCGGGATCAGAAAGCTCTAGACTGCAGGACCACTGGAGGTCATCTAGTGAAACTCCTGCTCAAAGCCGAAGAGCAAGGTGCTCGGGGCTGTGTCCAGATGAGTTTTGAATACCGCCAGGGATGGACATGCCACAGTTCCTTTGGCAACCACTGCCAGTGTTTGACCCCCTCATGTTTTTTTATTTTGTCTTGTTACATGTAGTTGGAATTTCCCATACTGCAGTTTGTGTCCATTGCCTCTTATCATATCACTGTGCGCTTCCAAAAATAGTCACCTCTGTAACCTCCTGTGAGGTAGCTGAAGACAACAATAAGGTCTCCCTTTAGCCTTTTCTTTTCAGGGAGTGTAAGCATGGGATAACCCCTTGGTCTTGGCTTTGGTCTCTGACTTGGAAGGACTGAAGCAGGCTGAGAGAACCAAATCTCCTGTAATTAATGTTTATTGCATGGGCTGATTTTGCTCTGGTACAAAAAATCATCAAGCCCGAGTTTCCCAACCAGGCAATGATGTGTTGTAGTCCAGAACCTAAAAGTAACATGTATGTACCCTGAACAATCAGGGAGCTAGGGCTGGCATAAAACAGCATAAAACTCTCTTGAATTTATATGTACACCTAAGATATGCAGGTATAAGGGCATCCTAGAAAATACAGAAAAAGAGTACCATTTAATATTTTAGGTGGAACCTTTTAAAACTACATCTCACTGTGATCCAACTGGATACAACTCTAATAATATTCAAGGCTTAATTTTTTTCAGGAATCACAAAACTCACATATGCTCTTTTTTATTCTGCCTCAAAAACATTAAGAAAATCTGTTGAAAAAATTTAACGGATTTACTTTTATGACTACTAAGAATACATAATACAAGTAGAGGTTGACATTTTCAAATTTGGATGTGTAAGCCAGAGGGTCAGCTGTTCAATTAGAACAAATCAGTAATGTAATTCTGACCCCTAAAACTGTGTTTAAATACAATCATTGCTTTAATTTTTCAGATCTACTGTGAACACGCAGCAGTGCACAACTTTCCATTTTCCTTTGTCTGAAATAGCTTCCTATCTCACTGTCAACTAAAGAAAAATGAAAAAGAAACCTTACTAAATCTTTCTAAAAGTGTCTATTTTTTCAGGATGCAATGAAAATTTATTATTCAAATTTTTAATTTTTTGATTCTTTCACATAACTTCTGCCCTTCTTTCACCTATATCCACAAAAACAATAGATGGATTATTTAAAGTTTCCCTCTTTCCTTCAAAACATGGTAAAAAGCCTAAGTCTAATCAAAGGGAAAAGAATTGCAGGTGAGTTCAGATGTGAGGTCTGGTGACATGGTCAATCTCCATATGAATAGAGCTTTCAAAAGCAGAAATATAGTGATAAACACATCAAAAATTAATCTGAAGTCTCCTGAATATGCTATATGAATATGTAATACTCAATGTTCTCAGCTGTTGTTCCACAAAAGGTACACTACCCTATACACACTTGTCACTGTATGCTTTCTAAGGTTTGAGGTCAAAGAAAGATGTGCAAAACACCTATTTTAGCAGGAAATTTCTCTTACTGAATAGCAAAAGTCACAATATCTAGTAGCATAGAATGGATGAGTTTAATGGTATTGAACAAATTTCATGGTTTTGCTTTCACAACTCATGGAGAACACTGACTATATCTTGATGATTTTAACTGGCACAAATGCAAGAATAACAAAGGCTGTCTGAACACTTAAATATCTATTTTCCTACACCTCTTTTTATTTTTTTTTAATAGAAATTTGATATTTTTTCTTGCAGAAATATGTTGCCAAGACAAGACGCACATCTCTTCATTCTATTGTGATAACTCTCAGAATCAGTGCTTTTGAAACTATTATGAATTCTGCAAATAACCCCTAAATCCTATTTCCTTATTTCTATACCTCCTTTCCACAAGACTTTTCCCCTTCAAAAATTCTTGGTACCTTTTCAGCAGCAGCTTCTCAAAATATATTCTTTTCTTTCATCCTTCTCTCTCCACCAAACCAGACATCCCTGTTTTTATTTAAACTACAGCTGTTTTCCCAGGTTCTAGGCTCAATATTCCAAAACATCTTTGAAACTGGGGAAGGAAGGGATGATTTGCAAAATCCATGCAGAAGAAAGGTATCCTTGCACCAGCAGAAGAAAGACATTGGAAGAGTTTGGCAGTGTGTCTTCGTTCTAAGTTGAGCCAGACAAAATAAAGTGACTGAACTGACTGAGGAAAAAAAAAAGGCATATCAAGTTTCTGTCACTACTTGGTTCACTCAAGGCACAGATGTCAAATCAAGACAGAAAAAGGTCCTCTGAGCTTTTTAGAGTCTTCAATGGCTGTCCTTCAGAGTGCTGCGCAAGATGACACATGACCTGTCACTCCTCTCCTTTTAGTGTTTTTACTTATTTCTCTGGAATTATTAGTCATGTGTTATGAAACAGTTCCAAACTTTAAAGACAAATGATTAGAAATCCTTATCAATGCAAACTCTTGGAATTGCAAAAGTCAACATACAGTAGTTTGTCATACTGCAGTGTGAGTGTTTAAGAGGGAAACAGCAGATATTTTCTGAATCACACTGTACTTCAGCTTTTTCAGTGGTTTCATACTTTTTTATTTTTCCTCCAATAAACACCCATAACTGTATATTGGCATTGTTGGAATAGCAGTGATTTATAGGATTTACTTCAAGAGCTACAGAAGCATGGAAACTCTCTTCTCTACACTTCTGAATAACCCTATCACAGATTAAACATATTCTGAAGTTTTATGTCCCCCTACAACAGGAGAATAGTGTCTAGGATGATAGAAGAACCATATCTTCCAAAGGTATTTTATAAAGTATAACCCCAAATTAGTCTTATTTTCTTCATTCATAATGGCAAATAGAAAAAAAAAAAAAAAATGTGAGCATCAGCCTACAGTCTGTATAACGTTTAATACGTATGGATACCTAAGCTCTCCTTATAACCAAACTTTGACAATGGTCACAGCAAAAGCTAGAGAGACCCTAGAGCTCACCCTAAATTTCTTACATGGATAAACTAGTGGTGATTTTACAAAATTTAACATTTTCAAGTAGAAGTGTACTCTTTGCTGTTATGAAGCATAAGTTTCTCTCCTGTGAGGTGTTAACTGGTTAACAAACTAACAAAAATGTTAATTTTGCTGTCCTTCACATGCTGCAAATTTGAATGTGGTATCCATTTGTTACTTGAGTGCTACTCTCTGTAGTAAAAGTGTGATACCTCAAAGGGTCCTATCTGTGAAACCATTTATCACTTTGCTTCTTTACTTACCAGCCAGTGTAAAACTCATTGCAAAGGTTTTGTTTCTTCCAGTAACTACACAGCGGTACATTGCGAAGTCAGAAGCTGTAACATTTTGAAGGATCATCATGGAGCTTGTCTTGGAAGTGCAGTCCACCAGTGTACGCCCTTCAAAGTCTGAACCAAAGCTCTTCTGCCCTAATGAGTTGCAAAGGACGATGAAATCCATCTGATCTACTTTAATCCTTTCCCACATCACTTGCTGCACTAGACCTCCAATATTATAAGGGCAAGTAAAAGTGACATTTCCTCCTGGCTCGGTAAACACATAATTGTTTTGTTTCTCAGGTACTTCAAAAGCATCTGTTGAAAAATGCACACATACAAACACAAAACAAAATAAAATAATAAAAAAGAAAGAAAGGAAGAAAAGACAAAGAAAAAAAGAAAAAGAAAAATATGCTTATATTCAATTGAAGTAGTCAAGTGAAGTTCAACATGAACATTTCCTGAATCATAAAAATTAATGAAATTAGCTTAAACAGCAGAAAACTATTCAAGTTGAAACACTGAAAAATAATATCTGTACATATATAGACTATATTTCCTTGCATATCTAAACAGATCAGTAAGCTATGGAGCTATGAGCTGCATATGCAGCACTGTAAGAAGGATATTTCTTCACATTTCAAATACACTAATGCATTATTAAAAGTCTCAGTAAATATTCAACAGCAGAAATTATGGGACCATTCTAATTAAACTTCTGGTAGTCTTGTCCTTTCAAAATTATGATTTCATGCCAATTATATTTAAAAAAAAATAGCTTGACATGACCCTCAGGACATTCCAATTTATAAACAACAGTTATCCCACTCACAAACATCATCACTCAAAAATATGAAGAAATTCTTAACCACTTATATGCTCTATCTTGCAATATTCAGGCTCTGGTATGCAAGGAGAATTTCAGATAAATTCGATAGCTCAGCCTCATAAACAATAAACATATTTTAAATCATTTGGCTACTCAGAGCTATTGTTTTTAGTAACAGAATTCACTGTTTACAGATTAAAAAAATATTTAGAGAAAATTTATCAGTGTTTCTGATATTCAGGGTACTCAGCAGACATTTGGTTTTTAAAGGCAAATTTGTAATGCATACATTTCTTAAGTAAGGACTACTACTGTCAACTTTAGTGTTGAAAAAGATTAATGATCAAACTGCTTTGCCTGCAATGTAAAATGACTGATCTTTCAAGCTGTTCAAGGAGTTTTTCTCATTAGATGCCTTTATGTCAAAAAATGTCACCAGTGAATATTTCTTATATGTTTGCCTTTTTATATACAGTAGCAACTGGAAGCAGAGACAGAAAATTAAAATGGGCAGAGAAAAATGGCAGTCATTAAATGCATCAAAATCTGTCTAGTAGGTTTTAAAATGAAGATGTAAACAGTAATTCATGGAATGGCATGAACCCAGTAGCACTCTGGCTGGAACAGATTGTGATATAAGATCATTTTAAGTTTAAATACTGCTTGGTATAACATTTTTATCAAAGACCTAGGAGAGATAATGCTGGTATACTTTATTGTTTTGGATGTAGGTAGTACTAGGGTGGCCAAATCATAAGTATTGGAGAAATGACCAATATAGGGTGACCTAGCCCACTCTTAAGATAGATATAAACAAAGGGTAATGGTATTTCATGTACCCAAGAATACTATTCTGAGATTTAGGAATAATTAACTCCATTCTTATTGGATAGATCAGCAACTTTACTGTGGAAGCCAGAGAATCTGAAAAAAAATTGCACACTCTCAGTAAAACAATGAAGAGTAAGAATGAAAAAGACCAGCTATAATTCTTGAATATTTTATCAATGGAACACAGCACAGGAAAATTACATTCCCTCTGCCTTTGGAGACCAGATGTATGATTACAAAGTTTAAATGCTGAAAGACAAAAGGAACTGTATCTAATTAGTTTACCTACAAAAACTAATGAGTAACTTGACTGCATGTGGATTACAATCAAGGAGACAGAAAGTTAATGATAGACAAGGACAGAAGTGAGATAAATTCAGACTAAACAGAAGGTACAACATAGTTAAGGTAATTAACTCCTTGGACAACTTGCCAAAGATGGTTAATTTTCTAGCGCTGAAGAAGACAGTCAAGGCTGGATAACCATGTCAGAGATCATGCTAATTACAGCAAAAATTTACTCACTGAAGTCTAACTATTACTCAGATCAGATTAAATGACTACTATCATGGGACTTTACGCTTGCAAGAAATGCTCCTTCAAGCGCAGATCCCAAGGTCCAATCCTTCAAAAGTCACTAAAGTAGAACAAGGTCATTTTTTCATGCAGAGAACATTCAGATGGCCAGGGCTAATTAAAAAAAGGGGTTTGGAAGCCAAATCTCTCATACACGTCATATTCGTATAGGTCAGAGCTTTTCTTCCAGCCCCACTTTCCAGACTACCAGTTTTCAGAAATGGTGTGTTTTATAATGAACCACATACCCTATCCTGAGTCTTCAATAAAATCTCTTCTTCTTCGCTTTGCCTTCACTGTCCCCTTCTACTACAAGCAAGCTCTGCTGCTGCCTACACTTTGGACTTTCCACTTGTCCCCTCTGCTCTTGGATCCTTCATTTCCTGCCAAAGCCACCTTGAATTGGTGGACTTGACAGGACACTAGGCATTTCTCCTATTATTAAACCTGCTTATTAAGGACATTATGTGTATGGCAATGGTACCACCCTCCTAACAGAGCATTCTCCCCAAGCCAAAGAGCAGCAGCCAAGGCCATAGGACAAAGCTGCCTTTCCCTTGCTCTCCTGCTGTACACTTGCTGGGAAAATATGTTAGGCAGGTAGTGAACTGTGACCAAACAGATAAAAGTCATTCTACCATAGCCATGAAAATGTCTTCTGTCAGATAATTTATTAGTTAAGCCCTTGTCATAGATTTGTACAACAAGACAAATTTGTCAAACAAATTTGTCCAGCTTCTTGATAATATATCACACATTTTTTGTTTTGCATATATTTTGTACTTGACAGTAGACAGTAGCTTTCAGCCATTTACACTCTTAATAAAAGACTTTAATGAATTCCATTCTTAGAATATGGTACTGTACACAAAATATGTGATTATATAAGGCACAAGTAGTGGAGAATCAGGCCTACATAGTTGTAATTAAATTTTCCATGTGCGTTTATATGTTTCAGGCTTTTGTTTTAAGTAATTGTCCCTTTTATTTGGGCACCAGTATCAGCTTAATTCTTTCATCCTCCTTCTCCTCTGTTAACCACTTTCCTTATTTAGCACCTTTCTGAACACAGTTTCTTTGCTTTCAGCATGTTATGTATGGGATGAATACCTCCCACTCTGAGAAGAGCTTCTGTAGAAAAAAGGTACAGCCACACACCTACACCCCCACGACCACACACAAAAAGCACACTGTACCAAGCTCATGTGACTATTTCAAAAATGGTAAAAAAATGTAACACTGCATCTGATAAAAATAGACATCCCCTTCCCTTTGCTCATTGCAACAACTGCAGCTGTGCCTGCTCTGGCAATGTAATTGTCCTCCTGGTAAAAAGTAGTAGCAGGTAAAGTTGCTGCATTTGACTGTCTATCAAAGAGGTGCTCTATGTTGGACACTCCTACCAAGTCTCTTCTGGCATAGTGCTATCTCATCATATCTTGCAATCACTCATGTTTCCTTTAGTTTTAGAACCATTAGAAACATAAAGAGGGAAAAAAAATCTTATAATAAGAAGTGAGAAATGAACTGAAGATGAAAAGTAGGCTCAAAATTTAATGAAGATGAACTTTTTCCAGGTCTTTTTAACACCATGAACACCAAATTTCAGTTGAGAAAATATTTCCAGAGGATCAACCTCTTTATTCTTCCTGAATAAATGAAATATGAGGTGATATTTAAGCCCCAAAATAACATCTTCCCACTGTATATAAGACACAGTTTTGTATTAATTTCTAAAAAATATTTTTGTCATTTTTGGGATAAAACAAGGATATAAGGATGAATAGTTATTAAATAAATTGGAGAATTAATGGCCAGTAAAGATATTTATTTCCAAAAAGGTTTTAATATCATTTTGACAATCAGACATAGTAGAACAATGTGCTTGAACACAGTGCTTGAAAAGAATGTATTTTTCTAACAGTGACTATTCGGGTTGTAAAGGAAAAAAAATAATGCATTCATACTCCTATGGCTCTCAAAACATCCCTTTAACAGTAAGTGATATTGTAACAAAATTGTGAATCTGTATCTAGCAATTATAAATTCTTCATGAGGTTATAAACACTTTGTATGTATTTTCAACTCGTCCTCCAATTCCAGTTTGTTTATGAACACTGAATCACTCTTGCTAACTTAAAAGCTGAATGCTAGTTACTTGGCGTGCAAGGAAGAGAGAAAGAGAGTACAGTTCTAATAACAGAAAGAAAATCATCGTCTATTCTGACACAAATATACATGAATTCCTAGCAAGAAAAATTTGTTGTTTTTTTTTTTTCTTTGTTTTGTTTGCTTGTTTGAGGAAGAAACCATTCAACAAGAGCGTATAAAATGCCTTTCTGGAATTCAACCCCAGGAGTCTAGAAAGTGTGAGAGGTCAGGATCCCAAATTTTCATCCTCTACAGGAGTCATCATCTCAAGATGAAAGGAATTTACCAGCAGTAGGAATCCAATAAAGAGAAAGCCTTTACAGACTACAGAAACACAGACTATTGTGCCCAGCCTTCACTTTATTGTTAATGATCCACATTTTTCCCAGAGGATGAAGAGATGTGCTATTACTGTGAAACTGTACGTCACAGCCCTTGCGTGCATATTTGTGTGTGTTTGTGCCTGCCTGCTCACATCATCCACGAGTCTCCTGAGGGATCAGGTTCAGATAGGACAGGGGACATGCTATGTTAAGCAACACAGGACAGAAAAGGCACGGGAGAAGGGATAGGAAAGGGTGAGAAAAGTCGAATAGATCCCAAAAGACAAATATTTGAATGGATGTTTCTCAGGAGGGAATACCAAGCATTCCAAAGCAGCGGACAACACGCTTTCCCATTCCATCCAGTCCCGGTGCCATGAGGCAGCACAGGAATGCCAGAGTAGCATGCTCTGTGGGGAATTTCTGCCCCACATCTCAGAACCTGTTTATTAGTTCTAAATTTTTTTTTTAAGGACTGAAAATATATTGGAAAATAAAGAAAGATAGAATTTGTTTCATAATGTATTTTGGTAAGAGCTAATAAGATACAATAAATCAATATACCCTCACTATCATTTACTGAATATTTCCTTCCCATTTTTTCTGTCCTTATTAAATTCTCAATTATATCGCCTGGTAGGCAAGCTGAAAGCAAGTTTCATCATTAAAAATATAAGTAATAGAAGCAGGATCTGCAGATGGAAGAAGAACTTAAAAACAACTTGTAGTGATTTTTTTCAGAATATTTTGAAGTTTAACTATCTGAACCTGTTGTCCTTTTTACCCTCTCTTTTCTTTCTACTGGTGCTCATTCCATAACAAAGCCCCACATAAGATATTGTTCAATTTGTGCTGGATATATTAGTAACATTTTCTTAATTTAAAATATTTTAAAGCTGTTACTTCTTGCTTTTCATTGTCTCCTGAAATTGCATACTGTAATGATTTCCAAGGTCCATTATCTCAAAATTTCACCCATCACATTACACTTTTAGAAACAACTAACAAGGTTATAAAATTCTGTAGGCCACAGAGGTATTGGTTGACACTAGAGATTATATCATGTTTTAGTTAAGCTGTATTTCACCATGGATGCTGTAATGGCACTGAATTAGAAAACATTGGCAAGTATTTTGGCTTATATAGGCGGGGAAATGCCTGAGAAAAGAAAATCCAACTGAAATTAAGGATTTGCTGTTTCTGACAGTTCCTTTACCCTTTATCTAATTGACATCTTTCCTATATCAGGCTGAAATCACTTGACAACTGAAATTACTCCACTTCCCAGCTGAATACTATTATTCAATAGGTAAGTGCAGCAATTATTACAGAATCACAGAATGACTGAGTTTGGAAGGCATCTCTGGAGGTCATCTAGCCCAAGCCCCTTGCTCATAGCAGGGTCAGGTAGAGTAGGATGCCCAGAAACGTGTTCAGTTAACAGCTTGTCTATGATGATTTTGTGGGAGGCAATGCCAAAGGTACTGCTAACATCAAGATAAACACACACTATTCTCTCTCCTTGCTTACCAAGCCAGTCCTCTCATCACAGAAGTCTACCAAGTATTTAAGCACAGTTTGTCCTTCATAAATCCATGCTGGCTACTCCTGATCACCTTCTTGTAGTTAAAATGTTTGGAAGTGGCTTTCAGGAGGTTTTGTTCCATTACATCCAAGGATCAATATGCTACTGACCAACCTGTAGATCTTCCACATCTCCTGGATCTTCTTTCTCACCTTTCTTGAAGACAGGAGTGACATTTGTTTTCTTACCCAAGTAGTCCTCAAAGACTTTCCCCAGTCACTACGATCTTTCAAAGATATTTAAAAGTGACCTCACAATGATGATGGGCAGCTCTCTCAGCACCTATGGATGATGGGCAGCTCTCTCAGCTCCCATGGGGGCATCCCATCAGGTATGTCTGTCCAATTTATTTAAATGTTCCCTAACGTGATCCTCTTTCATCAGATGACATCTTCCTTGCTCCAGACTTCCCTACCAGGCTCAGGGATCTGGAATTCCTGAAAACACACCGTACCAATAAAGATCAAGATGAACGAGTCATTGACTATCTTGGCCTTTTAGATACCTTATGTTACCAAGTTTCCTGCTCCATTAAGCAGTGGAACATATTTTCCCTCATCATCCTTTTGCAGATAAAGTAGAAGCCTTTTGGGATTCCCTTCACATCCTTCACCATATGGGCTTATTAAGTCCAGATGGGCTTTGGCCTTCCTAACTACATACCACATCCTCTGACATTGTCTCTATGTTCCCACTGGATCACCCAACCCTGCTTCCATTTCTTCTTATGCTTCCTTTGTGTGTTTGAGTTTAGTCAGGACCTCCTTGACCATTCATGCAAGCTACCTGCCATGTTTGCTTGATTTCTTGGTCATTGGAACAGACTACCAGAGGATATGATCCATGTGATCCAAATCAACCACTCTCTCTTATCCCTCTCCCATGCAGGGCTGTATCTCATGGGATTCTCAGGGCTGTATCTCATGGAATTCTTCCATGCACATCTCTGAACAGACTAAAGACTCTCTGTTGAAGCCCAGGGCTGTGATTCTGCTATTTGACTTGTTCCCTCCTCTCAGGATCCTGAACTTCACTGTATAATTGTCTCTGAAGACATGGTTGCTCCTTACTTTCACATCCCTGACCAATCCTTTCTTGTTTGCAAGTATGACGTCCAGCAAAGCACTTTCCATATGAGATCCTCGATCAGCCTTGTCAGAAAGTTGCAAAAATCTGGATTCTTTGTGCTCTGCTGTGCTTTCCTTTCACAGATATCAGGGTCTTTAAAGTCCTTCAGGAGAATCAGGACCATCAAATATGAAATGCCTTCCAGTTGTGTGGAGAAGGCCTCATTACTTCTTCCTAATCAGATGGTCAGTAGCAGGCCCCTAGCATCACTCACATTGGTCTGCTCTCTAATCCTAATCCATATCCATATCCACCTGACCCCTCACTTGTCCCCAGGCAGAGCTCCATGCCATCCTGCTTCTTGTACATACTCGCCCGACTTGTTACTCGGGGTTACTCGCCCGACTTGTCATTGCAGTCTGTCCTTCCTAAAGAGCTTGTACGCATTCATCATAACAGTTATATGAGCTATCCCTCTGTGGTCCTGATGATCACACAGGCCTGCAGCTGCACACAGAGCTCTAGTTCCTCCTTTTTTTTCCCTGATAGTTCACAGGCATTTCACATGGGCATCCAGCCATGTTGGGTTCCCAAACAAATTTGAGAGCTTGCCCAAAATGCTGTCCTCACAGTACTTCCTTATTCCTTATCCTGGGATGGGCTGCCTTCTATCCTATTGCATTACAAGATCTCTCTTGTCCACATCATCCTGCTTGCCAACCTTGTCTACTGCTTCTGTACTTGTTTGTGAGGCGTCTCCTCCTTTCCCTGCTGTTCCTTGTTTAAAGCTGTCTTCACCAGATTGCCCAGCTGGTTGGTGAAGATGCTTTTGCCCCACCTTGTCAGATGGATGCTATCTCATCCTTGTAGTCCTCAATCCTCAAAGAGGCTTCCATGGTCATAAAAGGCAATGCCTCGATGTTAACGTCAGTTGCGCAACAAGGTGTAGGTATGCCACTTGTTCACCATACTTTTCCCCTTCATTGTCAGAATCAAGTAGAAAGCCACACAAGGCCCCATATCTTTGACTTGAATCTGTAGCACCATTTAGTCATGCTTGATGTGCTCCAGGTCTCCCCTGGCCATAAAGAGGTGCCACAATGAAAGAGAATCAAGGGATAGTAGGTGAGGGCTAGTCAATCCCTGGCAGCTTCTCTGCGACAATCTGCAACAGCAAAGCTCACTAAACAGTAGGTTGGGTCAGCAGATGAACAGATTAGAAGTGAGATTTGCCCCCAAATTGTCAGGCAAACAACAAGTCAGCTCAATTTTTTTCCTTAATATAGTTCATTCTGATGTAAGCATGGTAACCAAGAGTAGATAATAACATCATTGTTCTTAGTAACTAACCAAACATCTAAAACGGTAAGAAATACAGGCAAAAAAAAAAAAAAAGAAAAAAAGGGCAAAAAACAATGTTAAATAAAGGGGTCCATATATTATAAACGATTGTTAGATGAACAGTGTAAACAGAGTGACAGTTTCCAAAAAGTCTAATTTTCTCAGGTATAAGAACAGAGGGCATATATAAGACAAAGCAACAGCTATGTCTTAGATGGAGCATAGCTGATTTTTTTGGTTTCGGTATTCTGTTTTACTAAGGATATAAGCAGACTGGAAAGATTCTGAAGAGAACAAGATAAAATTTAGAAACATGACCAAAAAACTGTGTTCCGTTAGTACAAAAGAGATGTCTGAAGGCTGATATACTGAGAACCTTCCTGTGAGTAAAAGGAAAGGACTACAGTGAATAAACTCAATTTTAAACAAGAGAAATTTAGGTAAGATATAATGAAAAAGATTACCATTGCAAGGTTACTTAAGCTCTAAGGTGACTGTGTAAGAATATCATGCATATATTTTCCAATGGTGGATGTGGGTGATTCAGCTATGCTTATTCTGCAGCAAAACACAGAGATGGAAGAGATGAATTTGCAATGTCTCTTTCTACCTGAATTTTTCACACAAAAAAAACTTCCTTTCCATCTAAGTCATTTTTTCACAAGGATAGAGGAGATATCTACACTGCTCCCAACAGTTCTTTTTTTCTCCTAGTCCTTTATACTGAAGAGGCATCCAATACTTAGCTCATCACAGAAAATAAAAAGAAAGAAAAGCGGTACTTAACAGGTCAGTAACCACAGCAGAGGTGTGAAGAAGGCAGCTTTTCCTGGCTACAACCTCTTCCTTTCTAATTAGGTGCTGACAATGTGGTTGACTCTGTATAAAGATGCAAAGATCTTGCTCTGGGGAGCTCAGCCTAAGAGCTGAAGAATGAAGATCCCTCAGGATTAGCTCTTGCTTCCCTGTGCTTTAAAGGGCTGATAGTTTTTCACCACAGACCTATGAATCATGTTCTGACCTGGGACAGAGATAAATAGGAAGTAAGTTATTTCAGGTGAATAGGGACTTGAAAAAAATCTACGCAACGTACTGCTTTTGGCAGACAGAAGAACAGTAATATAGAAGGAAGTGCTGAGTGGAATGGTTATCATCATACTAATTAGGGTTAGAAAAGCTCTGTCTCTGCTATCACAGGATAGGTTGATCACTCTATTTAAAATATGAAACCTCTTGGTACATCTGGCATTTAAATACTCTGTTAATGAACTTCTATTTTTATTCAAAGCTGCTCAGAAAAAAATATCTCCTGAACAAATGGTCCCTCCTCACTGGCTAACAGAAAATCAATTTTAGTCAAAAACTTTAAAAAAATAGTAGGAAAACAAATAACATTCATACTAACAATTATTCTTGTAATTCATATTACAAGACATAAAGGTCACTATAAATGTCAAAAGAATATTTCCCATATCATCCAGAGCATAGATTGGGAAATTTTAAGTCAAATTAAGGATACTATTTTACCATCTAACTGAAAAAAAAATATGGAGGAGAACAAAAATATTCCAGATAATTTTAACTATTTCTCCTCTTCCTGTAAATAAGCAAAAGACATTGCTCTGACGTGAAGAACAATTTTTCATTTAAACATTTTATATACCACATTATAGTACTTTCCTTGCTGAAGACTTTTGACTCTATCTAAATGTGTAGCAAAGGACTAGTGTATGAGCAATATTAGCTTTTGAACTCTCTTGTGATGTTTATTGTATTCAAACTATGTCTACATTGTAAATTTGAATGTCATGTGTTTTAAGAGTGCTGAGTCAACCTTTGCAGATCTAATTTCATGCCACAAATCTCTTAACAAGCTAATAGACTTTGCTTCTTGGAGTTTTTGCCTCAATCATCTCTGCTTGTACTAATCTAAAAATAGTCAATATTCTAATTTTATATGTATGTGGAATGCTAAATACACATGAATTGTTCTACATTACAAGGCAATGTTATCTGTAGGATTAACCTATTCAAAATGGCCTGGGAGAATGTGAAAACCATATGGAGGAGTGTGCCTGAAGGAAGCCTGATCCACTAATCATTATTTCTCAAGGCAGAATGAACCAGAGGATAGTTTGTGTTTGTGCAGGAAGAATTGGTCCCCGGAGGTTTGATAATGCAAAAAGTATTGTGCTGAACTCCAACTGATGATGAAATATCTCATACTTAATAAGTGCAGTAAAGGGAAAAATTATCATTATGAGTAACAAGAGTAGGGAGGTATAACCAGGTAGTAGTGGTTGTTTATTTCTCTTCAACTAACATATTTGATATGAAAGTGCAGTAGAAAAAACAAAAGTTTTAAGAAGTTACTATATAGGAAACCTAAATTAAACTCGTTAAGTTCAACAAAGTATTGCCCTTGAAGGACATTATAAATGAAAGTTATCAGTATTATATTTTGTTAGAAAAGGAACAGACCATAAATATCTTCCAGATTTGTTGAAACCTTAAATCCTGATTAACAGAAATTTCTGGAAGTCACAGTTTTGTACCAAATAACAGTCCATTTATCTCATCTTAACATTTTTTTATTTATATATCTAGATAAAAATGTTCCATGGAGTAAATAATAGCTGAAAAACAACATAAAATAACAAGAACCTACAGTAAACATCTATGATAGTAGCAGGGTAAGACCTTCTTTTCTGTTAATAGGTAATGAAAGAGTACATAATTATTAGTTAAACTATTTTTTGGTGAACTGGTGCTTTATGAAAACGTGTTAAAAAATCCCTTCATAGATGTGTGTGTTTTTGTAGTGATAAATGAATTGAAGAAAGAAGAACCAAAGGACCGAAGACAGGTCTGGCAAAGGACCAAGGATCAAAAAACAGATGCAATTAAGCCCTCAGTGCCCATAGATAAAGCAAAAGTATGGACAAAACAGAAAAAAAAAAAAAAAAAAAAAAAAAAAAAAAAAAAAAAAAAAGGTTATTGTAAGAACTAAGGGATTTTGCCAATACCTCCTTAGATCCTTTGGAAAGAAGAACAACCATCACAGTATACATTATTCATTCTAAGGTGCTAGAAATCAAAAATTTTCCCCTTATACATTTCTTTGTAGAGGTTTATTCTTCAAAATACTTATTTTTTAAGACATATTGTAGAATTCTTATTGCCTTTTTTATAGTTTGGTACATAACTGACAGTACTTTGTTTTTTTCTCCCAGCCTCCCAGCCAAGTACTGTGTTCCTTTGAGTGGCCACCTGAGACCACAGTTAAACACGCACTGCAAAGCACACCTCCCCAACAGACTAACCAAGCACATTGCTCCTTCAGTGTTCTTTTATCTAAAAGTACAATTACAACAAACTGCAGCTTCAAATGCTTTCCCTTCCGGGCAGTAAGTGTAGGAATGAACATCTTTTTGATGTTTAAATGTTCCTGCATGACATTTCCTACCCTAATACTTACTCCATTAGTAGTGACTTTACTCAGTCTTCAGAAATACGTCTGAAGCACTGCATATAATGAACTCTAGATTGTCCTTAAACTCTTCCTCAAAAAAAGTGAGATAATACAAGTACTAATCATCCCTAGAAAATCATTGAAATATCTTATCCAAAAATGTAAAAGGAGTTTTCTCTGTAGGTAAGGGTTTTGTTTGTTTAGTGCATGTAGTATTTGTGCCTCAAAAATGAAGGAATATTAAGGGAAAAAAGAACATAGCAGTTCTGAAAACTGTTGGATGTATGCACACTCCAGTAGAAAAAAAGCAGTAGATACACACAGCTGGCAAACACCTTCCTGTGGGATAACTAGAATACTCAGTATAGTCCTGGGTAATGATAGCAGAATATACTCAACTTCTTTGCAGTTATGTTACAGAATTTCAGTACTGAGCCCACTTGTAAAAATATCCTGTAGCTAGGCGTGTGAAATTTTCAATAAAATTACCACTTTTCTGCCTCTTTGTCTCAGTAACTGCCAATAAAGAAAGCATGGATAATACTGTGCAGTCTGGGAGATTTCTTTCTCACCTGTTTCATAGATTTCTCAAGAAAACACAGAAATTTAAATCAATAAGAACAAAACATTTTTATTGTAGCTCCTGACAAAGCCCTAGGACTGAACTGAGATCGTATCTAGTAAAAAAGTCAATCAATAAAATAACTATGTCAAAAATTTGATCTAAATGGCGCTTTATCACCACTTCTAATGTCTTTCTTTGGCATGTCTGCCAAAAACGCAGCAACAATAGCACACCAAGAAAAGACCTCGATGATGAGAGCTATAATCTCCTCTATCTCCTGGGATCCTAGATCCCTATGACAACACAATTTGTCCTTGACAAGATTAAGATAAATCTTTTCTCATTTTTTTAACAAAAGTTGTCCCTGATTAAAAATGAATGTAATTCTCCCACACAGACCACAGTGGGGTGACCCAGTGTTCTGTGGCCCAGAGCAGAGCTCTCCAGTATTATTTTGCAGCTCTCCTACAGTGGCAGTCTCTGGGGATCTTTTATTCACTTAATAACATTTTAATCACATACGAAAGACTGTAAGAATGGAGGACTTCTTATAAAAGCACCTTTACCTAAGAGAAAGATATAGGGGTATTATTGAAAGAATAATAAAAAGGTGTGCTTATTTCTTTCTAATATTCTACTTTCTCTTTTTCCATGTTTTCTTTAAAAACTCTTTTAAACTGTTTAATATTGTAGAGCATCAGGGTCTCATCAACATTCCTGAATTACTAGGTCCATTGACATTAATTTAACAGACACTACTTGTCATATTTATTCATTAAGCATTAGCACTTGATGCTTTCTATTACACAGATGAAAAAAGTTCCTGAATCAGAATCATATCAATTTTACCCATTTTATATACACTTAGTTGAAAGTATTCAAATTTACACAAAGCAAGTGGGAAAGTAGAATCAGTCCCATGACCTCTGTTGATTACCAGTAGCAATGTACTTTGAACATTTTGAGTGCAGATGCATTCATTAATTTGCAAACCAGCAAGAGCTAACCCCACACACTTCATCCAAATTTATGTAACTGCCAGCAGATGTGACTGCCATATGAGAAGCATATCACCTTACACGTTAATCTAGTTAATGATCACTCTCATGACTGATAGTCTCACAGTATCCATGCAAATTCTGAAAGCCTGACAGATATTCTGGATCTGTTTTTTGTTGCTAGATTTCACTGAGGTCTGTGCTGCAAATTCGATGGTATACCTGCCTTTCTTAATTAGTGCAGAAACTTCAATAGGTCCCCCAATAACTGATCCCAGCTTCGCAGACAACTCCCGAAACATCTCAATGTACTGGAGTCATTAGCTAAATTATAAAACAACCTTTGAACTGATTCAATCAGTTCTGATTGACATAAAAACCTTAAGGCTAGCAACCTAAATATCACTTGTGCTAATTCACCTGAGCAAGCTTAAATGTTGTGTCTACAAAGTTGTATCAATTTAAAGGCAGTGCCATTGCAAATTAGCGCTGTTCAGGGACCACCAATGCTGTATCCTCTTCTGACTATTTATTTCTTTATCCAAAAAAAAGAGAGTTAAGGTCCAGTAAAAGTACATCTTTCACAGAAGTAGGGAGTTAATCAGGAAAAGCTGATGTCTGAAAACATATAATTTAAAACTCAATGCCACTCAGAGTACACAGGGAAACTTTAAAAGCAGAATCTAAGGACATGGTAAATAATATCTCTTTGCAGAGAAGTAGAACCTCTACGGTCCAAAAACTGTTTTTCACTACATCACCACTGCAACAGAGCCATAATGACAGAGGATTCATCACCTAAGATTGCTTATAAGTGTGAGTCTGTAAAGCACTAGACATTCTGAAATTCCCTTAAAATATAGATTTCCATCTGTTAAAAGTTTCTTGACTAGCTGTTGCAAATAGAAGAAATGGATTTTGCAGTCAGTAGTTCGCTTATCTGGGGCTGTGAAAACCCTTTGGAGTTTGGGTTTTGGCATTAGCAGCCAGCTGCTATTGTTTTTGGAAAAGTAATGTGCAATAAGAAAAATAACACATTTAATATCTTAACTGAAAAAAAAAAAACGTAATTCAAAAATTATGTTGTTCAGATTTCTGTATACCAGAGAATATCAAATCCTTAAAAACCCCTTAATTTTCCTGGAGCTCAACTTCTAAATAGCGGATATTCATCCTACAGAACAAGGTATATGTCCCAGCATTAGACCAGTACTTCATTCTTTCCTTGGTGCCGAACACAAAATCTTCAAAGTTAAACATCAGTGTCCTAATTCTACAGACTGAAAGATGAAGAAGAAAAATTATGCATCCATTGATGACAGCAATCTGAAATACTGCTTGCATGAAAGAGAATTTAAAGTTTACTGTAGATTTAATCAAGGTAAGATTTCATCCAGGGAGTTTAAAATATTTGATAGTGATGAATGCACCAGTAAAATTAGATAAAGACTGCCTGATGTTGCTCTACTATAACCACTGCATTAATAAATACTTTCTCTAAGATTTATTTTTAATAACATGTTTAATTTGAATTACAGAATGAAGTTGTAATATTTTATCTTCACTGGTACTGGTAATAAACATTATTCTCTTGAGAGCAGTGAATATAATGATCAACTGCAGGGATGTTGAACAGGATAGTTTCTACCCTCAGAAATTGCAATTCTTTAAATGGAAAAGAAAAGGATTAATTTCTATATATCTTCTGTGGTATAGTTAAAGAGATATCGAAATACTGGAGAT
The DNA here is from genome assembly GCA_013398735.1 of Nothocercus julius. Classification (NCBI taxonomy): domain Eukaryota; kingdom Metazoa; phylum Chordata; class Aves; order Tinamiformes; family Tinamidae; genus Nothocercus; species Nothocercus julius. Next base: position 546,148 of record VZSV01000195.1, on the reverse strand, counting down.
TTGAGGTTATTTCAGGTTTGTGTTTTAAAGTGCTCCAACAAACAGAACAGTCCTATATACTGAAAATATTGAATCACACAGTATCATTTAAAAAATAGTCCTGGTAACAAATCCACTTTGTGTTAGGTTTACACTGTGACATCTTTTTCATCAACAAAAAACGGTACTAAGTGAGGGGTCCCTTAGGCAGTTTGGCAGTCTATGTCAGAGCTCCTCAGCTGAGATTCCTTGAGTGGTATCCAGAGATCGGATTCACTCAGTTGTCTGTTTGATTAGGCAAGGAATAACATTGTTGAATTTTTTTTTTTTTTTTTTGTCTATCAGTCCATTTATTTCACAATGGTAATACAACTGTAGACATCAGAAACATGTTTTTGGTTGCATTAAAATAAGCCAAGACCTGGAAATCTAGATCACTATTTATCACAAAGAGAATAGGCAAAGTATTACTGAGCTCTGGCAGTGCTGAACCTTTCTTGAGTTTAAGTTGGTTTTCTATAAAAGAAAAGACCCTAAAAGTTAGATGCTGTAGTGATCTACAAGCTCATTTTCTTGGCAGCACTGATCTTAGCAGTTTGTTCCTGAACGTATTGTCTGGGTTTAATCGGAAACGATGCAAGGAGAAAGTTTTTCAGTGGGATATCGTTCTCCACTTACTTTTTACCTTTCTTAGAAACTGAATTTCTCATGCTTTCTTAGCAAAGAGATACCAAAAAAAAAAAAAAAAAGAAAAAAGAAAAAGAATAAAGTCTATTTTCACTCTGCTGGATGAGGAAAGGTCTAGAGATTTTCTGCATTCAGCATAAAAAACTAGTCAATCAGTAATCAAAACCAGTTAACTTTTGAAGACTATTCAATCATATAACATAAAGATCTCTTAAGGAATTAGTGATTATGATTAGCTCCCACGTGGGCAGCCTAGTGCCTTGCACAAGTCAATTGGCCAATAGGCATGGAAAAATACTAGAAAAGAGTTCTTCTTCTTTTTTTTTTTTTTCTTTCTCATTGAGTAGGGGAGACTTAACCTGGACAAGTGGTCTGGTAATTACAGAGGCACTGGAAAAAAACAGGGGCAGCTGCACTGAAAGTACGAGGCAATAACAAATTTTTTTTTTTTTTTTTGCTTCTTCTCCCTTTCTCCCTTCAATTTTTTAGTAATGCCCTTTACAGAAAAGGTTTTTCCTTCATTTAAAATTGCCTTTTGTTGCCACATCAAACCTCAGTGGCATGCTGTTGCAGAAAAGACCAGAAAGTTCATGGGAAAAACAAGCCTAGTTTGGACCTTAGGAATGAGTCGGGAATACTCTCACCATTGACCATAATGAAAAAATATGATACCCTCAAGCATAGATACAAGATTTATCCATACTCTGGGGAGATCCTGAAACAGGCTGAAATGCTACAAGAAGCTTGTTCCAACAGAAATGTCACTGACCATCAGTACCCAGAGCTTGCCATGTATCACCCTGCTGCTGTTGTGGATGGATGGCTCCTCCAGTTCACTGCCTTACTTGCTAATTCTCTTAAAATGACCTTCTGTCAGAACACTATAATTCTTTTCTGTCATGCAAGTACTTACCTCCAAATTATTCCATTTCCATATGCTATACAACTGAAAAGAAAAATTCCATTGTCCAATTCTCCCTAAATTAGCATACATTTCTGTTTTACATTTACCATAAACTTGTAGAAGAATGAAAGTTTGACTTACCTGGCTGAATAATTTTTATTACCTTTTCCCAGGTTCCATCTGGGAAAGTTTGGATGGAGCAAAAGTAAAGACCAACATCTTCCAAAGTGCTCTTGACAAAGTATAAGGAGCTGTCTTCACTGGAATCCTTTTGAAAATGAATTCTCCCTTTGTAATTGTCACTAATATGTGTGCCATAGACTGGATGCAAGGCAGCTATATTTTCTTTATAAGTTGTTAGATTACTTTTCATCCAGGATGTCTGGATTATTGTGGCTTTCTTTGGATATACACAATCCAGTTTCATCTTCTCTGTAAGCTTTACAGTTGAATCCACAAACTTTGCTTCCACATTGGCTAAAACATATATGTAAATTTAGTCTCAGAATTAATGTCATTAAACTTTGAAATAATAGCAAAACTCAGAAATAACTTTGGAAGTCTGGAAAGTCTGAGGAAAAGGTGCACTAAAAAAAAAAAAGAATGTTATCATTACTTTTAACTTCTGAGTATGACTGAACACATAAAATCTTCTCAAACCATACAGTAAACCCTTGCAAATCACAATAGTATCTTTCATGATGTAAGAAAAAAATGAAAGTACGTCAGCTAGGAGTAAGGCTAAGCGTAAGCTAGAAATAATAATTCTTACGTCCATAAAGCTGAAGAGCAACAATAAGGAAAGTCACACGGTCCATCTCCAAGAATGCTGGACTCGATTACTGTGCGATAGGGTTTTACTCAGTCTCTGTGCACCATGAGCTGTGCTTACCGGAAGCTTTCATGCTTTTGAAGCATGAAAGACATCGTGTGCTTTTTACTTTCACATTCTATAAACATGAAGTTTGAGATCTTGGTGCAGCTGCATCAAAGAGACACTAACTGCCAATCAAAATCTACTTGATAGAAAATTCTACTTCTGCCATTGCAATTCAGCATTTATCTCTTCTTCAGGGAGCACATTTGGAAAAGAAGAAGAGACAGTTATATATCTGTAAGAAATTATGATTGTGATAGTTATAAAAAGTAAAAATCTTAAGTTCAGAGTCTTTATTGATTATGAAATAGTATTTCAGGGTCATAATTATGCAGCTCGTTTAAGAATCCTCACGTATTTGTGACCCCTGTTGAAGTTTGTCAGCATAAAATACATTCTCATGTATTTTCTCTCTATGATGTGTTTTCTCAGAACAACTGGACATATGTTTTTGCACTTCAGTGGCTATAGGAGCTGAAAAAATGTAGTGATTGATTTGATGGATTTGAAATCAAAATTAAGCTTGAATCAATAGGTTAAAATTATGAAATCAATAAACAGATGTATTTATCAAAATTTTGACAAAATAAAGTTGTAAAGGTTACTTTGCTTGATCTTTTAAGCTCATAATTTTGTATTCTTGTTATCTATAAAAAGCTTCGCTTAAGATACAAGTCTTTTATTTTTCTTCCTCTGGATGGCCTATCCTAGGATGAGGATCTTGGATTCAGTTAGAAAAGGCAGTAAAATTTGTTTTGTTTTGTTTTATTTGTCATGGTTTTTATTTTTTAAGGATGATTTCCTGTTTTTTTTTTTTTTTTGTCTGAAAGGTGTAGACTCATTAAGTACAGGCCATTGTTCTAGGCAAACTATTCCCCCTCAAAATAGGAAATGGTTAGTTGGTTATTTTGTGACAAAGTTGTAGTCTTTAATTCAATAGGTAGGCTACAGATCAAAATCTCCTTAGAAAGAGAAAGATAGGGTAAGTGAAATCTTTTCTGAGAAAATTGAATTCAACCTTCCAAATGATGTTCGCTTAATCAAAATGCCTCATAAAATTTTCTAATGACCTTGTCTTCACAGTCTCACCACTTGTGTATTGTTCCATTTCAATTACTTCTATATTCGGAGTATTTCCTTAAATGGAAACTGGAACTGAACTTCACAGAAGTGGAAACTTTGAGGACTAACAAAAATTTACAACACGGCCTACTTCATTTAAGCAACTTCAAATTTTCTAAGACTAGGATCTGCTAATAATTCAGCAGTTTAAGTTTTCCTAGGCCAGACTGAAAACTGGGTTTTCAAAATATTCCTAGATAGCCAGTGGCCTATCTGACGCTAGGTGTAATAATTTACATAGAAAAGAACTGAGTTGAACACTCAGTGTTGAACACTCAGTCTCACAGACTTATCTTTTTCAAATAGAAGATTAGCATCTATTTAGCTTGCCTCAGGAAATAGAGGCATTTCTGATAAGAAATGCAGGAAATGGGAAGCTACAGAAACTAAACTACAGATTTTGTATTGGAAAAGAAAGGATTTTGTGAGGCAAAGAGATCTGGTCCCTAGGCGCTGCACAGCCTTGTGAGATGCCCTGTGGCTTTTGAACCAGCTTTGCCAGGTCGATATTTTCTATGTTTAAATCATTAACAATCTCAGTTGCTAGCTGTTCTCAAACTATAGTTGTAAGTGAGGAGACAAAAAGTCAAAATACCTCTATAGCTTGGAATATTATTCTTTATATCATGTTACATATGTATATTGTAGTGTACAGATTGGTGGTATTTCACAAAATCTAAAGTGGAAAGTAAAAGATAAATGTATGTCAGTAACTCTTTTTTATTATTATTACAAATTAAACTTCCTACACATCTATTTTCCTTAATTGAAACTGAGATGAAGTATTTAGAAAGTCTCCTAAATGAAGACAAATTCCTCTGAATGAAAATTATTCCTCACTCATCTGTTTATATATAAATTACTATTTTATTGCTCTGAATTTCATGCTCATTTCTCTCCATTTGGCATTAAAACAAAAACAGAAGAATATTAACTTCCAGCCCCACATGATGACTAAGTACCATTGATACAATATGTTGTTTAACTACATTTATTTGTAGTGGAACGGGCATTGTTCCTATAAAAGTCATGCCAGGGTCTCCCGGTCATCTAATTCCCAAAAGAGGGTCCCTTGCCACATCTGCTGAAAAAAACAGCCTATGATAGAAACATTACTGGGTCACCCTGAAAAGGCTGGAATGAAAGTCCCTTCTGGGTGCTTGGGCAACACGGCCAGCACAAATTAGAAAACTGCAAGCTTTGTAAAAGCTGACTCTACAGAGGTGACCTGGGAGCGGGCACACACTGCCAGTACCACGTTTCCAATGTAGAAAATGTAACTTAAAATAGTAAAGGTAGAAAAGCAGAAACACAGAGCATCCCCACCCCGCTGTTCCAGGATAGCAGTACTGGAGCAGGCGGCAGAAGGGCAGGTCCCTCTGGCAGCCTGCTCCCTTCAGGCCTCCCGCCATGGCCTCCCTTTCCTCTGATGCTCCTCAGCCCCAAAAATTCACATATCTCTGATATGCAGTGGTAGAAACTCCTATAGCATCTACACAGTTCGTGCTTAAGACTCTCCCTCTCCTGCTCCCCGCCCACCATCCTTGCCTCTCTTTCCAAGGATTTCCCCCTTCTCTCCGTTCTTTAAGGCTCAAAGCAAAGAAAGGAGTTGATCCCAAAGATATTCAAGCTATATTTAACTAACCATTAGCTAAATGCCAGTTGCACTTTCAACATAAAAACAGCATGGTGGAATTGTCCAGCTGAATGTTTAACTGCTGGATGTTAAAGGAAAAGATAAAAAGAAAAAGAGGAGTGTGAAGTGAATATAGTGGAGATCTACAACTTGAATTTTAATCTTAACTTAAACATACTTCTTCTGTGATCCTGGATGAGTCATTTCACTTCCTGGTGCATTAATTTCCCAAACTCCAATACATAGATAATATATAATGAGCACAGCTGTTTCAAAGTATGTCAAAATGATCTCTATAATGAGTCTTTTTAATGGAAATTGCTAAACAAATGTGAAGAGTAAGACATATATATAGGGCCAGGGCCATATGTTAATACCCTTTCTAATGATTTATTAGGATTTGAGATTTAACATATATAGATAGGCATGCAGCAATAATAGAGACAAATATACTCTCAGACTGCCACTGCTGCCAGAAAAACATCCTAGACTGTAGCAGAGTAGTGAAGCAGGTGTTAGGTAAAAAGGGAGACCGCTCCAGGCACAACTTCTATACTTTCAGCTCTGCAAAGGATCTGGATAGTTTGTTTAGTTTCAGTTATGATTAAGGGAAGATAAGGGAACAAATGATCTGAGCAGAGGGAGGATTTTGTAGCCTTGCTGACTACTCGCTGTCTTTGAGCTGAGCCTCTCCTGAGCTTACCTCTTCCCCCGGAAGGCAGGGTAACCAAACTAGAAAGACAGTTCAAATACAAATCCTACAGTTCCCTATTCTCCTGTCGCTAGCGTACAACCATTAAGGAAATTACCTCCTTTTCTGTTCACCATTCTGTGTTTCCTTAAACAGGATGGCTGAATAGTACAGCAGGCTAAAGGCACAGTAATTCAATTTTCTTTTTCCTATTCTGCATCTAATCTAATTCAGTCAATAAAGGCCAGCACTGGATAATGTACAAGCATGCCTGATTCAGTAGCATACTACATAGGTATTGTTAGTATCTATTCATTAACCGCAAAGGAGAAGTTTAGTTAATGCCAGGTATTATTCCAAAGAGAAAGTGGAAAGCTGTGAATTAAAAACAAACACATTTTAGAGAGATTTTAGAAGTCAAAACATTTTAGAGGTCAAAATGGTTCAGAGATTTGAATGTAGAAGGTTTTCCCAAATATAGAAAAGGAAAGCAAATACAATCTATGTAGTTAAATACTCAATATTTTTTTATTATTAAACCTAACGGCCTCAGAAAGGTGATACTACATATAGCGTCTGTAATGAAATGCTTCAGACCCAAGAAATCTACATTTGCAAGAGACCATCTACATAAAGGACTATATTTTTACTTTTGTGGCACTGGAAATTTATTAATTTACATTTTTGGAACCAGACTACAAGCTAGAGTACTCTTGTCCATGGTGGCCAGTGACAGGACAAGGGGTAATGGGTACAAGTTGAAACACAGGAAG